>OX465569.1:13284543-13883059 GCA_950022955.1 Xestia ashworthii
AGATGTATTGACAAGGTACTGTCATGATATTAATTTCCTTAAACAGCTCTCTTAGAGAGTCGCGTCTACGTAAATCATATATGGCTCTGATAGCTCTTTTCTGCAGAATAAATATAGACTCGATGTCTGCAGCCCGTCCCCATAGTAAAATACCGTATGACATAATACTATGAAAATAACTAAAATAAACTATCCTCGCGGTATCAACATCGGTAAATTGACGGATTTTTCTAACAGCATATGCTGCTGAGCTTAGGCGTCCTGCAAGAGATGTTAAATGAGGGCCCCATTGTAGCCTTGAATCGAGCGCGATTCCCAAGAAAATCGTTTTATCGACAAATTCTAGTTTCTCTTGATTTAATACTATGTCACAATCACTACTTTTGACATTTGGTAGAGCAAATCTGATGCACTTAGTTTTTTTCCCATTTAGAACTAAATTATTTACAGTAAACCAATTATGAACCTGCAGTAGGGCGTTATTTACGTCGTCAAGATTAGTGGCACGTCTGTTTATCCTAAATATTAAAGAAGTATCGTCTGCAAACAACACCATTTGCGGGTGATTGTTAAATAAATGGGGTAAGTCATTAATATAAACTAAAAAGAGGAAGGGACCCAATATCGAACCTTGTGGTACACCCATTTCTACTTTTAAACCCATTGAATTGACACCATTGATTTGTACCTGCTGCTGTCTATCACTCAAATACGATTTTACTAAGCTGAGCGCAAGTTTACCTAAACCGTAATGCTCAAGTTTCAAGATCAGGGTGTCGTGATTTACGCAATCAAATGCCTTCGAAAGGTCACAGAAGATTCCTATGGCATCTTGTGCCTCTTCCCACGCAGTAAATATGTGTTTTAATAAAGTGACACCGGCGTCAGTTGTACAACGTCCTTTGGTGAAACCATACTGTTGCTCGTGTAATATTTTATTGTTGTTAAAATGGTGAAGCATTTGATTGAGCATTATCTTTTCAAACACCTTGCTGAAAACTGGCAACACGGATACGGGCCTATAGTTATTCGTGTCTTTACTGTCCCCGGATTTAAAAAGCGGTATTACCTTACTGAACTTCATTAGATCCGGAAAGACCCCTTGATCCACGCACAAATTAAATATTAAGGCTAAATACGGAGCTACAGTCTCAATAATTGAAGTACAAACTTTGATAGACAAACCCCATAGATCTTCAGTTAATTTGATCTTGATTTGCTTAAAAGCTTTTAAGACTGTTATGGGGTTAATATGCTGAAATTTAAATTCATTTGGACAGGCTGAAACGTTTGCTTTCAGTAAATCAATAGAAAGCAAGGGACAAGAGTTTAAGGTTTCTGTAGTTTTAATTGGGATACTAGTAAAGAAATTTACAAATTCATGAGCAACTTCACTGTTGGAGCTGACAAGGCCACGTGAGGTCTCTAGTGTTAAGTCATTACTTTGTTTTTTATTTCTATTTGTTTCGCTGTTGATTATTTTCCAAACCGTCTTTATTTTATTTTCGGCTGATTTAATCTTTTTGCTAATGAATAAAGATTTGGCTACCTTGCAAGTGGTTTTAAAAATTTTCGAGTAAGTAGCTACATATTTACTAAAAGATTCTGTTTTGATGTAAGGCTTAAGGCCGTACAACTCAAACAATCGTTCCCTACTTTTCCTAATACCCTGTGTTGCCCAGTCACTGAAAATAAACTTTGGGCCAATAGTTTTAGTTTTCTTTTTTAAAGTGTTATTGAACTCAGTGTGCACTACCGAAAAGAATTCTTCATACAATTCATTTACATTGTTTCTAATATGGCCTGGTATATTTAGCTTGCTAATTAAATTATTATTAAACTTTTCTAAATTGCTGGGTGTTATTTGTCTGGTTTGAATCTGAATTTTTTGTAATTGTTTATTGTACGCGAAAGCAACTGTCTGCCCGCTGTGATCTGAAGGAAGGTAATTTACGATAGATTTATCTATGTAGTCGCAGCAACAAAACACATTATCAATACATGTAGCAGTATTTGTAGTAATTCGGGTTGGTTCTGAAAAAACGTTTGACAAATTAAATGATTTAAAAAGACTTAAAAATCTACTGCTATTTACATTATTCTCTAAGATATTAACATTGAAGTCACCACAGATAATTATTGGTTTATTACCAGTTACAAGTTTTGCTAAAGCATCTTCCATTACTGACTCAAAGATAGAGTAGTTCAGATAATTTGGGGGTCTGTAAACGCACACTATTATATGCTTATCAAGCTCAACACAAGACAATTCAATGCTATGTTCGACCGATAGATCGACTATATCATTTCGAGACTTAGATTTAATACAATTGTTAACTAAGATTAAGGAACCCCCTCGCATCTTAGATTTTCGGTTAAAGCAACTTCCCACGTTGTAGTTATCATAATTTATTTGCATTGATTCATAATCTTTCATCCAATGTTCGGTAAAACAAATAACATCAAACTTGGTTTTTTCTAAAAACAATTCTATCTCTAATTGTTTGGATGAAAATCCCTGAATATTCTGGTGAAATAATTTCAAGGTATTCTGCTCAGCCCCTTTTTTACAAATAGTTGATGGAGAGCTAGAAGATACCGGTTTATCTAAATTGTCTCTATTACCTTCTATTGTCTTACTGACTAGTTTAAATCTAAGCTAAAATGTGTATAATTACAATTAGTATAATTACTAATTTCCGTGGAACTATTTACAAAAGACTGCGACATACAACTTATGTCTGAGTTTATATTAAAAGCTAATAGCCTCGCTATTTGACGTCTAAAACTAATCGGTAGATATGCATTATTCCTCGTTGACTTTAATTTCTGAACGAAACTGTTGGTGTCAAAAAATACCAACTTGTCACAATAGTGACTTAATAAATGCATGTGATTATTAAGTTTATGAATATAATGATTTTGCCTGCTTGACAACTTCTCAAAGTATGGAAAGGCACAAAGAATTATTTTCCTACAATTTAGTTGCAACAGTTGAGTGACATTGTCAGTGATATCATCAATTTTTACGTTAAGACTATTCCCAACAAATACAGTTAATATAGCATTAGGATCTAATTCCTTCCGAGTTATGGATGTCATTATTTGGTTGTAAGAAGCCTGAGGTGCACAATAATTTTGGGAAGAATGACTCAGATTGTTACTTATTAATTTTCCTAATCCTATTCCGATACTGTCTGTAAACATAATGGAGCAACCACACTGTGAACTACTAGAAAGGGGAGAACTAATTTCTGTTTGTCCTATAGGTATAGAACCTTGTACAATGAGCGGTGAATTTTCAATGGGGATACAGCCCGGAACACTGCCCAACCGGGTCGGGTCCTCCGTTACCTCAGGCAGGACAGTGTCCGGGCTGGATTCCCCTTGTGATGTACATTGAGTGTTTTCGATGGTCATCATGTCTACATAGTCTGCATTACCATTTACTAACTCGTTTGCAGCAAGTATATGTTCCTTAATTTGTTTCTGTGAATTTACATACTTAGAATAACATAATTTTAGTTGACACTCTAAAACTTGAATTTCTGACTGTAAGTGTTGAGTGTCTGTTTCATAAAACTTCTTACTGTCCTCTAATTTAATTTGATAATTATTTAACTTTTTAATCAGAAAAACACGTTCTTTTCTTAGTTTTATATTGTTGGAACTATGTTTTTGTTGTTTTTTAAATTTATTGCATTTCTTTATTATTCTATTCAGTTTTGCATATTTTTTTATTTTATTTTGGCTTACTTTATAACTGCTGCAGTTATATTTCAGAATAGAATCTTCAGTAAGATCTATTGTTGTTAAGGAATGTGGGTTGCAATTTGAATTTAATAATTGATTATATAGGTGATCTGTTTCCCTAAACTGAGTACATTCTCTTTGTTTCTGAAACTCAATAATTTGTTTATTGGCATGAAGCAGTTCATCTTCTAAGTCCCTAACCTTACATAAAGCCGTTTCATAATAGTTACTGCAGTTGTTGAAACCATCTGTGACCACCCGCAGTTTGTCCCGTTCATCGACAACATCCATGTATTGTTGGTGCAGGTCCACTAGCTCACGTTTCAAGCTTGTGTTTTTGAGAATGACCTTCTCAATTTCGATCTCATGTTCCTCTCTATCCAATAACAGCTGTTGACATTTGCTGTTAGATGCCTTAAGTTCATCAAGGGCCGTTCTCAACTTAGCCTGCAACTCCTGGGTAGTAGCCTTACGGGTCATCACAGGCATGGTTTCAGGCAAATGAACTGAAAGTAGAAGTACAAAGAATGGTGAGAACTAATTGGATGGACAAAATCAAGAAAGCTAGAAATGAAAGGTGAAAGTGAGAATAGAGTAGAATATGTGATTAATAGACTGGTAACTGAAGTAGGCTTATGAGTCTTACACAAAATACTTCAATAAGAAGATTAGATCAAGTTGAAATTTACATTGATTTACATAAGTCTTTTACTTTTTCTTATTGTGGGTAGGACTCTTGGCTTAAAATTATTGGACCTAATTGACTAAATAATGCTAAAAATTAATAAAGAAAAAGCAATTTTCTCTATTGTTTTGTTTTTAGTTTTAAATAGATAGAAAGTTACTTCATTAACTTATTACAAACTGCACAACTACTTATTATTTAACAAGTGATAACTGACACTGAACCTATGTTCAACTATAAAGGAGTGCCAGATTAATCAGAATAATGATTTTAGTTTAACCAAAGTGAGCTTATACATTAAAAGGAAACAATTATACTCCCCAGATTGATCCACAGGAACATCAGCTGTTCGTGATATATGTTACCGGTTGAGGTAGGCAACCAAACACTATGTTTTATGGCGTATTTTTCCGTGAAAACAATAATCCTGGGTATTTGCACGCTTAGTAGTCATTTAATTACAATAATACAAGATTTTAACACTTAAAAAATAATTAAAACTAATTTTAAATTACGGAGCGAAATTTAGACATGTCTTTTTTTTTTTTTTTTAATTTATTCATGACCATGGATACATGTCCTTCAGTCGTTTTAGACATGTCACTCAACCAGTGTTGCCAAAAAAAAAAAAAAAAGAAAGATATTTTTATCTAGTATGGAGCTCGGAGCATGGCGAAATGGATTCTTTAGATTTTATAAACTAGCCTTTGCCTAATTATTCATCATTATTGGAGTCACTAAGGGATTAAGAAAGGATTATAAAGAAAATTTTATCATTCAAGATTGATGGGGATCAACGTTCTGATTAGTATAGATCGAAAACTATAAGTAATAAAAGTAAAACGATCAATGTTATGCTGATTACCGAATACTAAGGAGACTCTTAAACTATTTCACCTGAGTGATGTATAATTCTCAACTTTTTTTTCTCAGGTATTTAAACTATGTCTTCAGTTCATTACACCTACACTTATATAACTTAATCCATCAATAATTGTATTTTTTTGGGCTACTATTGATAATTGTTGGGCTGGGCGTTCCAATTTCACTCGACGACGTGTTAACCCAAAAACAATTATTATTACATCTAATCTTATCGTTCATATCATTACTATTTCGATCTAATTTGTACACGCACCTCGTCATACCCTTATCGTTGTTTATACACTAACTTTTAAATTATTTTATAATGTACACTGAAACTCTGGCTTCTAGTGGTGTTTGACGTGTTCCTCTCATTTTTCTAGTAGTTTTCGACACGTGTTTAAAGTGCTAAATAGTGCAATTAGAAAAGGCTGTGAGTGCTACCTTATTACCTGTTAATTGGACATTTGGGTAACTTTCTAAAACAGTGTTAAAAAATAAATGTATACTTAGTATGTTTCAAACATAACCGTACGAGTGTATTTTCTCCAAATATACTCAGCGTATGAGTGCTGCAAACGTATCAGATTTAAGGACAAAGAAATCTGGGCCTTATCAGCTGTTAGATTCTAAAAACATCATCATCTAACTTGTGTGTGAAACTAGCACATCTATAGACAAGATTTATAGGAACAATATACTTAGATAACTTTGATGATTTTGAATTTCAATCAGTACTTACAACAGGCTTCCCTAATTGAATCATCACCAAAGTAACAGCCTCTTCTATAAAACAAACAAACCAAAAACTGGCAACACAAGAATTCCAAAAAAGACACGAAAAAAAGAAAAAAGAAGTGTTTTAAAAAGGCCAGTGAGTTCTCCACGATGCCATCAGCCCTGAATATGGGCCCATTCAGCCAGCCGGAGTGGAGCGACTCCAGTGACTCCTCGGAGCCTGGGCCTCTGCCCCAGCTGGGGTACTTCGTGCCAGTCAGGTGCAGATGTGAGCGGACCTCGCACCATGTGTGTCAGAGAAGCAGAAGGTAATTGTATGAGTAAATTAAGAAGTATAACTAAGAAGAAAATGTATTTAAGGTGTATAATTATATGGCTGTGTGTGTATTCTTTCTAAGCTGAAGTTAATCTTGCGCGGGAGACACTTCGAAGCTTACGTCAACTACCAAGGAGGAAATGTAAAAATTCTTCACAAATAAAGAGAAATCTTTCGAAACTGCGTATAGCTTCCCCATTCTTAAGTTGCTAAAACTTAATATTCACTAGCGAGAAGTTATCTATCGCAAACTTCTTCCGAATGGCAATACTGGTATAAAAGAAGAAAGTCAGGAAAAGGCAGACAAAGGTATTGCTTGCCTATACCTGTGTCTGTATTTCAAATCAGCTCTAGTCCTATCTTCAACAGGAACATAAAAAGACCACCGCATGTTTTACACAGTTCTGAACAAGAACGGGGAACTTCAATATAAAAGTACTCAAAGGTGTTGACGTTTCGCCTCCCAACTCGTCACTTTTACAACCAATCTTCGTGCCAATGGTCGATTTAAGGACTCATTAACATCTCCGCACCCAGACTATTTATACACACTCCCTGACGGCGTAAACCTTTGGAGTGGAAAATTAAGGAATGCTATCTTTTTGTGATGTTTGTGTTTCTTTTATGTTCGTACTACTTCAGTTCCTAATATTCTTCGTTCTTAGTAGCAGTTACTATTCTGTAGTCCTAAATGATTTGACTAGAATCATTGGTGGCTTTTGGTAACCCTGGTGAAGGTTGCGGGAATCCGCTGTATGTGAGTCGCACGGGACTGGGCATTGTGGCGACATTTGAAGGAGGCCTATGTGTATGTGAGCTGTGGACGTTTTTCGGCTGAAATGATGATGATGATTGGTGGCTTTTCGACTGTAGTACTTACCAAGATTGCGATGGGTATTGAGCGTATAAGAAGACATGAAAAGAGTCTGGCCGTCTTTTTAAATTAGGAACCGTATCAAGGCGTAACGGCGCGGACGTATCAATGAACAATAGGTTTTTATCAATAAGTGATGTGTAAGCCAAAGAGGTTAACCATATACTCTTGATGATAGAAGAGGCCATAGAATATAGGATAAACACTATCATTAACACTTAAAACGTAATAAGTATCTACCATGTTTTTTATCCCGGGATGGTCAACTCAAAACAAACAGTAAAGTAAGTAACATGATAAATATACCGTTTTAATTGTTAAGTAATGATGATGTTAGTGGTAGTGACCATGTCAGATAAAAACCTGTACAGGACAAACAAGCTAACACAAAAAATGCTGATAATAGTACTCAATTATGGCTATACGCTACAGAACTACCGTTGTTTATATTCAGCAGGACAGGAGGACAGGCCTTTGAACTATAACATGACATTCAATTATTATGTAGGTAACAATAACAGATTACCATCAGTTGTATTCTCTGCCCCAGTTCTCACAGTCGTTGACCGCTGCCTAATTAAGAATTTATAGCAATTAATATTCCGTCGATGACAACGTACCGGTATGGTTGTGTGTTTACAAATGTATCATTAATTGGAAAGCATTGAATATTCATCCATTTATCGGAATTTTAATTGAGGACAAGTAGGACAATCTGTTAAAGCAGGGAAGAAATAACTTCACACGTTTGGATTTACATGCACAATAATTTGCAACAGTGTCTTTTCAAAAGTCATCCTACCAGAATTGGTTTTTCGTGAATATCTCTAGAACTATTACGTGCACGAATTCAAAAGTTCGGGCACATTATCAGGAAATGTCAAAAGAAAATCTCTATACTCCTATCGAGATTGTCTTTTAAACAACACACATTTGAAACAACAAACACACAACACAACGCGCGCAGCGCACGTTATTGTTCTACAACATTTTGCTAGGATAAACCTCACAGCAATTCGCGCCTGAAGTTTACGCCTTTATAATATTATGTCTTCGACTATTAGTCTACAGTAGCAGCAGTAATCTTAGCAATAACTAGGTTTACAAATGTGTAATTAATTCATAAGCCGTGTTGAATGAATGAATGCTAATAATAATGTACCGTGAAGGAGATAAGCAGACTGCAGTCGGTCTAAAGTAAAGTCTGAATATTATAAGATACTACTTTTAGGCCCGACGAGCTATGGGTCAAAATAACTACGATGTACGATGTGGAGCCCTGACAGAGCCAGAAGGCGATGCGGTAGACCTTGCAAGAAATGGCGGGACGGGACGAGCTGAACAAAACCAACGACCAGCGGTGGATCGAAAAATTTCAAAGTCAAATGGGGAGAGGCCTTTGCTTAGCATTTGGGGTGACACAGGTTAAGTAACAGTAACTTTTATGTTGCTATTAGTGATCATGGGACTGTACGCTGAAGAAATAACCAGAAAAGGCAATAAATCAAGATAAGTATGTTCAAGAAATACCACGTAGGAACTAAGATTATTTTCAAATTCTCTCAAAATGGAACTAGTGATTATAAAAATCCACACTAGTTCCATCATGATACTGTTAATGTTACTAGTGGAACTAGTGATAAAAATAAATCAAAACTAGTTCCATTATTTTCAGATTCTTTCAAAATGGAACTAGTGATTATAAAAATCAACACTAGTTCCATCATGGTACTGTTAATGTTACTAGTGGAACTAGTGATAAAAAAAATCAGCACTAGTTCCATTATTTTCAAATTCTCTCAAAATGGAACTAGTGATAATAAAAAACAACACTAGTTCCATCATGGAACTGTTAATGGTACTAGTGACAATGAACCAGATATACATGGTTGTATTGTGGGAACAGTTATCGGGGAATACTACTCAAGAGTGGGTCGAGTCTGCATTAAAGCATTTTTAACAGCACGATGGCGATGGCGGTCCAAGATTAGCAGTCATTCATAAGATATGTTGAAACCTATCTTATGAATGACTCAATACGACATCGATCTTATTTGATACATTGTTATAACTGCAGGTCAAGTAAAGCTACCACGAACACAATACCAATGTTAAACTAGGAACAGGAACGCAGTTTACCGTAATTTGTACTCGAGTAAGCAAAAGTATGCATAATAACATGCACAAAACAATCTAAGTCATGTAAATAGACATGTTGGAACAGAATATTATCGTACACAAAACCATATTGTAGAAGGAAGACACTTTAAACTTCTCTGGGCAAAGCTTGTTTAGTTTCGACAACCAATCACATCAACATCATCATCACGTCCACACTGCTGGACATAGACCTCCCTCAAGTGTCGCACATTGACCTGTCCCGTGCGTCTCGTATCCAGCAACCTTCACCAATCATATGCCTGAAGTGATAATCTTTATTGGTCACCGTCAGGATGGCTGGTTGTCTGCATCAGTCCGCGTCATGGTGGTGACCAAAAATTGCTACCTATTTGCTACCCATTGCTACCTATAGTCAATTAATTGCTACCTAACTTGGAAAAGAATTAAAGAGACTTTAAAATGACCAGCCATTCTGATGTCAGGATGGCTGGTCAACTCTCCGTGTGAGTAAACTATTCAAATTCATGTTATTATTTTAACTTGAGTAATTGCTACCTGATTGCTACCCTCACGTATTTCAAAGTCCACCTTGTAGCTTTAACAAGTTAAAAGTTATGATCGTTTGAAACTTTTACAGGGACTGGATTTAGGTTATTGAATAAAATAATATTTTAAACTATTACAAAAATGTCCCTTTTCATTGAAAAACACTGACCCAGTATAGTAAGATAGTGAGATAGGCAGTGCTCCTTGTAAAATACTGGTATTCAGCTGCATCCGGTTAGACTGGATTCCGACCACAACATAGTTGGAAAAAGGCTAGGCAGTTGATGTCTTTTTTTTTTTCGGATGGAAAATCATCAGATGACTTCTCCCACTCTGGGCGGAGCGGGAGGGAGTGTCAGACTTTTACTAACTAAAACCCATCCATGTTCCTTCCTTGCCTTTTACGTTCCAGGGCCACGGTATCCAGCCACACCCACAGCCCCGGCAGGCTTCGGCCCTTGCAGGCCCCTCCCTTTAAATTATATTTCATACAAATTAGTCACGCTATCAAATTCGCCGACGAAGTCGCTGGTGATGTCCTATCTATACCTACTAATAATATTATAAAGCTGAAGAGTTTATTTATTTGGTTAATAGAACGAGCTAATCTCAGGAACTACTGAAAATATATTTTTTGTGTTGGTTACCATTTATCGAGAAAGTTTATAGGTCATATAAAATCACGCTACGACCAATGGGAGCGGAGCATAAATGAAAAATGTTGCAAAAACATTTTTCATTTAGTGTTTTTCAATGAAAAGGGACGTTTTTGTCAAAGTTTAAAATATTATTTTATTCAATAACCTAAATCCAGTCCCTGTAAAAGTTTCAAACGATCATAACTTTTAACTTGTTAAAGCTACAAGGTGGACATTGAAATACGTGAGGGTAGCAATCAGGTAGCAATTACTCAAGTTAAAATAATAACATGAATTTGAATAGGTTACTCACACGGAGAGTTGACCAGCCATCCTGACATCAGAATGGCTGGTCATTTTAAAGTCTCTTTCTTTTCCAAGTTAGGTAGCAATTAATTGACTATAGGTAGCAATTTTTGGTCACCACCATGACGCGGACTGATGCAGACAACCAGCCATCCTGACGGTGACTCTTTATTGTGTTCTTTTAGTAACTTCCCAAGTACAATATACAAATAATTGTTTGTGTTTAGTCATTACAAATGATTTTCTCTTTCGCGCTATGTGAGAGTAAATAATCTATAACAAAACATTTCCATTGCCCACAGGGAATCTCCCCGTTCGCGTCGGTCCGTCTCACAATGCTCCTGCAACAGCATATCTCGGAGATCCTCGGCGGCGCCGTCTCCGATGCCAATGCCGCTGCCGCCCCTCAACAACACCGTAGAAATGTACGTCGAGCCGGTCGTCGAAGATGTAAGTGCTATTTATTTTAAACCAGAATATTCTTCGGTTAAAGCCCAGACTCTACCGAAGAGAGACGTGCAAGATTCGACCATCGATGGTGTAGATTTCAAGTAATGTGATTGGTCGGTTTCCGCGCACGTCTCCTTTTCATTCCGCTCGCCTCTAGGCCTTAGGCCCGGTTTCTAGGAGCGGAGCAGTGCAGAGAAGTGTACTGGAGACACGAGAGATGCGATGTGGGTTTCAACTAATGTGATGGTAGATTCCCACACGTCTTTCTGTTCCGATTTCGTGGCAATTGGGCCTCAAATGGGAAATTGCGAGGCTTTTTTAGGGCCTGTTACGTTAAGGATGTCATACTTTGATAGAAAATGGTCAGTCAGCGAGGCTGAGACTGGACTTATTGCCGTTGGTGACATAGATTTACTTAGTAAAGCAGTCTCGTCCAGGCCGTTTCTTTGAGAGGACTCACAGCTTAGGGTATGTTATAAATATTGTAGACCGTAACACCGTTATACATATTAAAGTTTGGAAGAAAGTAAAAATGGAACAGAAGATTACGCGGTTTTTTCAGTCATTTTACTGACACATAAAGAATACAGAGTTACAGACTCAATACCACATTTTGCCAAAGTCATTTTTTAGGTTTTTTAGGACCCTGGAACGAATAAAATTATTAAAAAATTATAATTAGTAAAAAAAGAAAAAAAACTAAAAGAATAATCTACATTATGATCTTTACAATTTTTTTTGTATCGTTGGTAGCGTCTACATCGGTAAGATCTTCTACTAACAAATTCTTCATACGTCAAATTGTTCCTCCTTGTATTTGTCTAGCACTTTTTGCATCGACTTTGCAATTTGTTCAGGTTTACTGTAGAAGTACTTGTGTTGAGAACTGCCATCATCGTTCACAATTTCAGTGTCAACCGTTCCTGTTGGTGATATGAATAGGATTCTGGGGAAAGAAATATGAATTTTAATACCGACGATGTTTATTATCATCGTCCTTTTTTGCTTCATTATCCTTGCACCCTTCTCCATCATTAACATGAGTCTAAAACAGTCAACTGTTGGACTTAGGGCCCTCGAAGCAAACATGATTATTGATTATCCCAATTAATACTCTGATCTGTACTTTATCAGTATGTTTACTTCTTTTATAACTATATTTACCATCTTTCACACGTCCTATCACATTTCTATCAATACTTCCAATGGAAAAAGGCAAAGGACCGAGTACCGATGCACAATTTTAGAGAAGCCTACTGTAAATGATAGGTGATACTTGAAAAATGACCAGGATAGGTTTCCCGGCAAATGTTATATCAATAAATGTTTACTACTTCTTTTCAGAAAATATCAATACATTTGAATTAGATGGAGATAAAATAAACCTAGCTATATTCAGGTTACGATAAACTTCATTATCGATACTTTATTATCAGTCAGTCTGTGAACGGCTACCGTTGGACACGGAGACTCCTAAGCCTCAACCGTAAAGTCACCAACTTATCAATGTGAAAAGACATACGGTAAGGAACAGCTTGCTGTCGTCACTAGTAGACACTACTCCTGTTGGTTGTTGCATTGATTCAACTAGATAACAAGTCAAATCAAAGAAGACTTTGACTACCCTAAAATAATTCTGGACCGAAGCTTCGCAAGTAATTAAAACTTGTACCTCGGTATGTATGTTCCGTCCGGCGCAAAAACATTGTTCTTGGGTTCATCTTCATCAACCAGATTGACCATAACAAAATGTTTGCTCAAAGTCTGAATCTCCGCAGAGTTTGCAAATTTGGGTTTTAGGTTTCTGCACGCTGTGCACCAGGACTTATGGATAATCAACATCAAAGGCTTCTTGTGGTTAGTGGCAATCTGGATACCAGATTCTAACGATCCCGCCCAAACGTAATTGTTCCCAAATCCATTGTCCTTCCCAGTCACACCGGCACAGTGTGCCCTTTCGAAGAATAAACTGAAAAACGCCTTAGCCACTTTTCCAGACGTGGCCATTATGTGGTTATTACTTTAATTCCCTTCCCACCAGACCAGGTTGTAGACCAGGGTCCAAAGTTTGTGATTTCAAAATTTATGTACATTTTTTCATCATTTTATTTGTATGTTACTTTTTTGATCCACGATTTTTTGACAAAAGGTTTTTGAAAATGAAAGCTTGTTGAAAGTGTCACGTATAGATGCTCTGTGGTGTTACGGCTCATTCACTCAAGAAGGTTGACCATGATAAATATTATTGTACCATGACCATGTTGACTAGCTGCACAACACAACGCCATCTAGTAAGCGCAGGTAGAACTAACACAATACCGACAAGGCTTGTTCGTGAACGACATACGCGTTGTTGTGTTGGTAGTTTCTGTTGAGTTTGTTTTCGGTTTTATCCAGTAGATGGCAGGTATCTTAATTCAAAACTTCTTGGAAGGTTTTATGTGAACTTTGTTTATTGTGGTGTGATATGATTCTCTGCTAGCTAAAATTAATGAACATAAGCCTTCTTCAATGGTTCACACTTAGAAATAATTGTCTTAAAGGACTCCTAGAAAGATGGGAAGCCCGTGGCTAATATATTAGAAGCCGCTCGGGTTATGACAGCAAAGATTGCTTTGCTGTCATTTGCAGATCTTTGACAGTGGCCCAAAAAAGTCTTACAACCTGTGTTACCACGGGGTATCCGTATTACTGAAAAGGCTAGGCAGATTATGATGATGTGGGGCTATGGTGTGGGGGCAAGTATTCTAGGAGAATTAGCATTGTGGCAATGAACGAGTGTCCATCCTAGAGATGAAACAATTCTTTCCCGTTATTCAAATAATATTGAAAATGGAACCTGCAGTCAAGTAGATTCCCAGGTTAGAGATAATTTGGTATTCTGTCAGTTGTAAGGCTACATTGAAATGTCTTTAAAACAAATTATGCAGTGTAGTACTTTTTATTTAATTCATTAGTTCTACTTAAAAACATACAGCTGAAAACCTCCTCCTTTTTAAAGTTAAAAATAAATAACACTTAGTTTATTTTATTCATAATATTATGTTGTATTGTATTAGAAGTCGCAGAGCTGTTCTTGTAATTCTTACACTCATTATGAATAAGCTTTTAGGTCGAGTGGTCGCAAGCGCTACTGCTGGGCATGAGGTCCTGAGTTCGATTCCCAGGTCATGCAAAGTGTCATTGCGTTTTATCATCAGGAATCTTAGGTCCATGTTCACCGAAAAGATAACGGTCTGATTATCTAAAAACAGCTGTCACTGTGACATGTTCCCATACAAAAATGTGTTATAAACAGCTGTTTTAGATAATCAGACCGTAATTTTTTTGGTGAACATGAACCTTAGTAGCAGCCACGAAGTCTGGATTTTCCCGGTTGATGACAATAGGTCCGCCCCCTATTACATCGGACTTAAATATACCGTGGTCCCACAAAATTTATCTATGTTAAGAAGTGCCTCTGCCGGGGTTGCGGGCCTGTTCGAAAGAGATACCGCGGCCCCGGAGCATAAAGGGCGAGGAAGGAACATGGATGGGTTTTAGTCAGTAAAAGTCTGACACTCCCTCCCGCTCCGCCCAGAGTGGGAGAAGTCATTTGATGATTTCCCATCCGAAAAAAAAAACATTCTTGGTATAGACTCGAAAGGAAGATATACCACAGAGAAATGTCTAAATGCACTCTGCTTGATTCTTACTATTTATTAATCACAGTTTAGACGAATACTATAGGTATTGTTACTACAGATCTTTACGCAAAAAGACACGTCAAAAATCTGAAAAAATAAAATAAAATATTTTAAGTAATTGAAATAAAATATAATTATGACAGACTTTTTAAACCTACCGATGTGGATCGGCGCGCGAATCTGCGTGTGCGCATGTTTTTTGTACATTTTCAAACATCAGTATGTCGATACGTCGCGCTCCACGTAGCCTATTGGAAAAAACAGATAAACTATGATAATTAGATGTAATGTGTTCATGATGGAACTCTGCATTCTCCAACGAGACACGCATTTGATACTGTGACAAAACACTGGTCGCTCGCGTTCATTCAAACAAAATAAATCGTCCAAAAACGGGGAACTAAAGATCTTAATATTTCAAAAAATATTTATCTATTAGACAACCTCGTTACAAAACTATTATCAAAAAAACAATACTGCGGTTGCTTATTTTTTTATTAAATAAAAATAAGTTGTACTTAAATAAACTGCGTTTTGCACTGTACGCGGTCTTCGCGATGAATTGTTTCATTTCCGCGTGAATTTTATGAAACTTGAACGTGATCGTGCAAACTGTGGAGCCAGTGTGAATTCGGTGTGATGATGAACTTGTACGGCAAGCAGAGTCGCAACAGGAGTTTGTATGGGACCGTGCGATCGATGGTTCCATCACGGGGGACACCTATTCCCTCTGGGATGGACGATATGGTTTACACGCCACCGTATTTTTACCACATTCCACCGCCACCGCAGCCATTGAACACATATCCTGGGAGAAAGAGACGAAAAAAGGTATGTTTTAGAATTAAATTACAAGTTTCAGTGTACTGGACACCTAAGTCCCTAAATAATCTTTATCTGAGCCCGCCTGTCCTTTACTACACTCCCCAAAAGACGGTCTCAGGCACGACCGTATCCCTTAGCATATAGCTACGAGTATCTTTCTAATAAATAAAAATACCGTATCACAGTGTTTGTTATCGAACTCCTCCGAAACAGCTTGACTATTTTTTTTTTGTTTATATTTGGTAGGTCTGAGAATAGGTCGTAGGCTATTTTGTAGTCTCACAAATTGTAATGTGTATGACATTACAATTTACACGTGAAAGTTGCAACAGATAGTTAGTTTATGTGTTTCGCCCTGGCTGTAGGCCTTAGTATTGAGAAACTTACAGGATTTTCCGGTTAGGCAGACGACAACCTCCTTGGTAACCTCCGTGATGGCGATGATGATTCAGGAAAGAGAGAAAGAACAACTAGATATCTAGACACACCTGTCTAGAAAGGCGATTGATCATTCAAACGGTACCACGCATGCACAAGCACATTGCACAAGGCAGCTGATGCAAAGAGAAACAATCGTCTTGACTGAGTGATCAATTCACTGCGCGTTTCATACCGAGAAATAAATTATGAGGACTATGACACACCTAAGCTAAGCTTGGCTGGCATTGAGCTACATATTTTCCTATTGAATAACTATGACTTTAAACATATTCAACTAATAGAGCACGAGGGTAACTTTATAGTTTTTACAAGCTGTTGAAATGTTGATGTCTAGGATTAAATTCTTCCATGTAAAATTTTTCTGGTGTTATCAACATAATTTGCTTACATATTTGATAATCTCTTACTATGGATAACCTACTTGAGTGGCTAGTATACCTGCCCTTCTAACTCTGGTTCAACGTTGCGCTAGCTCACTAAAACATTGCGTGTACTGGTTAGATACTTATAAAAACAATATTACGTACCGTACCTTTAATTTTCCTCTGAATAAGGATGATTGTCGCTCCGTCTTGCTATAGATTTTGGGGTCTTGGGTCTTGGGTTTGGCGGTGAGGTACCCTTCGTGAAATCAATTGGGGATGTTATCTCATTGGCCCTTTCCTTCTGAGCCTGATCACAGCAACGATGCTTTTCTATGAAGTTCTCCATGAATTTGTATGAAGAAAAGAAAGATATTGTAAACAAGACGGCATCGTTGAGTAGGGTCCTGGCCGGCATCACTATAAATTTAGAATTCAATTTCCGTGTTTTTTATCTTCTATTACATTATTTACTATCTCTTATTTTTCCTAAAGATAGAATACTTTTAACGTAGTCTATCTAAAGATTTTTGTACGTTTTGTAAAGCTTTATTTGTTGTCAATTTGTCAACTGCTTGTTATTTATTCTTCTTTTATTATGGTTAACAGCTATGACCTCTTTCTTTTCTTTTCTGACCCATTCTGGAAATGTGTCCCGCTTACTCCCACTTTACCTTAGATTTATCGACAAGATTGGCGATGGAGTCCTTTGCCCAGCAGTGGTACAGAACAATACAAAAAAAAATGATCGTGTTATGGCTTTGTTCTTGATCTAATATTTTGTGGAGGACCGTTAATTTTAGCCATAGAAATTTGCCATTAGATACATAATATGGCAGCAACAAGTAGAAATCGACTGTCTTAGGCATGTGATGAGGAGGGAAGTATCGCATGATACTTCCCTCCTCATCACATGCAAATGTTGATGGATGGATTGTGTGAGGAATGATATGAAAGAAAAAGGAGTAAATGTGAAATAAACTATTATCATCGTAAGAATGTATTTATTGACGTAGCAAATAATTAACAATGACAAATGTCACAACCATAAAGCAGGTATACATCATTCGTCCACATCCTAATAAAGCTACGACATCTCCTCGATAAGTCGTCGTGGCTTCGAGGTGGTGCGCCCACTGCGCCTTGCTGGTGCTCCCTGCAAGACAGCCGTGGCCAGTGGGAGACCAGGTGTCTCAGCACTGGCTTGTCGTGGAGTGTCCGCTTGATTATGTGTGCCTGATGAACCTGGAACGATGTGCTCCATCACACTTGGATTTATATCAGGCGAGTCTTGAGTAGCCTGGCAGGAGGACCAAATTGATGGGTCGGTTAGTTGAGGTGTTGGGTGAGGTGACTCTGGCTGATTGCTAAGTGTCGATGGTGATCGCTGTCTGATAGGTGTGGAAAAAGTTAGCGAATGAGGTGTAGGTATAGATGGAGGCAATGGGCGAGTAACAGCTGCACTGATTGGGTCTGCTAAGCGGGAACGCACATGATCTGCATGATATCTCCTCTCTACACCGTCTGAAGTGTTCACAGCGTAAGAATATCTGTGCGTACGCCTTGATATTGTAGCAGGTAACCATCGGGATCCGTCTCGGGCGCGAACAAATACGCTGTCACCTGCTTTAAAAGATGGAGTTATTTTCTCAGACTCAATGTTTGCCTGTATCTGTTTGTGTTGCAGAGTTCTTTTAGGGTTAGGCCGCGCGTTGTCCAGAGCACAATGCAACCGACGGCCAAACAAAATTTCACCGGGGCTCTTACCGGTGGCACTATGAGGTGTTATACGGTAGGAAAATAGGAAGTTTTCCAGCCTCCTTCTTAGAGTCATGCCATCGCTCGCACTTGATGACATTCTAGTTTTGAAAGTACGAACCATGCGTTCTGCCAAACCATTAGTCCTCGGGTGATATGGAGATGACTTAATATGTAGGATACCCTTGTCTCTACAATAATCTTGGAATTCCCGGGAGGTAAACTGGGTCCCATTATCCGACACCAAGAATTGTGGAAAACCAAACGTTGTAAAAATAGAGTCTAACTCTTCACACAGTTTGTTTGTAGTTATTTGGTTCATGGGCTTGATCTCAATCCATTTTGAGAGTGCATCTGCTAGAACCAACCAGTATTTCCCTTCAAATGGTCCCGCAAAATCGACATGAAGTCTTTCCCATGGGTTGTCAGGAACGGACCAGGAGTACACAGGCAATTCAGGGTTATTTGGCCGGTTTTCTTGGCATTTACGACAGTATTTGATGTACTCTTCAATATCATCGTCGATCGATGGCCACCATACGTAAAAACGTGCGAGTGCTTTCATTGCACAAGTTCCTGGGTGTCCTGTGTGCAGGTATTTCAATGTAGCCTTCCTGAGCGTATTCGGAATGACTATTCGACCCTGCCACATCAAAATCTTGTTTTCGATGGACAATTCGGTGCGTTTCCGAGCATAAGGTTTTAAGATGTCTGAATATGAATTTTCCCGCCAACCTGTCTTAATGTTCTCCGATATCTGTTTGAAAATAGGATCATTCCTTGACGTATCCCTTATTATTTCTTCTGTCAACGCTATGTCTGAAACACTGTTATGATTTAGTTGAGCTATTATTCTGTGTACTTTCAATTCTACACGGGATGGTCTCTCATCAGGATTGGGCATCCTGGAAAGGTAGTCAGCTATAAAATTAAGTTGTCCTTTTGTGAAGACAATGTCATAGTCATAGCTACCAATGATCAAAGCCCAACGTATTAAACGATTATTAACAAGTTTCGGTAAATTGCGCTGTGGCCCTAATACATGAATCAAGGGTTTATGATCAGTGACGAGTGTGAATTTTGTGCCACGTAAGTATTGGTCAAACTTTTGGATGCCAAAAAATATGGCCAATGCTTCTCGATCAATAACTGAATATTTAGTTTCCGCTGATCTCAGCTTTCTTGACGCAAAAACGATAGGTTGTATTTGATCATTCGCTTTATGAAATAATACGGCACCTACACCCTTTTCCGAGGCGTCACACGCTAAAAAGACCATACTTGCAAGGAATGTCAAACGCAAGGGCATTTTGAAGATTGCTGTATCAAGACTGGGAGAGCATATTTGACGAGCACCAAGTCAGGGAAGAAACGAGCAATCAAAAACGATAGGTTGTATTTGATCATTCGCTTTATGAAATAATACGGCACCTACACCCTTTTCCGAGGCGTCACACGCTAAAAACAACGGACGCAATGAAATAAACTATTATCATCGTAAGAATGTATTTATTGACGTAGCAAATAATTAACAATGACAAATGTCACAACCATAAAGCAGGTATACATCATTATGAAAGCGAGACGGTTGACAGAGGAGAATGGACCATGTTCCTATGATACTCGGGGTCGACGCAACGCGTTTTTTTCGTCGACCCCGAGTAACATGGAACAAGGACAGGAGAAGATGATTTATGGCAGTGACAGACGCAGGCAGAGGTTAACCATTACCTATCGAAACCCCTATGCTTCGGAAAGCACGTTAAACCGTTGTTCTGACTGTCATTCGAAGATATTACTCCATGTAAAGTACTGGTCGTCACCGCTAGAAGCCAACCTCAAAATATTTAAGAAAAGATGATGACCAACATGATTGGCTAGACTTGTATCAGGTGGAAGTACAGTTGTTAAACATTTGTGGAAATGCAGTTTTGAAAAAAAAAATAGGAACTCATTCCTATTTTACATCCAAAGTCCCAAGAAACGCCAAACTGGGGAAATACTTTTTATCTCAAATTCCTGGTTCTGGAAAGCTTTCGTTATTGAAACTGAGCCTTTTGGGAACAACCACTAGGCTCTCACAGAGATATGATACGTCACCATTATATTGAAACTTCGTTCTGTCAGCCACACTGCGAAGGTCGTTCCTCGACCTGCGCATTGAGGGCATCCCACCATACGCTTCGTGGTCTACACTCAAAAACACCCCAAACCCCAACGGCTAACATGACCGACCCTTTCACATTTCATCTTGCTTATTCTGCGAACTATGTCGACAACCTTGGGCCTCTGCCGGATCACCTCCCTCGTCCTGATTATTCCAAAACGCTCCCCAACTCAGCTAAATTATTTTGTTAGCCTCCCCCTCAAAGTTATTCTTACCAAACAGTAGCAGCAGAGATTGCCCAACGTAAACGGATTCTCGAACAACCTTGACCTTGAGCGAGAGCACCGCCATTGACTAAAAATTGGTCCCAGGTTGACTCCTGGTTTCAAAGATATCCTTAATTGTAATGTCTGTTGCTTTAGCTTATTTTTGGGCTGTTATGTTATTGAAGGCAATAAGGCCTGGACTCCAAAAAAGCAGAGCCGATCGGAATGGACAAGGGTCCTGCAAGATTCGATTAATCACACGAGACTTGACGACACGCAATGTGAAAAGCAACCTGTTCGATTGGTCTCCTCTCCACTCCACTCGTCCCCGCTTTGGTGGAGGCCGGGCCTCAGTATAGTAAAACAATGGTAGCCTAACCCAGTGGTAAGACTTCAGGATGTCGTGCGTCCGAAGTTTCACACCCAGACAGGCGCGTTACTTTGTTGTACTCAAAACAGTGATGTAATACCTACATCATGAAGACATGTGACATCTAACAACCCGAACCGAGTCCCCGTGGTGAATTACAGTCTACATACCCTCTCAGAGGAGGCCTGTATACGGTAGGAACGTTCCAGACTGGTTCCAGCTTGGTTTTACATGCAGTTAAATCAAAATAGCAATACTGGTTTATATCATTTATTGCGTCTCTTACAATTACTGTTTTTAGATTAAACTCCCAAAAGTACTTGATGGAAACGAAAACAAACGGTTCTAAAAACGTTTGCATGTGGACGCCATTTTATTAGTAAAGCCACAAGAGTACTTTGATATTATTTCGATCAAGCCCCAAATTTTAATTTTAAATCACTGTTAAGTTATTTTTCATTTGACCCAAACTTTCTAGCATTTTCTTAACTGGGAATACTTGTATTATAACATGGAGCAACGGTCTACCTTGGCACGACAGCCGGGACCAACTGCTTTAATTGCTTTCCGAGGCACAGAGGTGTCTCGGTATGTAATGGATCCCCCATCCACGTTCGACCTTGGTAAGCGTTGCTCAACCTTGAAGATCGACTGGTGCGGCTGTCATTACTTCTTAGCCATAAACCCCTGATGACGCTCGAGATATTTTTTCATTTGACAATGACGTTATTATAAAATAATCCTAATATTTCGTTGGCTTATTTTTGAATGACGATTTAATTCAATTCAAACAATAATTGCTACAAAAAGCGGTGCTTTACGTTTAAAGAACTGGTCACATTACACAGATTTAACGCAGACTCCACTCAGACTCGACTTTATATAAAACATTTTCTTGAAAGAAGTCACTTAAGACCTCGCTGTAATTTCTACCGTAGTGACACGATATAAAAAGCCCACATTTCAATGCTTTAATGTGAGTCAAGAATGGAGTTGGCGTCGATTCTATGAAATGTGCAGAGTCCTTAAATCTTTCAAACACCTACTAATTCCTTTGAGAGAGTGATTCCATAGGAGTTTCAACTTAAACCGGTTTTGTTTGCATTTCCATCAAGAAGTTTTGGAACCGAATAACATTTTTAGAAATTTTCCGTTTTCTTTGTTTAATCGGGCCCACCGCCCCTTGATCTATAACGAATTAATATACTCTGAAAAACTTTGTACCCGATCAAGAATGAAACTGATATTTGCAGGAAATCGATGAGAAGCTTCTTTGTCTGTGACTTAGCCATTTTTTCGACGACGTTGCTGTGGACCACATTTGGTTTTATATGGTCGTCGCCGAGTTGCGGACCTGTGAAATGATCTCATTTAGTACAATATGTTCGTGATTATCATTGCTGCAAAGACGACGGAACCATAGATTGAAATATTCCAGAAATCCCCACCGACAAATCCCTACCAGTGGGGATTGTTACTTATTTTTCCAGAAATCCCCACTAGTTAAATAATCTCAGCCTAGTGGGGATTTTTGGAAAAATAAAACAACAATCCCCACCAGATGTTGTTGTTTCTAAATTGTTAAACGAAAAATGAGTTAGTCAAACCGATTAATTATAAGAAAAAAAAAGAAAACATCTACAAGTGCACACAATAGAACAAAAATAAGAATGAAATAAAATACCTAAAAGTACCTACACATTTAAACTACAAAATAAAAAAGTAAAATAAACTTAAAAATGAAAGACAAAAATAATAAGGGCGAGAACTGAAATTTTGATTATTTCTCTCGGGAGAGAAATAATCAAAAGGAGAACGAGCAGACTTCTATAGACTCTGGTCCAAGAAGCGTTGTTGGTTCTAGGATACTCAAATCACTTGTCGTATTTGATGCTTTTCAATTACCGAAGCTCATGAAAATCGCAAAAAAAGGTAAAAAAATTGTACGTTTTGTAAATCAAATTATTCATTTCTATTATATCATCAGTATAAGAAGTATGAAGCCCTTATCACTTAATTACTGATAAACATAAGCGTAACCTTCACGAATATAATCCTTAGAGGGGTAAGCAGACATGTTCATCGTTGGTACGCCAGATTTCACAATTGGTCGCATTAGTTATAATGAGCTGAAAACGATCTGTTTGCTTTAAAATGATGTATGTCTGAATCACCGACGCTCCATATATCTCTTGAATTTTTAGCTAATTGTACATTATGGACTAAAACTTTTTTCTCCTGGTGCCGATTTGCTTGTGACCTTAACAAAGAAAAACCCTCTACTTATAAGCTTTTAATTGATGTATCCGACGCTCCTTATATCTCTTGAATTAGAAGTTCTGTACTCAATAATTATACTATAGAGTCCATAACTTTTTCCTCCCGGCGCCGATTCGCCTGTGACCTTAATAAAGAGAAACCCTGATCTTATAAGCTTTAAAATGGCATATGTGTTAATCGCCGACAATCCTTATATGTCTTGAATTAGAAGATTTTGAGTCACTAATTGTACTTTATGGTCTATAACTTTTTTCTTCCGGCGCAGATTTGGTTGTGACCTTAACAATGAAAAACCCGTTTCTTATAAGCTTTAATGTGACATATGTGTTAATCGCCAACGATCCTTATATCTCTTGAATTAGAAAATTTTGAGTCACTAATTGTACTTTATGGTCTATAACTTTTTTCTCCCGGTGCCGATTCGCTTGTGAACTTAACAAAGAAAAACCCTCTTCTTATAAGCATTAATGTGACATATGTGTTAATCACCGACGATCCTTATATCTCTTGAATTAGAAGATTTTGAGTCACTAATTGTACTTTATGGTCTATAACTTTTTTCTCCTGAAGCCGATTTGCTTGTGACTTTAACAAAGAAAAAACCTCTCCTTACAAGCTTTTAAATGATGTCTGTCTGAATCACCGAAGCCGTTTGTTATTAATGCAATCGTTAATTACATAGTTCATTTTAAATGGTCAATAACTTTTTTCTCCATGGAGGATTTTTTTTGACGCCATAACAAATAGTGATGCTCTTTACATCAGCTTTAAGAAAATATAGGTCTCGTTCACCAACGCTACTTGGACCGCTTTGGCCCGATCTCCTTTCTCGGGCAGTGGTAGTACGTACTGCAGCCAGTTCAATTTGCCTCTTCAAAATGTTGGATTTCGTCAAATTCAGTTCTCGCCCTTATAATAAGGTTTCTCGTTCAGTTTGTTTTTTATATTTTGTAGTTTTAATGTGTAGGTACTTTTAGGTATTTTATTTCATTCTTATTTTTGTTCTATTGTGTGTAGATGTTTTCTTCTTTTTCTTATAATTAAACGGTTTGACTAACTCATTTTTAGTTCAACAATTTAGAAACAACAACAGCTAGTGGGGATTGTTGTTTATTTTTCCAAAAATCCCCACTAGGCTGAGATAATTTAACTAGTGGGGATTTCTGGAAAAAAAAAGTAACGATCCCCACTGGTAGGGATTTGTCGGTGGGTATTTCTGGAATAATCCCATAGATTTAGGGGGAAATATGTCATAATACCATTTTCATTCAACACTGCCAAACTGCAAAACTTAATTGAATGCCTAAATATAACCTTTAAGCTAGCTTTGAAAACCTTCAACGTTTTGTACAGACACCTAGCTACATAGCTACTATAGCTAGTCTCAAGGATATCCTTAGATTTTCACGGGAAAGTACTTCCACTGTAAAAAGGTCCCCTAGTTAAACCGGGTTTTACTATGGGACTGAAACCGGGTTCCACATGCGCTATGGTCTACCCCTGTGCCAAATTTATCAAATACGATTCAGCCGTTAATACGTGACAAACGAATAAACAAAGAAACTCTCTTTCACGTAATAATTTAGGTTAGGATTCACACACATCTTAAAGTACCTCATAAGAAATTGGAGTAAGAGTAGATGAATCTATATCTACACTAAATTATAAAGAGGAAAAATTTATAATTTTGTATGTAACGAATAAACTTAAAAACTACTGGACCGATTTGAAAATTCTTTCAGCAATGGGTAGCTACATCATTATCAGAGTAACATATTCACGGGGACGGGAAAAACACGGGTGAAACCGCGTCAAGTCCGTTCGTATAGGATATTAAACATACGCTGTGAATGGGATATTTACCATGTTTACTATTTGTTACGAGTTTCCGATATTTCAAGCACCATAATCACGGATAAACTGAAGTTATTTCAGGTGGGTGTAATAGTAACCATGGTAATTATTCCGTTTTCAGTGTTAACTAAGAATAATGTTAGCGACTATGTTAGTTTAAAAACTTATATGAAACATACGGTTAGTCGTCGTCACAGCATTTATCCGTTATCTGATCCTCGTACTCGTAATTACCATGAGAACCAACTCTGGTGATTACGGTCTGAAAGAATTTGTACGAAAACCAGAATGAGAACCCAAACTGAAGCCAGTCGTAGAACAACGCTCTCGCCATTATGTCAAGAAGAATATTTAACACATTTTAGGTGGAAACATTTAGAATGGTTTCTTGGGTGGTATTGTTTACTTTCATTTACTTGCACATCTTGTTTGTTTTGCTGTAGCTATTGGTATATTTGTTAATATTTCTTGGGGTCACTTGTCAGGCCATCATGACATTTTAGAAATGAGTGGTGCTGTCAATGCGAAAAAGTACTGACAGCTTTTTACTTTTTTGATAAAATACTTAACCACAGAGTTATCCAGAAAGAGTTATCATTACTTGTTAGCATGATGTCGGATACACACTAAGCTACTTTAAAAATTTCACGTCCACACACATTACTATTGTTGCAAAGGCTCCAAGACTTCCAGGTGTTACGATCCTAGGCCAATGTTGACACACATATTATTACAACAAACTTGTCCTTAGCGATTTCAAAAACCTCTCAAAATCACTTTCGACTTAGGTCGCCGATGATCTCCATAAATATTATTTATGGCAGACTGTGTGCGGACGTAAAATTAAATCTGCAGCGAATCACTGGCGACTAAACAAATAAATTATTGTAGCAACGAATGTTTCTAGCATTATGCACAGTGCGGTAATGGAGTCGCTTCACAACGTGATAGACTGAGAGGAACCGATAGATCACTGAGCATATAACTTGCAACATGAATGCGCACCACTTGTAATGACCGTGTCATGGCGTAGACAGTGAGGACGGTTTTAGGCTTTTAGGGCGCTTTCAATTTAGACGTTTTGTGTCGGACCGCTGCGGTGCGGTTTTGTATCAACAAAACGACGTCTAAATTGAAAGCGCCCTTAGATGAGCGTTTTTCGGAGCGTTCAAAGTCGTTTTTGGAAGCGCGTGCACGCGCTTATAAGCGTACTGTTTTTTACCACATGCACAACTTTTACGGTTGTTGGCGCTCTTTCAAAGCTCGTATAAGCGCGTGCCGCGAGAGACTTCGAAATGCATACGCACGTGTAAGTGCTTTTACGCGCAAAAAAAAACGGTATTGTAAAACAGCTCTCGCTTGGAAAATCCTGAAAAATGAGAAAGGTTGTGAGTACTTATGGATGTATGTTTGTTACTCTTTCACGCAAAAACTGCCGAACGGATTTGTATGAAATTTTGTAACCGGATCGTTTATAACCTTAATACACAACATGATAGATAGATAGTGTTAGTGAAAACCTATTTACAAAATAAACATAATTTAGAACAATTATCAAACTACATGCGGGCGAAGCCCCTGGTAGAAGCCGAAAAAGATAAACTAACGATAAGGTATTATCTTACGTACAGTCAATCGACGACGTCAGTTTCACACAGATCTTCTGATTCCTCATTTTCCGAATATTGATCGTATTGACCGTAAGATCCATATTTAACTATGAGAGACTCGAAGAATTTGTACGTCACCCAGAATGAAATTGAAAACTGAATAATATCGCCTCTGCCTCGAATCATCTTTTCTTTTTTTCTTCGGTATCTTCCGATACGATTGACGTTTATTTTCGGGTCCTTTTTTTTGGAAAATAATTGTGGGAACTTAATCGGTGAAGTTCAATCATCAACTAAAAAAAGTATTGTTCATGAAAATAATCTTTGCGTTTAAAATAATATGTCCTCGAGCATTAAATTTCTGATTTCCTCGAGTTATTGCTCCTAATATTAACAGGTGGCCTGGTTATCCATTATGTTCAAGTAAGCAAATGTACCTGTAACAAAAATAAATGATTGTATTATGATCTAGTGGCTTTTGTTCCCGCGCCTTAGCTCGCGGAGATTTCGTACTTTACCCTTCGAATTTCAAGAACAGTAAGAGCATTGTACCAAGTTTCAAGTCAGCTAAACAAAAATCTCTTTTCTTCAATGGGATTTTTCATATTAACTGTACTTATTCCTCTTCTAACCACAGTGGGTTGATATTTGAAAAATTGTAAGTAATGGTCGTACGTAACTGAAGTAACAATACATAATGATGGTCTTGGTCTGGTCTTGATCTCATCACATAACTTACGCTTCGAAGCCTTTAAGGTCACCAAAAAGATGACGGTCTGATTATCTAAAAACAGCTGTATAAAACATTTTTGTAGGAAACATGACCCTTAGGTCCATGTTCACCGAAAAGATAACAGCCTGATTAGCTAAAAACAGCTGTCACTGTGACATATTACCATACAAAAATGTGCTTTAAACAGCTGTTTTAGCTAATCAGGCTGTTATCTTTTCGGTGAACATGGACCTTAAACAGCTGTTTTAGATAATCAGACCGTTATCTTTTCGGTGAACATGAACCTTAGTACACCCACATTTCGACAGTTATGTTTAATTTTCATGTGATTGGGCACAAATTAAGACTCCGTGGCTGCTATTGGGAAATTCCTAATGGAAAAACTCAATAACATTTTGACCGAGTTGAACTGAACCTAGGCCTCAACAGTTGGTCAGTGTCAGGTTGTATATTTTGATTAATATGATTCGCGACCATTGATCGACTTTTTCTTGAAATTATCTTTCAATGGGATTAAATGAACTTAGAGGGGGTTGTATTGACGATTTTAATGACTGTGACTATGTAAATACATGCGTGTTACAGTCGCGAACGATATTTTTAACTTCATACAGCCTACCACTGGCCTGCAAATTGCAAAAAACTTAAGGGGCTACCTCACGCCAACGACCTTGAGCGAGTGGGAGAAGTTTAGCAATAGCGTATACCCGTGCGTGAGGTGGTCAGCGATACACTGCCGCCCGTCGCCCCAAGGAGCCCCGCACCAAGACTATTCGAAAAAACAACCCACCTTGATTTATCAAACACAATACGGATGAAAGCCGTATACTAATATAAAGGGCATTAAATTGTCTTTGAGATAATCTAAGTTTCATGCAAATACGCCCGATAGTTTTTGCGTGATGATCGTTTTTTTGCCGCGTTAGACATTACTTCACAAATTAATTACACTAAGTTATAAAAATATTTCTTCACATTTTCACATATCAAATTATGAAAGAAATGGTCTAGTATAACATATATTTTTTTCAATGAAGTTAGACTAGAAGTTAAGACGTGATGATCAATTTAAATCACTAAAAGTCATGTATCTGCGCCTTAAGAAAATTTGAATTTCGCGGCTTACCGTGGTGCCTGATGCTTCCACCTTAATATCGTGGTGCCTGATGCTTCCACCTTAATGTACAATAGCGAACGATTCAAATTGTACAGGTGTCGCCACATAAATATCTGGCTGTCTGCACTGGACAGCAGTGGCGGACCAGTAACATCGCTGACTAACAAATTGTTAGCAGTGGATTCAACGTGTTCAAACCAAGACGAGCGCGTCACTTTGTGAAATTTATTTCTCCACCACTACTCTTAAAACGGTCTATGTCATCGTGAAGGAAACGGCATGTCTCATAAACAACAGATCAAAGACACGTGACATTCACCAGCCCGCATGAGCCCACAGAGTACAGGGTTGTGTCACAGGCGGTGTAAACATTATGCTAATGTTGTACTGGTAATGCAATTCAATGCCAAACTTAAGTGGCACTTTCCTTGCAGAACGAATGGCCGATGGGCCCGAAAAGTTCTGGAGTGGCAACCGCGAACTGGAAGACATTGCGTTGGAAGATCTCCCACTAGGTGGACCGATGACCTGGTGAAGGTTGCAGGAATCCGCTGGATTCGAGTCATACGGGACCGGTCAATGTGGCGACACTTTGTGGAGGCCTATGTCCAGCAGTGGACGTCGTTCGGCTGAAATGATGATGCTATCATGATGAATGCAATTACAACAGCAGATTCTTCTTAGATTTTGTCCGATCAGTATGTAGCGACCTAGACGGCTCTGTCGTTTGCCGAAGTCCTGCAGGAGGTTGCAAATAGTTGAACACGACGGCTAGGAGAGAAGGTGTGGCATATCCTGTGTTGGGGCTACACAGTCGCATTGTGTCCGGTTATACTCACAGTGTCAACTGCACAGGCATGAGTAGCGGTGGCCCAGTGGTAGCGGCCCCGATTTACAAACAGTAAGTCCTGGGTACAAACCCAGGCTGACGCATTATTTTGTGTAATTTATTTCATCGCCGCTGCTCTCAAAACGGTGAAGGAAAATACCGTAAGGAAACCGGCATGTCCTATAACCAAAAAATTTGAAGACATGTTATCATCTGCTTTTCCCAACTATGTTGAGGTCAACTTCCAGTCCAACCGGGTGCAGCTGATTACCTGTATATTACATAGAGCGACTGCCTATCTGACCTCCACAACCCAATTAGTAATGGGTAATACGAGACCCTTTGGGACTTTTTATCTACATTCCCTTAGAAAGTAGACCTGTGTCCCAACAGTGGGAGCATTAATAGGCTGATGATGATACTCACAGTCAATCGTCGTCGTCGTCGTCAATCGGAATTCCATCTGGTCCTCTTTTTATGGGTGTGCCATCGACCCTGTGTGTCCCATAATGCTCTATGACACGTACCATGAAGCGGTACCCAACGATGAACGAACCCGTGAACCACATAAGATCGTAACCCTTCCCCCACATTTTTCAATTTAGAGCTTTAATAATGAAATGAAAGGGAGAGAGAGGCAGTGAGCTGAGCTTTTAGAGCTTTTACAATCTTCCAGGTGTTTTTGTTCCCATTTTAGAAACTAATAAATTCTTCTGTTGATTGTTGAATTCATGTTGAATGGAATGATGAATTGCTGACATCACAGAGTATTTAATCACGCTGACATATTTGTAGTAGTCGTTGTTGCTGACACTGAAGCTTACAGTCTATGCTCAGAGTCTATGCTGTAGCTTGTGTCCACAGAGCATTAAATAAAATATAATCTTCTGTTACTTGGCCTGTCAGACTCCTCGGTTAAAAGTTGCCAGCATGAGGACAAAGGGAACGCCTCCCAGTAGGTGGACCTATGACCTGGTGAAGGTTGCGGGGATCCACTGGATACGAGTCGCACGGGACCGGGACATGTGGCGACACATGGGGGACGCCTATGCCCAGCAGTCGACGTCTTTCGGCTAAAATGATGATGATAAATCAAAGGTCAATGGAAAAAAAGTGGAGTTTTTCGCGTATGGGAATAGATTTTTTATCGGATCAAACGTATCTTTTGGGGACTCCGCTCGCTTAACCAGTAATACTCGTATACTAACAAGCTGCGTTAATCGAATAAGTGATAAGCGTAATTTTTATTTTTATTTTATTTTTATTTTATTTTATTGTGTTTGGGTGGCTTACAGCTAACAATACAAACATATATAGTGAGGCAATCAACGAAAAGCCATTTACAAGCCTCCACATTTAGCACTAAACTATTGTTGCACAAACTTATAATAAATAAAAAAAAAATAGAAACTTATATCACAACTTAAGCACAAACTTATATCTAAGCATAATTAATAATATAACTTATCATAATATAAATAACAAAGAATAGGTGTAAAGAAAAAAAAAAAAAACTATTCAAATTCATCACAAACAACATAGGTTTTAGACAATGCACTACTAATTGCCGCTAAGCTACTTGCAAACAAATCGATTGATGGGTGTTCATTCGTTACAATAGCGTTAAATGCTTTGATTGAACGAAGGAAAAAAGAATTACTACGGTAAACTGTGCGAGCGAAAGGAGCACGAAGAAGATTTCTCAAGCGAGAATGACGAGGAGGAACATTCAGGGACAGCTTAGAAAGAAGTTCAGGACACTCAATTCTTGATTGAGCTATTTTTACTAGGAACCGCATGTCAGATATATTTCTCCGAGTTACAAGTGGAAGTAAGTGAAATCGAGCGCAGCGTTCCTTGTAGCTCAGATAAGGGATTTTAAATTTGTAACCTAAGTATCGCGTGAATTTCCTTTGTAACTGTTCCAATCTGTCTGAATGAACTGCATAATTTGGATTCCAAATTTGACTACCATATTCGAGATGACTGCGGACGTAAGCGCAATACAGAATTTTCAAGGTTTTCATTCTCTTAAACGAACTTGCATTACGGATAATGAATCCCAGGGCTTTGGATGCTTTTTTGGCAATATGGTCAACATGACACTCAAAGGTGAGCTTACTGTCCAGAAAAATACCAAGGTCTCTGGTGACATGAGTTCGAGATAAAGGCTGATTAGCGATTGAGTAATTAAATATTATTGATAGGTTTTTCCGGGTAAAGGTAATAACTAAGCATTTGGAAATATTTAGGTCTAATTTATTTATTCTACAATACTCAACTAATCTAGAGATGTCTGCTTGCAAACGTATAGCATCGTTCAGATTTTTAACTGATGTAAAGATTTTCATGTCATCTGCAAACATTAGGTGTTTAGAATTTTTGAAACACTCGCCAATGTCATTAATGAAAAGAACAAATAATAATGGCCCCAGCAGGGAACCCTGCGGCACACCAGACGGAATGGTTGACCAGGAGGATATAAAGCCACTGAGGACCACTGCTTGAGTCCTATTTTTTACATAGGACGAGAACCATCGGTATAGGTCGCCCCTAATGCCCAAGTCGATAAGCTTCCTCAGCAGAATGTCATGATCGATTCTATCGAACGCCTTACTATAGTCGGTATAGATTGCATCCACCTGGGAACCATTATCCATATGCTCTGTAATAAAGTCTGTGAATAGGACCAGGTTAGATACTGTAGACCTTCTTTTCAGAAACCCGTGTTGTTCATCACTCAAGCTAGATACCACACTGCTGTACAACTGATTATAGACTATGCGCTCCAATACTTTAGCTAGTAAACAAAGTTTTGAGATTGGCCTATAATTTTCAATTTTATCTTTAGCTCCCTTTTTATGTATGGGTGATATAAAAGCTGATTTCCAAACAGTAGGCACAATGCCATCAGATAATGACCGTTTAAATAAAAGTGAAACAGGCAAAGCTAGTTCATCAGCGCACTTAACTATAAACACTGCAGGCAAAGAATCTGGGCCGGCAGATTTAGTTAAGTCGAGAGATTTTAAATACTTATGAACAGTCACTATGTCAATTTCAATTGAACTCAGATCACAGTTGGAAGCACAGCCGGTCGAGCCACAGTTGCGGTTTGCAGAAGAAGCGTCTAGGAAGGTTGTTCGAAAGTAATTAGCGAAAAGTTCACAAATTCCTTCTCCCGAGTCACTTCTACTGTCACCATATGACATACTTGACGGGAAATTGCTGTTCATGCGTCTGCTTTTCACATATGACCAGAATAGTTTTGGACTAGTACCTATTGAAGACTCGATTTTAGTTATGTAGGCCTTATAACAAAGCCGTTCGATATCATTGGCTCTATCTCGAAGTAATTGATGTGTTACGCGATCAGAAATATTACCGTAGACTTTAAATTTCCTATAGTGTTTAAACTTTTCTTTAAGTATCTTAATGAGCGCCGAGTTATACCAAGGTGGATATTTAAAGAGCTTGCACAGGCGCTGGGGGATGTGTTTATCTCTGATTTCGTATAACGTTGAATAAAAATTCCCAACAGCTTCATCAACAGTACCTTTCAATAATATGTCGTCCCAGTTGATGCCTCGTAGGTCAGATCGAATAAGTTCGTAGTTGCCTTTGTTGTATTGATGCACCATGCGTGCGCTGGCGTTAAGTGACTGTGGTTGTTCAGTAACAAACTGGATTAACAATGCAGGGTGATATGAATCCTCGATGGTTAGGGGTTCTAAACACGCCGAGACGGTGACGGGAGAATTTGCGAGGACCAGGTCTAGAATTCTGCCGTGCCTGTTATTTACAAGATTAAATTGCTGTAAGCTACAAAAATCAATGGTATCAACAAAATGGGTAAACAAGCTAGTTTGGGGCACGATAGGCCTAATTCCATCATTTGAAGTCGTCCATGTTATCGAGCTCATGTTAAAGTCTCCAAGAATAATAAATTTATCTGCGGGGTGGTTATTTACTACGTCCGAAAGATTGTCTAAATAAGCATGTAATTGACTAGCAAAGCTATTGCCTGAATTCTGTTCACATAGATAGAGAGTACATATGTTAAGTCGGTAGGTACGTTTATCACAGGCACTCAATTGAACAGAAATCCAGATGTCTTCCGCACTGGATTGCCAGTCCACATTCTCAACTACAGCTAGCTCACGACGCACAGCGACTAGCACTCCGCCACCACGCGTCTGCGCTGTGGCTGCGTAGTCACGGTCGCGCCGCCACACTTGGTACCTGTCGTCAAAAAGTTCACTATCCAATATCCCATCAATGAGCCAGGTCTCAGTTAAAGTTATTATATCATAGTTACATCTAGCTAAATTCCTGTAAAAGTCGATCGACTTCGTCCGCAGTCCTCGAACATTCTGATGATAGATGTTTAATTCATACATTATAGAACGCAGTATCTACAAATAAGTAGCTCATAACAAAAGTAATAATATATGACAACTCCGAATCAAATGTACGATTCTCAACAAAAAGTAAATAATCAAAACTCCATATAAAGCCCAGAAACACAATCATTATGAATAAGTTAAATTTTATTTTATATAAACTATTAGCACATGCGTAAGTGTTCATTGTTACGGATAGGTCAGAATAAAACTTTAAATGTATGTTCATTTTAATATAAAGACCAATACAGTTATTATTTTTCTCCAAACTCAAACCACAAAACACGAACAAGAAGCATTTCAAATGAACAGAAAACATTTCAACACCCATCAAAACGTATCTGTTACGAGTAGCAAGCCGTTGAACATACCTATAATAGCAAAATATTACACATTTCGGCGCAAAAGAAATCGGTGCGTAAACAAAGCGAGTGCGGTCAAATGGACTTTGGACTGAGATAAGCGAATTGGCGCATTCTATGTTTCGCACGCAGCTAATTAGTGACACTTTCAATAATCGTTTATGTTTAAGTGTATTGTTTATAAGGCATAGCAAAGATGAGATGAATTTAACCTTAAGATATGCACAATCAGCGTTAGAAATAGGCAGTAAAAAAAAATAAACATAGTAGTTGAAATAAAAATAGACTAATGCATTTTCTGTAGGTCCCGTTCCGTTGCTACGATGAAAGACTTGGAGGTGGCATCTCGTCTTACAAAAATCTTCATGTGTTTCACCCACACATACTGGAAGTTTTTTTCCTTGGCAAGAGATTTAGTTCGCGAAAGTAACATTTTGTTCTTAATAGTAAGGTGATCATTGACAAAAACTCTTCCCAAACCAGTGATTCCAATATGTTCAGGAAGAAGGGGATCATTGTAAGACCGGGCAGCCGCGATGAAATCCTCTTTCACATATCTGTTCATAAAGGAAACAATGATGTTCTTACTGGTTGATATGTTATTATTAGTCGGTACTCTGTGTACAAAATTAATTTGAGTCTTCACAATGGGGTAGGAAACTTTGTCACCGATTTTCCTCACTATTTCGAAGAGGTTCTCTCTATCCTTCATCGGCACCCCCTTAATTTCCACATTATTGCTGCGGAGCCACTGATCCATGTCTTGATGCTCGTCCTCAAGTTTAACAATCGCTGACTTGGTGTGTGTACTATCCATATCCACCGCTTCTACTTTGGTTAGCCTCTCCTCCAAAGCAAGAACCTTCCCAGGAAGTTCCTTGAGATTAGACAGCTCCTGCCGCAACAGTTGCACTTCAGAAGCCAAACTGGTGAGAGGAATAAGGTCTTGACGGATGCTGGACAGTTCCCGCATAATTGTATCCAGTGTAATCGGAGCAGGAACCACTGGCGAGGCTGTGCTTGAAAGTGGTTGAGTGCTTGTATGACCTGGATTCTTGCAATTAGCGCATCTCCAGGTTGCCTGACGCTCCCCGAGCTTGCGATAACCCTTCTCCGTGACTCCAGAACACGGGAAGTCAAAGTGTTTGCAACACACCGAACATTGAATCGCTTCTGCGACTTCTTCACCACACCTTCCACAGACTACCATAGTTTATAAGTTTATAGCACTTGACAACAATAACAGTCGATAATATCGCGAACGACCGCTGACAACTTAATGGCAGACGCGCGACGCGTTCTCGCTTGGACGTCTGATCGGAGCAGCGCTCGCACGGACACTGAAATAGATACCCATGGCTAAATAATAACAGATTCAAGGGTTTCTTGGACATTAAGCTACGATTTCGTCGCTGGCCAATAACGTGCCGAGAGCTGCACGCTATTGGTCCCTGCTATCATCTTATAAATCTTTGAGACATTGTTGTTTCTAGAAGGCGAAGCCTGTTTGTCTTGCTAAAAGGTCTCGCACTACCCGGTGACTGGGCTTTGGTCCTATAGTTAGATAGGCAGTCGTTCTATTTAAAGTTTGGTATTCAATTGCATCCGGTTTGATTGGAAGCCGACCCCAACATAGATGGGGAAAGGCTAGGCAGATGAATGGGTAAGCGTTAGTCTTCACAAACAGCATTCCAATGTGTAAGAGTGTGACTCAAAAAGGAGGGGTAAGAAAATTTGCGGGCCTGTTCGAAAGAGATACCGCGGCCCCGGAACATAAAGGGCGAGGAAGGAACATGGATGGGTTTTAGTCAGTAAAAGTCTGACACTCCCTCCCGCTCCGCCCAGAGTGGGAGAAGTCATTTGATGATTTCCCATCCGAAAAAAAAAAAGGCGTAAGTAAGAAAATGTTTTCATCAACTGAAGGATAGTTTATTTTCCAATCCTTTGCTTCAACATAATCTTCCTGACCGTGTCGTATGTTACTTGGGGTTGGTGCAGCTTGTTTTTTAAATAGCGTTTTGAGCCTAAGTACCTACTCATTCACGTTGACTCGCAGGCGCGGTGGCGGGCGCGGGCGCGAAATATCAAACATATGGCGTAATATCCAAGTGTTCACGTACACAACGCACGTGCGGTCTAAGTAGCGGGCAAGCTAGCGACTGACGCGCGCGGCGGGCTCGCGGCAATATCAAACGCGTGAGATGTTTGTGTGTGTTCACGCCGAACTAGCGGCGGAGCGCGCGATTTACTCGCGACGTCAGGTAAGTTCAACCAGTATGAACTTGTCGCTAGAAACGGACTCGCGCAAACACCTGGCGGCCAATGTGAACACGAACTCGGCACGTCTTCGCGCCCGCACCCGCTACCGCGCCCGCGCATTCCTACGTGAACAAGTACTTAGAATAATCAAGAAAAGTTCATGAAGAAGAACATAAGTATATGTTTTCTGTATTAAAACAACGACTATTTCATACCTTTAAGACTCTACTAAAAAGAGGTCGATTTGAAAGATCCTGGCCTTAATCCTTTCTGGACACTCCAAACATCCATCTCAACATTCTCATCTTCGCTACATGCAATCGTTTTTCATCAGATACTAAACAATAATTTATTTACACACAAAATACTTAACAAGACATTACAATAAGATAGAAAAGCACAAAGGTGCTGTATTGATTTGGATTGTTGTTCTGCAGATGTCCAAATATTGTTTTAATGATGTGGTATTTCCGCTGCGGTTATCGCTATCAGCAACATCTGTGATGGTTGAGCTCGTTTTTCTGTGGGCGTCAACGATTTGTGTCATTGACATGAATCACAAATCACAATATTGTTGATAACGAGTTAATTGATCAATAAGTCTGTTTGTTATTGTTATTTTTACTCAGTAATTGTCACAACTTCTACTATTTTCCTGCAAACTTCAGCTCTAGGGAAAATAAAAATAGAAACCTTTTTTTATTTTACAATAAGAAAACTGCCCTACTGCTGGGCAAAAGCCTTCCCCTATTCCTTCCATGTGCTCTTTTCCTATGCCGCCTCGGGCCAACCCTCGCGGTACGCGTCCAACTCCAAATCGTCGTTTTTCTATTGTTTTTTTTTTTCATGAAATATCATGCCAAAACAATAGTTATTTGTTATACAAGAGTGCAAAGTTGTTTTTTAACCGCGTGCTCAATTTTGATGACCGAGCAAGGGAAAGATTCTAAAATTGAGTCTTGAGCGTTAGCGAGGGAATCAAAAGAGCTCGAGGTGAAAAATCTTTGCATTCGAGTGCAACACGTAACTTTTCATCCCACCTCAGCGAGGAAATGAAAAAACGCAAAAAAAAATTGCGCATTATTAACAAATTCAGTTAATTCTGTTGACGTCAAATAAACTTCCACAGAGTATATAATCACTACGTTTAAAACTTCCTCGTCGCTAGATAATGTGTCATTTTAGGTTTTTCACTTGTTTTCAAGTTGGATTCCTTGCTTTTAACCTAAGGTGTTAACAATATGACGTGAAAAGAACATGGCGCGCACAAAACATATTAAGAAAAGTACACCAAGAAGGTTCCGAGTCTGAGTTCTTAACAAATTAAAAAAAAAACAAAAAAGTGAAAAATAACATTACCTTCAGAAGTCGGTGACCTTTGTTTGATCGATTTACTTAGTTTTTTGTGTCACCGACTTCTGAAGCTAAAGCAATATTTTTTACAAAATTTGAATGCCGAAGATAAATAGGATGTACTTATATTAATAATAATAATATTGCATTGAAGATTTCAATTTAATACATATTAGAAAAATATTATAGAGCAAAAATATTAATAAATGTATAGTACTTACCTATAATGTGTACTTCTATGAACAACCTGTATATATTAAAACTTCCTCCACTAATTTTGTTTTTATGAACGGACGGTCGGATATTGGTCACCGAGTTTCGCTCGCTGATATTATTTCGCCAAATACCCGTTGTAACTATTAGTTTGTTTCTTTATTTTTAACTAAGTACCTACTTAAGTGGATCTAATTCTAAATTATGTAGTCGATGATCTTGGTGCCCGGTAAAAATCAAATGAGTTTATGTTGGCACCAACTTAAATTTATAAAATGTATGTTTGCTACTGAATAAATAAATAAATAAATAAATAGATCTTCACCAAATTGAAATGAGACCACTTTAAGAAAGTACTCTTCCAAAAACTACCCAAATCACATCAAGTGTGCCTAAAAAATTTGAAGAGTTCTCTCAATTTCTCCAGGATCCCATCATCAGATCCCGACTTGATGATTATGGGACCACCTGGGAAGTATACCCTTTCAAACAAAACAATAATAATACAAATCGCTCCAGCCATCTGTCGAGTAATCGGGAAACATACATAAAAAAAAACAAAACAAAAAAAAAAAAAAGGTTCCGACGAATTGAGAACCTCCTCCTTTTTGAAGTCGGTTAAAAAAAAAACATGATAAATTCGGCACCATAGAGGTAAATAGGTTTAATGATGTTTTGAATTCACATGCTTAGTGCACACGATGTTCTAAATTCAAATTTACTTTACCCTCATGACGATAAAAACGGCTTTTGCACTCAGATATCGAAGAGCAAAAATACTCTTTCCGAGATGAAAAACGTATTTATTCTGAAAATATTGTAGAACAATTTGTAAGCAATGGATCCAAGATAAATTACAGAATCCGGTGTAACTTTGAGCATTCATTCATCCATTCATAATGTGAGAACAAAGGGCCGAAAGAATACAATTTCAGAATTACTAGTAGACTTGGCGACACATCAAGTTATACATTTCCAGTATAACGTGGCCTTGCTTTGTATATATTTCCCGTACAATGAGAGATCCGCAAAAACAAAAAATAGTATTCCTCGATTGGTCGTCGTGAAACCCCGCACCCTTATCCGCACCGAATTGGACAAATAGATAACGATATACGTATGATATAACGTTTCGTTCGGCGCAGTCAATTTGGTTTTTGGTGTGGAAGGGTTTGTTTCGGTTCAGTTACACCATCATCATCATTACACACAGCCCGACTTCAACCACTGCTGGGGATAGGCCTCTCTTTGTTTGTGCCAAGCTCCATGGCCTTGTGTTAAGCTCCATGCTCATTGGCACAAGTCAACCTCATCTAGGATATCCCCAGTTACACTTTGTTTTGTTACACTGTCACCCATTGGGAGAAAATATTCCGAAAGGTAACACTGTTAATTACTTAATGCCACGATTTCTTTCCCATTACACACCTAGACTTAATGCAAAGAATATCACACCACACCTATCTCTAAAAGAAAGCCAAGACAAGTAGATGAGAAATAAGGACAGTAAAGGGTCACCAACTACCAGGAGGCCAGAATCATGACAATCGAAATTTTTCAAGATTGATTGTGATTCCTATTTTAACATTATAAAATACCTCCTTCATGATTCTGGCCTCCCGGTAGTTTGAGCCTTTATTACAATTCGCTTCGTCTCTTACTTGTCTTCCCGTCTCTCACTCTCTTGGTCAATGTGGTAGAAGTAGAACTGTGAGGAATCCAGCATACCTGAGAGATATTTCTCGACGCCATGTTAAGCCAAGTCAGAGGGCCATGGGCGGCTTAATAACTCTGCTGACACCGGGTTAGGCAACTAACCACAAGATAAAAAAAAAACTTGAGAGGTGTCAATGGACACCCGGATGGAACGAAGTTCTTTCGATTAACTAGTGAAGGAATTGTAATAAAATTTTACTTTTTTTCAAGTTATAATAATATTTTTTTTATTATTAACAAATATAATGTTCACTCAACAAAAATAATCGTCGCGACACCACACTGTTCAATGCGAAATAGAAATGAAACAAACGCATTGCAACCTTCATTTATTTTTAAAAAGAAAAAAAGTGTCGTGACAACTTTTTCGTAAGATTTTTTTCCGTCTAGCCCCCTTTCACAACGCGCGAAAAAAATGTGGTTGAAATGTAACCCGACACGTTCAGAGATAGATCAGGCACAGGAAGCGTTTTCACACCACCAACTTCTAAACTCCAGGCTATTGAGAAATTCCGTCATGGAAAAGCCCAATTACACTTTGCCAGACGGGAGAATCGAACCCGTAACCCCACGCTCAACAAAAACGACAATTAGACCAACGGGGCAGTTACTTCGTCTGTTATACAACGTCGAGTTGATGAAAAACCAGATGATGTGCACCCTAATAAACGATGTATTAGGGTGCACATTATCTACGGGAATAAGGATGTGCTGTACCAGTTTGAGCGTCCATAACCGTCACTCATCGTCCTGTGTAAATAAGTCTTCCTGTAAGGGGCTGCCTTCACGAGTGAGAGAATCGTGGCGATATTATCGTCCCAAAAGAGAGTGTTAAGAAAAACGTGACAATTTTTCTTAACACTCTTTCGGGACGTAGAGAATCGCGGCGATGTTTTCGTATAGAAATACGTTGAATCGCCGCGATTCGCACGCTCATGGAGGCAACCCCTTAGACACAGGAATCCAGTTACAAACTTCTTCTAAGAGAAGACAACACATGAACGAAAGGAAGCAATGGATGAGAGGAAAATACTAATACGGTAGAATTTAAATTACCATATATTCCTGTTATCATAAAATATAAAATAGGCGAAGATATACAATTGAATGCAGAAACGAAAACAAAAATATATATATTAACACCAAACGGGAAACGCTTCCTCCCCGATTAGTTTGTTGTACGCTTAACACTCGTCCATAATTAGTCTTGGTTTGCTTCACGAACTTTCACTATTAAAATTGCTGCTACCATTGTGAAGAACTTCCAAATCCAATGTAGCAGCCGGCCTGGGCGCTGTGGTTATTTTTTGTTCTGTTCTGTCATCGTTGCTTACTTTGTGCACCGTTGACTTACTGCTGTCGCTGCTGCTCCACAATGAAGGTATTCGTATTGTAAACATACCATACGAATATGCAACACCAGCTGTCATTGACATAACTAAACAAACGAACTTTAACTGCACCCCTCTGTCCATTTTAATATTTTAAACCAGAAAATTTAAATTCTTTTCCCATAATATCCTGAAAAAATTTTGTTGAATATGTTTCTGTGGCTGTCTTTTTCGGGTTGTCAAATATTTTCTTGGAAATGATGACATTTCCCGTCACAGACAATTTTTCTCTTTTTTTTTCTGAAATAATGCAGCAACATTTCACAGTACTAAAATATTCCTAAATTCTAATTTAATTAAGTAGAATTATTTATAAACTTCATATGGATCTAAAATACCGGTGAATAATAAAATTATATATTAATTATCAACATTGGAAAAGAATGTCAGGCCGTGTAAAAAGTCATCCACATTGGTGAAGGCTGGCACCATTGCCATGCTGAATGCTGATTCTTTGGGTAAAAAAGGCCAACCCTTTGGTCACGTGAAGAGTCGACTAACCGCTTGGCGATATCTCGAAATATGTTCTAGATAAGTACTCGGACCTCATGGCCCTAGTGTTTCAACCCCAAACGGCTCAAACACATAACTACCAATTAAGTTTTTGTATTTACGACATTATTTATCATAATTTATTGTGTCCCTGACGCCGATCCCCAGGCCCGAACAGGTGAACTTCTCCGGTAGATCGTAGTGTGCACGGCTGCCATTACATGCCCAATATGATTTCACTGGTGTTGGGAGTGTCATATCCTATTTAATCTTAACTCCAGCAACAGGTCAAGCCATGGATGCGAGGCTGTCGATAGCTGCACCACATCCCAGGGTCCTTCTGGTGCTTGTAAAACGCTACACGTTATTGCAGGCTATCATCGTCATTTCAAAACAGATTCACCCACTGGCCTCCCCTTTATTTTTCGGTTCTATGCGTTCCTCAACCTCTTGATTCCCGCGATTTTGACGAAATCGTTAACCCAACGCGCATTTGGACGGTTCTGGTTTCTTTGACTCAGGCTATGCATCTTGTTCATTATTATAGCTTCTGTACATACATAATGTACAGTACAGATGTACAAGGTTCCAGTGACTTAATGCAGACACTCATATTGAGCAACTTGGCTGCCTAGTGCGCTAGTTCCAATGAACAAGATTCTGTTTTTTTCTCTCTTAATATTAACAAGATGAAACAAAAAATTGTGTTTGAGACTTTAAAGCTGCAATGAGATAACTCATTGCATGCGCAGCTTTAAATTCTGTGTAAAAAAGTGGCGTAACAAGAGTTACAAGCATCTATCCATCCTCACAAACTTTCGCGTTTAGAATACTAGCTGATAGCCCGCGTAAAAATTATATACTAAAACTTTCCTCGAGAGCCACACTATCCATTGGTGAAAACAGCATAAAAATCGGTGCAGTAGTTGTTGAGTTTATCGATAACAGAAAGATAGACGCGGCGGAGGAGTTTGTTTTAAAATATGTAGTGATTAGTTAGATTGACTAACATTGTAGCTTGCGCGGATGGCTCGCGCTTGTAACTCGCTCCTTTACATGTTCAAATTACCCATGACTTCTATTTCATTCGATCCAAGATCACTGGTCGTTGGTTTTTTCAGCACGTCCCACCATCTTCTATAAGAACTGTCGTTTTGCTTTCTGGCTGTGTCAGGGCACCACATAGTGGTTATTTTGGCCCATTGCTCATTGGCATACGGTAGACGTGGTCAGCCCAATCCCAGTAAATTTACGGTTTTTTGAGCAACGTCAGTAATTTAGAGCTCAGTGTAGTGTTGCGTATGCTGTATGCTCAAGAAGCGTCATCAATACGAAGTGTAAATGGCCCCTTCACGAAGCCTTCAACCAAGCATTCTGTCTGTACACAAACTTCGTAACTCTACGCAAACATTATTCTAGGAAAAGACTGTTATGGGGTGAGAAATTAAAATCACGGCTTGCGGTAGGACTTAATATAACGCACGCGAAATTTAAAGTCACAACATTAAAAACTTGCTTTTTTTAATCGTGGAAACTTTGTAATTTTAATCTTTCAATATCTCCGCAACTAGAAGGTCGTCCCCCAGGTATGACCTAGAACAAAATAAAGTAATTACGGAGAGAATAAGTGCTTTTCCGCTTCGTCAATACTTTTTTACATCCATTTTAGGGCTTATATGCGACTCCCGCAGTCTCCTTAAAACACGAGAAGATTTTTAAAACCACGGTGAGACCTTCTGTCTTGAATGGATCAGAATGATGGGCCACAAAAGAGATGAATGAAATCATCTGAGATGAGAATGCCAAGGGGATGTGTGGGGTAACGCGAATGGATAAAATAAGGAATGAGTACACAAGAGGACGTCTGAAAGTGGCGCCGGTAGCTGAAAAGTTGTGTGGTCGGTTGTCGTGATATGGGCAAGTGATGCGGAGGAATGAGGTACATGTAGTAGGGAAAATTTTGAGTGATTGATATATGCATAAGAGAAGACCAAAGACACGATTGATAGACTGCGCGAAGGATGATAATATGGCTAAAAAGAAGCAGTCGCCACTGCTGAGATGACGAGTATTAGAGAAGCATGGAAGAGAAGACATGCTGCGGCGACCAGAAATGAATTGGGATATTTTATTTTATTATCTTTAGGAGAACTTACAGCTAGGATACAGGTAGTTGAAAAATAATGTAAGAAGGCCAATTACAAGTTCTCACTGACAACATTAGGTTAGAATAATAGACAGTAGACAGATAAAAGAAATTAAAAGAACTCGGAGTGAATTTAAAAAAGAACATTTGAAGTGTCAGTGAATATAGAAGAAATGGTTACATAATGTTTTTTTTAGTTTAGTGATACTGGTTGTGAATAAATCAAGATCATCAACACTTTGACAGACTGAGTTGTATGATCTGCAAGCTCTTATCATATAAGAATTTTGTCTATAAATACACCGCACCGAGGGAACATATAGAGGTTGGTGATTCCTAAGGCTAATGAATGGAACACGTAACCCGTATATGTTAAGGAGAATGATGATTTAAGGCTTACCGCGTTTCATAGGTTTTGTATTACCTTGGGTGTCCTCGTCGTGGAAATAGTACTAATCTTTAAAGTTCATGAAATAATGGTAGCCCGCTGCCGCTCCGAGGGACACCATTACGGCAAGTTTCATATGCTGCATATCGTAAAAATTCAGAATTCGACGTCTCACGTCGATTCACAAAAATTTTGTAAATCGCAGAACAATGATGTTGCCACAGAGTACATTATACTTATGATCACAGAGCTTATGATGTTGCTATAAACCACTGACAGCTGTCAGTATAATAAGATATACTCTGGCAAATGGAAGTAGACACTCGAATTATTTGCAAACTTTTCATATGGCAATGTTTAATTTATGTTAATCACAATTTGTCAAATTAGGATGACGTGTTCATGTCGATTTATTGGGACCTTTATAGAGCATCTTTTCAACTTAAACATGAATAAAACGAAAAGTGGAGCGCGGGAAATGTTGTTTAGCATGATTTCGAAGTATAAAGAAAAACAACTGGAGAAAGACGCCCAATTCCATCAGAAACAAGTTTGTTTACGTGTGGTGTTGGATTTCATAAGTTAGTATGACGCTTTGATGTTAATACTTTGTTTGTATTCGTAATTATAAAAATACTAAGGAATATTGTTGTTTTTATTTCATTCAGACAATATCACATTTCATGATTTTCGAATTGTCACGCACAAAATGCCTCTTTGGTTTTAATCATAATAGGTAGACATGATTTCACATCTCGAAACTTCAGTTTGCTTCCTCTGATTAAAGGTGGACGCACACTTATTCGCGCCGAAATAAGTTTTCTCATCCGTATAACGTCATCGATTCGTCCGATTCGACGCGGATAAGTGTGCGAGTCTTTATAGGATTTCATGCAAGTTATTCTAAAATTCGATTCTTTTGGCTCTTTCGCTTCTTTCGGCTCTGATAAGTGTGCGTTCACCTTAAAATACAACTTTCCATACAAAAAGTACCATGGATTCCCATTTTTGGACCAACTATAACTGCAAAGTATCAAGTCAGATTATTTCGGGTACTTCATTTAAATTTTGGGGTTACTAGGCTCAGATTTTTAAATTTGCCGCGCTTTTTCAGTCTCTACTTTCATTTGCCAGACTTTAATAATGAAATTATGTCAGTGTCACCTCTAGATATCCAGTTGGCTAACATGGGGTTCGTATAAAGGTGCTTCTTCACCGCGAGCATTCGCGTTTAATGTAACAGTTCAGATTCATTTGTTTCCGTACAAAATCGAATCTTAGACATTATAGGCGAATGCTCGCGGTGAGGGAGCACCTTAAAAGAAATGCTTTAAGGCTCCCCCACACAGGTACCTACGTTATTATCGCGCGGTAACATCGCATGCGTTATTGCGAAAATGCGTCCCAAGCGCGTTATTAGCACGCGATATTCTACTCATATCGCAGGACGTAGAAACGAAAAAACGCAAGCGCCCCGGGCGGCGTTATTATCGCGGCAGTGTGTGGGATCGCATGCGTCCCAATACCAAAATGTTCCAAGAACTCATATCGCAATTCCGCAGGACGCAGAAACGCACGCGTCCTATTTCGGTTGCGATGTTATTATCGCGGCAGTGTGTAACTTCGTAGCCGTCCCAATACATAATGTTTAGTACATTATATAAACAGATATCGCAGGACGCAGAAACGCAAAAACGGCTACTTGCTTCTGTCACTCATATATATTTTCAACCGACTTCTAAAAAGAGGAGGTTCTCAATTCGCCTGTATTTTTTTTTTTTTTTTTTTTTTGTGTTTGTTACCTCAGAACTTTCGACTGGGTGAACCGATTCTGATGATTCTTTTTTTATTTGAAAGCTGGTGCTTCCCGTTGGGTCCCATTTTAATTTGTTGAATATCTGATGCTGATCTTCGGAGATATACAATGGAACTCTTCAAAAATAGACGGCAAATCTGCAGTGATTGCTGCATCCGCTTGTAGGTTCATTGTTTATACTACATCATGACGTAACATCACGCCTGTATGCTCTGAGGGGGTACGCAGATGTGTACAATATACCCAGATTTCGACAATGTTTGTTACCTCAGAACTTTCGACTGGGTGAACCGATTTTGATGATTCTTCTTTTATTTGAAAGCTGGTGCTTTCCGTGTGGTTCCATGTTAATTTGGTTAAGATCTTACGCTGATCTTCAGGGATATAAATGGAACTCTTCAAAAATACACGGCAAAGCTGCAGTAATTGCTGCAATCGCTTGGTTGTTTATTGTTTATACAACATCATGACGTAACATCACACCTGTATGCTCTGAGGGAGTACGCAGAAGTATACAATACACCCAGATTTCGACAGTTGGACGTGTAAAGTTCCATTCAATGGGATCCCGGAGAAATAGAGGTAACTCCTTAACTTTATAGGCACACCAGAAGCGGTTTGGGTAGTTTTAGGCAGAGTACTTTCTCGGAGTGATCCCATTTCGATTTGATAAAGATCCCGTGACTTCGGAAGATAGGCAACTGAACTGCTTAATAAATGATAGCAAATGTACTGAGATCGCTGAAGACTCACGTCTGTCTATTGTTTACACCAGTTCAAAACAAAAAATCACACCGATACGCTGTGAAAGGGTAAGCACATGTGAACCACTAAAAAGTGAAAAATAAAAACTTTTTTGCAAAAAATATAACCGACTTCACACAAAAAAGTGAAAAATAACTTTAGCTTCAGAAGTCGGTGACAAAAAAACTAAATCAATCAAACAAAGGTCACCGACTTCTGAAGCTAAAGTTATTTTTCACTTTTTTGTGTAAGTCGGTTATATTTTTTGCAAAAAAGTTTTTTGATACTTAAAGTAGAAATACTATCTCGTTGTTCTAGTTGTCGTAAGCGTCACTGGAGCACAAGGTCCGGCTTCTGGTTGGGTAAAGTTTATTAGGGTTTTCCTTCAAAAATTTTACGGTAGCAGCCGTGGAGACTGAATTTGTGCCCGGTTGATGGTATTAGACCGCTCGCCCTCTATAAATGAGACGTTAAAAAACTTGTGAAACGTGGGTATTACTACATTAGGTACACCTCTACTGGACTCTTAAGGATTAAAGCCGTGATGTTGTTTGTTATAGAACAGTTATTACTGGCATGCATCCACAGAAAGATTTATAATTTTGGAGCGCGACGGTTACTGCTAACATTACGTACATAAACGAGTCGAATTGATAACCTCCTCTTTTTGGAAGTCAGTTAAAAAGCAACACGGCTGTATTTTGTAAAATAAGAAGATAAAATAAAACTCTGTTTTGTTATATTGGAATTGTCTTGTTTTACTTAGGAAATTGATGGATATGAATTATTTTGGCTAGTAGTTTTTATTCTTCCGTTTTAGGGCACGGCTGTGGAACACAAGGTGTCTCTATTTCAGGACAGGGTTCAGGCGTCGGACATGTGCAGCAGCTCTCTTCTATAATCTTCCTAAATTCTTTGGGTGAAGAAAACAATCCAAATTGATAACCACTCAATGCAGCGCTGCCTACGATAACAGATACGAATGATAACATGTCCGCTTTGTTACGCTGGTTATAGACTCTGTTACGTTCGGCTAAGAGCCTGGCGTGTTCGAGTCGAGAGGTTAACATGTCTCTCATATGAACTTTTCCTGTCTTGTGCCAGAGCCGCGTTGGTTTGATTGCGTTCCACATTTTTACTCTCAAAGTAACTTTTTAACAAATGTTACTTCGAGATTGCATTTATTTGTTAGCAGCACATAGCATTGTGGTTTGCCATTGAGTGATTCAATTTCCGATTTGGTTGATTGAAGCCTGAAATTTAAAACGTTCATTAGATCAACAAAGACCCATTGAAAATTACGATTTGTATAAAGGTATCCCAAGTTATATCAATGGCAATATGGATGCTGTTTCAGACTGAATCGGTGATAACTAAATCACCGTGGTCATTTAACCTGATTAAGTTTCAGACAGAGTAGAGGCCTTTGCCACGTCGTAGGACAATGGTCTATTAGAGACTGATGATTTCAGCATCTTTTTATAGCATAAAGAGCATATAGGTTTCCATATTGTTGGTGATGGACCGCCATATTGAAAACTCATGCAGAGCAGCGGTGGCCCAATGGTGGCATTACTTTGTGTAATATTTTATCACCACTGCTCTTAAAACGGTGAAGGAAAACATCGTGAGGAAACCGGCATGTCTTTGAACCAAAAATTCGAAGACATGTGGCATCTACTAATCCGCACTGGGTCCGCGTGGTGGATTATAGCCCATTCCTTCTCATTGAGAGGAGGCCGTGTCTCAGCAATGGGAACATAGGCTGGTGATGATGATTGAAAACCCATGGGAATATTTTGACTGTTGTAAGTAAAATAGATAATAGCAAGAAAATACATAGTTATACTGGTAACTATTGGTAGACTGGTTGAAAATGCCTTTTTTTTCTTTTTTCCGGATGGGAAATCATCAAATGACTTCTCCCACTCTGGGCGGAGCGGGAGGGTGTCAGACTATTACTGACTAAAACCCTGTTCCTTCTTCTCCCTCTATGTTCTTTATGTCTTTCGAACAGTCCCGCAGCGCGTAAAAAATGCCTAAGGCATTAAGTCCGCCTTTGTACAGTTTTTAATTGTGGATAAAGTTTAAATAAATCTATAATATAAAAATGAATCGCTGAATGTGTTGCTAAGCGCAAATCTCGAGAGCAGCTGAACGGATTTTGCTAATTCTTTTTTTGTTGGGTTTGTTATTGTCAGAAGGTTAGGAAGTAGTAGGTAGGTAGGTAGTAGGTGACAGGACAACGTCTGTCAGGTCGGCTAGTAAATAAATAAAAATAGATTAAGTACCATCATTGCCTGCGACGGGATCCGCATGTTTCGCCTATTACCGTGGCAAAAAATGACACCACGGCTGAAACTGAAACTATAAAAATTAATTCTTGTTTATTCATGACATGAATAAACAAGAATTAATGATGAAGAATTAATGATGTTATTTGATTATTTGACATTTTAATTTTTTCACAATGTCGTTTTATTTCAACGAGGCAGCTGTCCACTGTCCATAGATTTTTAATATTGTTTTTTAAATATGTGTATGTATTCTCTTTGCTTATGGTTCTGATCAAAGACTAGACCAAAGTGGTTCTGATTTAAGAGCACTGGATGCAGGGACACTACCCATCGTATTGTGTGTATGCATGCAGGGCCCAGGGCCTTAAAATATCGGCCCTGTATGCATACACACAATACGATTGGCAGTGTCCCTGCATGCAGAGCCCTGCAAATGCAGGGCTTCGCTTTGAGCAGGGGCCCTTATGAATCAAAATCTTTCTATGCGATTTTGGATATGGAATGTTTTGTATTGACCCCTAGCCATGGAATTAATTAGTACTGCACTGTGCTGTAGTGTTTTTCACTAATCGCGTTTCCGCGTTTTCGAACCTTAAGAATATTAAGATTATTTATAATACATTCGGTTAACATAGTTGTCATTGCTTAAGTTTGATACTTTGCCATCGCATGCGGATTTCCTTTTTCTATTTTTTTTAAATCCAATACATGTGCACCAAGGGTGCAAATACCTTTTAACGAAGCCAAAAGGCACCGTCATTGCGATTTTTTTTTGTACACCATACTTTTGAACCTTCTAGTTACGGATATTTTGGGGGTCAAAGTTCCAACTTTTTGATTTTTTTACTTTTTTCAAGTAAGATATTTTACTTTATACACCCCCACGACCCTCTTACTATACAATCCATCCATCAGCACAATGTTTTGTTAAAAAACAGTATCCCAATAGCGCTGGGATCAGAGTCCGAGCTGCCGGTGGTCAGGGCTCTTGAGAGGAACCTCTTATCAATACGTGCCGTGTCAAGAAGTGCTTGATCCAGCTGCCAAGCGAGAGCCTCCTAAGAAGCTGGTAGAGGCTCTTGGCTATTAAGCCATAACAATATTATTACGAGCTGAGTACAACTAACAGGGTACAACAAACTCCAGGACGCGCGCTCGCTTCGCTCGCATATTAAATAACACTCTTTGACTTCTGTCCCATGGTGGTCTGGTGTATCTGAAGTGCTAGGCCTCCGCCGGTGCCCATGCCGCCCATAAAGGATTAAAAATGATTAACTAGAATTGTTGTTGCCAGAATATTACCTGCTGGAATCGTTAAAATTGAAAAAACCCCACCTTACCACCAGGGGTGCGATGGCTCTGCAACAACCGCAGCCACGGAGTCTGGTTGTGCCCAGTTGATAGCAATAGGCTTGCGTTCTATTACTTATGGGACTTAACATCCTACCTAACGGGCGAAACGTAATTGTTACTCTATATTATACACCTCTGCCTACCACTTCATGGATTACAGCCGTGGTGTTGTTCGTTATAGAACAGTAATACTGGCAGGCATGCACCCACATAAAGATTTACAATATTGAGGGATGGATGAACGCGACGATTAAAAAATTTTTAAATCCTGACATTACATACATACGGGTCGAATTGATAACCTCCTCTTTTCGGAAGTCGGTTAAAAAGCACCATCCCTGTATTTCATATAAACAGTGGAAATAAAACTCCGTTTTGTTATATTGGACTTGTCTTTTTTACTTAGGTAATTGATGCATTTTTCATGGGGTACTGTTTAAAATGTTACAATAAAAAACCTCCCCACATCCTTTAACTGGACGAGACGAAATTCAAATCTTGTATAAAACACACTATGTAGGATGTAGGCAAGTATTTACAAGTTGGGAGATTACATTGATGATAAAAATGCTTGGCTCAAATTTATGCTGGTCCTGCTCCACAACCATAGGGGCAAACTAATTGATTCCCATCTCAAGTTATTGTGAAGCTGCAGAAGAATGTAAAAATATCCTTGCATACAGTTTCAAGCGTTCAACTAAACTTGTATTGTCACTTACGGGATATCTTCCGTGGTTATTTGTTATTTTGAGCTCCCGATATTTCGACGCTGTTGCAAGCGCCATGATCGCGGGTTGACTGGAAAATAAAAAATAACCAAGAGGTATCCCGTAACTGACAATATAATTTTATCCTTTCATAGTAATAAATAATTGCATAGCACATGTGTGAGAACTATGTACTTTAAAGCCACCATTTACATTTAGTTATCTTTGATTGACTTTAATATGCCTTGGTGGCTGAGAGAATATCATACTCAGTTGCTCACTCAAATGTCTCGCTGATGGTGGCGGGTGGGTCGGGACTGCCACGGTTCATTTTAATTCCTTTATTTTTAAATTGTCGATTTAATCTTTTACTCTAGACGCTCTTATCGTGCACGTCTTTCTGACATGTTAAGTACAATCTCAACATGAATGATGTAACCAAGATTTTCTAACAATACTTAGATTTAAAAGTGTCCGTGGAAAATCTTGCCCATTCTTCTCCAGAGATCTACACTTAGGAATGTGCAACTGCAGTACTCATGTTAGGTACTATGCCTTATGGCTGTGACGGTAGCTTCGCTTTTTTATGCTTTGAGTTTCAGTTTGATGGATATTAATTATTTTGGTTAGTAGTTTTTATTTTTTCGTTTTAGGGCACTTCTGTGGAGCACGAGGTTTCTTTATTTCAGGACAGGGTGGAGGCTTAGGACAAGGGTTCTCTGTTACAACCTTCGTCGTATTCTTCTTACAGGCCTTTGCTTTAGAAAACATTCCAAATAGATAAGCACACAATGCAGCGCTGCCTGCGATAAGAGATATGAATTGTAACATGTCTGGTTTTTTGCGCTGGTCATAGACTCTATTTTGTTCGGCTAAGAGCCTGGCGTGTTCGAGTCGAGCGGTTAACATGTTTCTCATATGAACTTTTCCTGTCTTGTGCCAGAGCCGCGTTGGTTTAATTCCGTTCCACATTTTGATATTCTAATTCTTAACAAATGTTACTTCTAGATTGCATTTAATTGTGTGTGGGTTTGTAGCATATGTAATTTGTTAGCATTCCGGTTTGTCATTGCGTGTTTCGATTTCCAATTTGGTTCATTGATGCCTGAAATTTAAAACATTCATTAGATCAACATAGACACCTTGAGAATGACGATTTGTTTAGGCATCCCAAGTTATATTCATGGCAATATCGATGCCGTTTCAGACAGAACCAGTGATAACTAAATCACCGTGGACCCGTGGTGATTAAACCTCATTCCTTCTCTGAGAAGAGGCCTTTCCCCATCGTAGGACCATGGTCTACAGACTGAGGATTCCAGGATGTTTTTTGACGTGATAACGTCTTATAAATCGATGAATATCGGCTGCACGCACGAAAAAGTGCCATATCCTTCCGCACGCCAGTCGATCAACGCCTAGCCCAAACCCTTGGACATAAAACACTGAAATATTGCACAGTGGTTCCCTTTATAATATAGACAAGGAATAAGGAAGAATTCAACCTCTAAGGGAGTTAAATAGGGGATGAATGTTTGTATGAAAGTCCGTCAGTTTTAAACTTAGGATCTTAAAATTTTGTGTTAACGCTGACGATTGAAAATTATCTTTTCAAACGTGTCTCAGCGTTTTTTTATTATTCAACCTCCAAAGGGGATGAAGTTGTGTATTTATGAAGTTGTAATTGGTGGTGATTCACCACCATGTTGAAAACCCTTTTTTTTTTTTTTTTAGGATGGGAAATCATCAAATGACCTCCCACTCTGGGCGGAGCGGGAGGGAGTGTCAGACTCTTACTGACTAAAACCCATCCATGTTCCTTCCTCGCCCTTTACGTTCCGGGGCCGCGGTATCTCTTTCGAACAGTCCCGCAACCCCGGCAACGACGGCTAGCTAGCCCATAGCCAACCGTCCACAGGCCCGCAATGTTGAAAACCCTTGGGAATATTTTGACTATTGTAAGTAAAATAGATAATGGCAAGAAAAATAGATTACCATCATGGCCTGCGTCGGGATCCGCTAGTTTCGCCTATTATCGTGGCACAAAATGACACCACTGCTGATATTGTAACTATAAAAAGTAATTCTTGTTTATTCATGGGATGGGATATTGTTTGACATCTCGTTATTTTTTTTTCAAAATGTTTTATTTTTAAAGTGGCTGCGGTTCATAGATTTTTAATTTTGTTTTTTAAAGTGTTTTCATTGCCTAAGGTTCTGATTAAAGAGTATTATACCAAACTATTAATAATGAAAGATTTTCTGTTTCAACTCTTCCCTAGTCGCTGGATAGATGGCGCTGATCTCGGTACGTTACTGCGAGGAACAGAATGTCAAACACTTAGACCTAGATATTCGGAAGCTTATGCAAACCAAAGTGTCAGATTTGGTTGCCAGATTTTGAATATTGAACGTTAATGATTAAAAATCTCCCTGTGCGATTTTGATTATAGAGCGGCCTCTAGCCATGGAATTAAAAAGTAATGCACTGAGCTGTTAGTGTTTTTCACAAAAGGGGATAATAAGGACCCGTTCACAACTGTTCAATGATAACTACGTTAACCGAATTTATTGAAAATAATCTTAAGTTGGATAATATGCATATTTGCTTGAATCCTGGCGATCACATGCTGATTGCTGTGAGTCACAGACATCAGCAGGGCTAGCATGGCCGGAGACATTTTATCCACGGGGAGAGGACAAAATACTATACCCCTCTGTCAATTTTGTCCACCCTCCGAGCATGGCGGGTGGATAAAATAGTCACGGTGGACAATGATATAAATCACATAATTATATTAAGTATTTTACAACATTAAAACGCAAGAAAATGTGATGACAGAATGAATGACAGACGAACGATCTTTATGAATAGAAATGTAGGTGAACAATAAGGCGGTATACTTATAATTAGATTGTAACATTCGTCCGCCTTTTTAAAATTCAACTCTCCATCTCGTCAATAAGGCGCCTGGGCGGTTTAATGTTTCGCTTGCTCCGACGCGGTGCCATAGGTGTCGGGGGCATGTCCGCCACGCTCTGTGGTGAGACAACTGGAGAATTTTCTAGGGCAGCTTCTCCTTGAGTTTCAGCTTCTCCTTGAGTTTCTGATAAATGACAAGGTACGGGAAACCCATTGGCTTCTTGTACTGGAGTCGAGGAGGCAACGGGAAACATTGGGCTGTTTGACGCTCTTCTAGAGGGGTACTCAGCGAGGCTTTCCAGGCGAGGGCGCATGTGATCTGCATGATACCTCTTTTCGCCACCGATCGGACTGCTTATCACATATGAATACCGATGAGTGCGCCGAGATACGGTGGCTGGTTCCCATCGCGACTGATCCCTGGCTCGTACATATACAGCATCACCTGGCTTATAGTTAGGTGTTTGACTATCGGAGTTAACATTCGCTTGTATTTGCTTATATTGTAAAGACCTTTTAATACTTGGTCGAGCATTGTCAAGTTCGCAATGTAGCCGCCTTCCAAACATTAGTTGACCCGGTGTCTTACCCGTGGTGCTATGAGGTGTGATGCGATAAGCAAAAAGGAAATGTTCCAGTCGTTTTTTGAGGCATTCTGTGCTTGACGACATTCTGGTCTTAAAAGTTCTCACGAGCCTTTCTGCTAACCCATTTGTGCGCGGATGATAAGGCGAAGACGTAATGTGATTGATTCCTTTATTTTTGCAATAGTCCTGGAAATTCTGGGAAGTGAATTGTGGACCATTGTCTGAAACCAGAAATTGAGGGAGACCAAACGTAGTGAAGATTGTGTCGAGTTCGTCACAAAGTTTAGTAGTAGTAATTTTTGTCATAGGTTTAATCTCTATCCATTTAGAATACGCATCTGACAAGACAAGCCAATAAAAACCTTGGAATGGTCCAGCGAAGTCAATATGAATCCTTTCCCAGGGTTGGTCTGGCATTGACCACGAGAAAATTGGCAAGTCAGCAGTATTAGGTCGATTTTCTTGGCATTTGTGGCAAGACTTCACATGAGTGTCTATGTCTTCCTCGATAGTTGGCCACCAAACATAAAAACGTGCCAGTGCTCTCATCGCAGAGATACCAGGATGCCCACGATGCAAGTATCTTAAGGTAGTTTTTCTTAAAGTTTCTGGGATGACAATACGACCTTGCCACATGACAATTTTATTTTCAAGAGACAACTCACTGCGCTTGCGAGCGTATGGCTTTACATTGTTCGAATATTGATGCTCACGCCAACCGGTTTTTATAAGATTAGATACTAATTTCAGCGTGGTGTCTTTTTGTGTTTCATCACGTATAATGGTTTCAGACAGTGCAAGATCGCCAATCTTATCAATTTGTAAGCGCACTACAATGTTATGAACTTGCAGTTCAGATTTAGACGGTTGTTCTTCTGGATTAGGCATCCTGGATAAATAGTCTGCAATTAGGTTGTTACTGCCCTTCGTAAACTGGATATCATAATCGTAGCTTCCAATGACTAAAGCCCATCGTACTAAACGATTATTAGCAAGCTTAGGTAAATTTCGTTGAGCTCCCAAAATGTGAATGAGGGGCTTGTGATCTGTGACTAGAGTAAATTTAAGGCCACGAAGATACTGGTCAAATTTCCTTATTCCGAAGAATATTGCGAGAGCTTCGCGGTCAATGACAGAGTACTTTGATTCTGCTGGCCGAAGTTTCCGTGATGCAAAAGCTATTGGTTGTTCTACATTGTTTTTCTTGTGGTAAAGTACTGCTCCTACTCCCTTTTCTGATGCGTCACAGGCTAGGTAAAGTGGGTATTTGTCAATGAATGCTACGAGTGGTTTAGAACATACAATCAATGACTTTGCTTGTTCGAATGCTTTAGATTCCTTGTTAGTCCATTGCCATTTAATTCGATTTCCTGTCAATGCGTGGAGATCAGCACATACACTATGCAAGTGTGGAATAAATCGCTCGTAGAAGTTGACTAGTCCAAGAAAAGATCGTAGTTCTTTGGTGTTAGTTGGTGGCGAAGCTTTGGTGATTGCTTCTATCTTTGACTTTGTAGGGCGTACACCATTCCTATCGATTGTGTGACCGAGATATTCGACTTCTGGTTGTAGAAAACTGCACTTCTTCAAATTGACTTTCAATCCAGCTTGCTCTAATCTTTCAAACACGGTCCGGAGTGTCTCAAGGTGATCTTTGTCATTTTTACCCGTGACCGCAATGTCATCGAAATAAACTGCGACGTTCGGTATGCCCTCTAGGAGTTGGTCAAGATAGTGTTGAAAAATTGATGGAGCTGTCGAAATTCCAAAAGGCATTCGGTTATACATGTAGTATCCTTTATGTGTTGATATTGTCAAAAATTTCTTTGATTCGGGCTCTATTTCGAATTGTAAGTACGCATCCTTTAGGTCAATTTTCGAGAATTTCTCACCATCCGCTAGATTCTGGCGCAGTTGATCGAATAAAGGAACTGGGTGTGCGTGTGTTATCAGTACAGGATTGAGTGTGCTGCGAAAATCACCGCAGATTCTGATCTGGCCATTGGTTTTGACTACGTTGACTGTAGGTGTTGCCCATTGTATCGGTATTATATTTGGGTCTACTTTGCTTATGATGCCTTCTTTAAGTAAACGATCTAGTTCAACTTCAATGTTTCTCTTCATTGAAAATTTAATTGATCTGGCCGGAATGTGTTTCGGTTGAGCATCAGGCTTAATATGTATGTTTACTTGATAATCTTTGACTCTACCAAGTTTGCCATCAAAAAGAGCAGAATGTTTGTTAATAATTTGTTTGAGTGACGTGGTTTCCTGTCGTGTTTTCTTAATAGAGTATACTGGTTTCGGGAACTCCATGTGAAACATTTCGCTCCACCGAAGGCCAAACAACATAGGGTCAGCTGACTTCATTACAACAACGGGTAGCAGTTTTCTTTTGTTCTGGATCTGTACGGTGACGTCAGTTAAGCCTTTTGGTTGGAGTTTTGTGTTCCCATATGCGTTCAAAACTGGAGCCTTCGTAAGAGAAGGGGCTCCGATACGTCGCCAGAATTTGGTACTAATAATGGAATAGACGGAGCCGGGATCCCAGTCTAATGTGCAGGGAATGTCGTTAATAAGCACATCAATTTTCTTACTGTCCTTGGTGCTTTTTTTATTGATTTGACAGACCATATCTGTTTCGTCTTCGCTGTCTTCTGAATTAGACGATTGTGATGACTGATAGCTGTTTCCGTCATGCCTAAGCTTGTGTAACTTGTTCATTTTAGTGGATGTTCTATGTTTATCAAACCGGTTAGGTAGATATGCTTTGCCTGATTTGATACAGCAATCCTCGAAATGGCCTGGTATATTGCATTCTTTGCACGTATGTGTTTTGGCAGTGCATTGGTTAAGCGGGTGTCTTTCAGGCTCTCCGCATCTGAGGCATTGATGGGTGCGGAATTGGCGCGGTGTCGTGTTGGTATGCGCCTTGGGGTTTCTTTTAATTTTATTGACTTTGACGTGTGTGTCTGTATCGCCTTCTGCTCGTTCCCGTGATTGGGCAACACTAAATATTTGAGAAAAGGTCACTTCTTTCATATTGCCGTCTTGTAGTTCTTGTAAATCGGGCCATTTTTGTTTAAGATCGATCTGTAGTTGTTCATGATTGAGCCCGGTTGCAAAACGATCACGCAACTGTCGTTCCAGTAAGTCATTGCTGTAGCCACAATCTTTACTTATTTCTTTTAGTCTCTTGGCGTAATGCTCCATGGATTCATTGTCCGTGCGTACGCAGTTCCAAAAATCGGTCAATGCTCTGTATCTTGTGCGTTTAATTCTGAACAGGTCAAGGAGTTTAGCTCGAATGTCAGAATACGAACTTTTTTCAAAATGTGGTGTAAGGGCAACTTTTATGTCGTGAAATGTTTCAGGTGTGAGGCAGGTAAATAAAAGCTCTTTCTGGGTAATTCTTGCATCTTCTCCCCAAAGTTCGCATTTATTCTCAAAATAGTCGATAAAGTTTTCAACAGAGGTCTCATCCGGATTGAATTTGTCGGTCTTAAAACAATTGTAAATATTGTTTTTAGTACTGTGAGCGTGCGAAGAACTGGGCGACTCCGTGCCATTTGTTGTAATTGGTGTGGGGGCCGCGGCAGCTGCATTTTGTTGTTGTGATACTAACAACTTTAAAACTTCTGTTATTTGATTCTGTTGTAAGGTTTGTAGTTTTAGGAACTGTTCAAATTGTTCACTGTTCATCATGTCGACTTTTTATTCTCGTCGCCACTGATATAAATCACATAATTATATTAAGTATTTTACAACATTAAAACGCAAGAAAATGTGATGACAGAATGAATGACAGACGAACGATCTTTATGAATAGAAATGTAGGTGAACAATAAGGCGGTATACTTATAATTAGATTGTAACAGACAAAACAGGGGAAACGCTTGGCCCCCAAATTATTGCCATTATAAGAAAACTCTTATTCAATTACAAAATAGTCGAGAATATCGTCGTAAACCAAAGTAATTTTTTAGTTTTATTACATCTGTGCTGGATATTTTCTTTTGTTTTGTTGTCAATGTCTCTCGAGTATATTATAACCTCAAACCGAAAAACTTGAAAGCGCGGGAAACTTGTAATTCGGCGGACTCGTCCTTTTTGAATATTTATTTTAAAAATATTTTTTAACTGTATTATAGTAGGTATCCGTAGTCGTAGTTTAGTGTCGTAGTTTCGCCAGTAGACGCGCACCCACCACCGCTACCGCTAGGACACACATTACCGGTTGCTCCAGCTCCTTCAGTTCCCGCTCAAATTGGGCGAAAACTTTATGAAAAATTAGACATGGCGCCATTTGTAGTACCTACACGTCCAAAAAATGATATCTCTGAAAATTATGGAACCACACTGTGTCCCATAGTCCCTCCCATCATATTTGGGAAGTTTTTAAAACAAAATGCCTTCAAGAATATTATTAAAACGGCAGTGTCAAGAAAATCGGTCGTAACAAAATAAGCATTTCTTTTTTGATTTCCTGGACGCGAATTCACTGTCTTGAAAAATATAATTACAAAGCCAAAGCTTACACACTCACTTTTAATGTAACTGACGACAATACTAAGCTCCAGTAAGCACGAGACATTTATATATTAGGTACAACTAATAGGCTTGTTTCCACCATCAATAAATTGCAAATCTATTTAGTCCGTCAATTAGAGTATTGAAAAATAATAGACACGAATTTTTTGTTTTTGTAAATCAACGAATACTGACAAAGATAAAACGCATCAAAACTCGGGAGTGGGGGCTCGTGACGTCACTGTTCGGTATCAACTCACTAAGAATGATACCGAACAGTGACGTATTGGGAATTTTAAAAGCGTCGTATCTTCGTCAATTTTGGTTTATGTGACAAAAGAAAAATTACGGGTCAAATATTTTTTGATAATCTAAGTGACGGACTAATCAGATTTTTTCAGTTAACAAGCCTATTATATTTTTTCCAAGAGATATACCTACATAAACCCACCATCTATAGATGAGGACAAACTTCTCTCTTTGTTATGTCAAAATATCTGTAATTTTTCTCTTCCACTAGTCGCCATGCTATAGGCGGGGCGGGGGGTGAGTATCCACGTCTAATGTCAAAAAGTGATATAATTCTCATTCCCCCTGTTGCCGTGCTTTGGCAGGTGGATATAGTACATTGTGATACAAGGGGCTAAAATGACCCAATAAAGACGAGGTAGTTTTTACTATACAGAGCTTTAGCGAGGTAGTAAATAGGAACCGAGTTATAAAGGGATTTTAGCGCCGTGTGTTACACCGTACTTTTCACTACGATTGCGAGAAAATAAAATAACCATATTTAATTTATGATAGTTTATTGAAAATGAAATGTACAATTTGTACTGTGTTGTTCTAGTGAGATGTTTTTTCCCGGCAACATAATCTCAGTTCTCTGTGAAGACGAATATAATATTGTGTCGTCTGTGGGGTAAACGTAGGAGATAAAAAGGAATCCTACTTATAATTCAAATAAATAATACAGAAAATATCTTAAAATTTCGCGCCAATGCCTTTTTTTATTTCTTCTGAAGCTGGAATGCAACGCACACATCCTGCCAAAGAGTTCGGCGTTCGGCGCGTTTGGTTCCATTTTTAAAATAAAATGTTTTTTTTTTTTTATGGAACAGTAATAAGTCAATTTTTTATGAATTATGAGTAAAGACTTTGCGTTTTCGAACACTGACGACGAAATTTAAAAAAAAAAAGCTTATTTTCCCTAGGGCTATAATGCCTTTTCGAGCAAGAGGAGTGAAATAGTACATTGTGATACAAGGGGCTAAAATGACCCATTATAGACGAGGTAGTTTTTACTACCGAGCTTTAGCGAGGTAGTAAATAGGAACCGAGTTATAATGGGATTTTAGCGCCGTGTGTTACACCGTACTTTTCACTACGATTGCGAGAAAATAAAATAACCATATTTAATATGATAGTTTATTTTATTAAAAATGAAATGTACAATTTGTACTGTTGTTCTAATTAGATGTTTTTTCCCGGCAACATAATCTCAGTTCTCTGTGAAGACGAATATAATATTGTGTCGCCTGTGGGGTAAACGTAGGAAATAAAAAGGAATCCTACTTATAATTCAAATAAATAATACAGAAAATATCTTAAAATTTCGCGCCAATGCCTTTTTTTATTTCTTCTGTAGCTGGAATGCAACGCACACATCCTGCCAAAGAGTTCGGCGTTCGGCGCGTTTGGTTCCATTTTTGAAATAAAATGTTTTTTTTTTTTATGGAACAGTAATAAGTCAATTCTTTAGGAATTATGAGTAAAGACTTTGCGTTTTCGAACACCGACGACGAAATTTAAAAAAAAAGCTTATTTTCCCTAGGGCTATAATGAGCAATTTTACGGCCCCTCTGGTACGCTATTATGACGGTCTTTTCGAGCAAGAGGAGTGAAAAAATAATTTTGTCCCTTGTCAGTGGAAAAAACCTCTTAACGAAACCGAAAGGTACTTGTTTTCCCCGTCAATGCTATCATTTATATTGAGGATCAAAGTTCCAACTTGTTTTCAAAATACAAGTTTTAAAAGTAAGAATTTCATTTTAAATACCTCCACAACCCCCGTACTATTCAATCCATCCATCGGCACAATGTTTTGAGTGCGTTACATCGAGTTTTACCACAAAACATGATTTTTCACCCTAAAATAAAACGTTTCCTAGCAATAATTTTCGCATAAAGTAGTTTGATGAACGCAATGCTTGGTTGACGGCTTCGTGATGAGGTGGTTTACACACTGTATGTAGTATATCAACTATCTGGTGTCCACGACACCAGCCTTGCTTAGTGTGGCACTAGATGGCGCTGTGTGTATGTCCAGCGATATTTATTATTATTTATTTATATAAATAAAATGTCAATTTTTTTGGCCAAATAATCAGCATTGCCGTCCAACGTGGCAATGCTGCCAGCCTACCGGGCACTTTTCCTATTGACAGCGATGTGGACGAATTTTTCGATGCCCTGTAACCCCTTTTTGATACTTGTACATATTTTTATTTCTATTATAGTGTTAGTGTGTATATACTGTAAATAATTATTGGATAAAATTAAAATAAATATAGTCTATTATAACATAGGCTAAAAATAAAACAAATTACTAGGTGTTTCATAATTCTCCTCCTGAATGCACCAATATAGAAGAAAAATCGACACACCTGCCTATTTAAGTAGACAACATAGTATTTATAGAAATAGCACCTCAAAAAAATGCCAATTGCAGAGGAACGCAAAGACCAGGTTAGTATAAACCCTGTTTTATAGCGGCGTGCGTCTCAATAACAGCTCTCTTCAATGTGGTCCTTTGTATTCATGAGAGGCTGTGCTAGTGTGCGTGGGTCCCTGCGCAGGAGTGTCCTGTGTAGAGGTTAGCTCTAGCGGCCTTCACCAGAGATGCATTGGGACAGGGTTTCGTTCGATTTATCAAATGCATCGATCGTTTCTGAGATTGAAATTGTTTCTTCGCTATTAATCTGACGTTTAAAAGTTTAATTAAAATTAAACTTCTTAACATCCACACCAAACATAAATGAAAGATTAAATTTAAAAGCAAAAGTAACACGTGCTTAATTTCCAAACAAATCAACGCAAGATATTCTACAAACCGGTACTATTTGAGGGTTATGGTCATACGTGTCCAAAATACTAAAAATGCGTGGTGTTAAGTGGCAATTGGACGACTATGTAATGCTTGTTATGTTTTTCAACTAAACTTTCAAGCTCGAGGCTCTCCGAGTCCGCACCGTGCCTCCTTGTAGTGGGAGAGCAAAACCTGTAGATACTGTTCGCCCACTTCGAGACGGAGTACCTGCGGACACTTCGTCCCTTTCACTCTTGTAGCGCTACGCACCGAAACGAGAATGTCCGTTTCACCTAACCACTCTGGTATGCAAAGATTGATAGCTTATATGACCATTTGCTTTTGAGAGTCCCCCAGAAATCACGCACGGTTAACTTTTCGCCGCCTGGCGTCCTTACGATCGGCCAGCCAGACGTTGTGCTCAACAAAACTTGTGACAAACTCTTTCATTTCCGAGAAAACTTTTGTAGTTGACATCGTAATGTTATTACGGAGGTTTATTGATTTAAGTCGGTGGTGTAACTCGTTTGTTTAAAGTAAGCCAGTGAAGCCTTACTCCGGAGGGTCAGGCGCCTGTGTTCGCTAGTTTCTGTGCCTAGATGCGTTTTTCTTTAGTGACTAAGACTGGTGTCGGTGGTATTCGGTCGCGGCTCGGAGTTTGAACGTGTATAGTGCAATGTGTGGTTGATACTTCAACTTATACGGATAATGATTTGACAGAAATGGATCCAATAGCGACAGACAACGGATTAGTGGTGAATAATTTGAACCACGTCCGGAGTGACTCTCAGGTAAGCCGACCGCTTCTCGGAGTAGGTATCGATGAAGCAAAACACGTTTGCCGTTGCATACCTACCTATGAATAAGTGCAATGACTTCTCAATTATTTGATACATTTTAGTTTAATGTTTCACCATTATTTGTGGCGACTGGCGCATGAGCAACCTGTGATATTGTTAAAGTTCAAATTGTGTTGACCACTAATTTGCGGTTAGTGGTGTCTCATAATATGCGAGTAATTTTCACGTTGCCTTGTGAAAACTTCCCATCAGCTAAAAGTAACTAACTGAGAAACAAAAAGATTTTTACTAAAATCCGCGTTAAACAATGGGTCTATTTACATAATAATGTGACTGTGTCATTGTGCAACTATACATATAAAAATATCATACTTGAACACAAACGAGTTTTCTAGCTCCAGTGAGTTAGTTATGCAGTGGTTGCATGCACATTTGATATCAAATTATATAAGACTGCAGAATCAAATAGCTCGTTGCGTGTGATTTATAATACTTCATCGCTTGGAAAGTAACTTGAGTGAAGACAGTTCGTTAGATGGACCGGTTAATTACAAAATAACGCGATACATTTTTATATTAACTGAGTCAAGTCGACAATTATCACATAACTCTTACAATGGTTAGTAAGATGACGCAAATGCTAAGAGGATTAAAGAACCTAAGGTCGAACGAATGCTAATGCTACGAATCGATACCTTCCTGGCCAATTATTCCAATTATTTGAAACTTTTGAAGAATATTTTAACGCACACAAAGCAGACACAAGCCGATAAAATAAACAAATTAACTGATAAAAGTAATTTCGGAACGAAAACCTTGATGCATTGTGCACATTTGCATTCGAATGAGAAAGTTTCAAGAATCGTGAAAAGTAACGACCCTGTGATTATTATAATGAGTAACCTATGCTTGAGTAATACATAACAATACTAGGTACATGCATAAAGTAAGCAAGCTAAACTAGATAGTTGCTAGCCACATAACTTGACTATGCTTTTAAAAAGTTACGGGAGAAACACTTGAAGTTTTAACAAGACAAAGGGAGCTGTGATGTTCAAACTAAAAGCATTTATTTCAAATAGACTGATTGCTGGCTGGTACAGGCACTTTTGAATAGTCAAAATACAAAAAGATGAAGCTAACTACAGTCCAGCAAGAAGGTATAATAACTGTGAAAGGATTGAAGTTGTCCACTACGTCCTGTCAATTTTTCATAGTTCAATTTCAAGAACCTGTGTCTGTGCTTAGGATATGGTACTTACAAAGAATTCCTACGTCACCTGCTTGTAACAAGAACAACAGTCGAAGCAGACAATACACTAACATAATAAGGAGCCGTAAAATCGAATGGAGGTCCGACATGAAAGAGTCTTTGTTTTTTGCCCCAACATCCAAAACTGAAGGCACATGTCAGGTGACGTCACTGATCCCGCCAAAACCTGTTTCGCGCCAATTCGCAGCTGTCGACGGCGAAGTGGTCGGGTCGCCAATAATTTACTTTTTTTTATTTTATTTTTGTTGGCCTCGAACCCAGTCGTTCAGCCTCCGAGGTACACCGTTAACTTCACTAATTATTGGCTCCTGTTGTAGGTATCTTATAATAGAGGACTAAAATTATCCGAAGATGTTTTACTCAGAACTTATATTTTTATTTTCAATGCAGTTTTTGCTAAATTGCTGTTCGTATAACAAGGAATGAGTCACTCGTCAAGATTCCCACGTTTGAGGGCCCGGCAGCCTTTACTTACAATATCCGTTCATTAATGCAAATATTTGTTGTATTCGAAGCTTTTAAAAGATTTCTCTCATAGTTCGAGCTGACCTTTCAAGTTATTAACAACGGACAGCGGTATGTGGAGGTTGGGTTTATCATTACCGAGCTAGAAATATTTTGTACGCACTATTGTGCTGTATGAAGAGAGCCATTTATTCAATGACTATAGACGTTAGCGTGTCTAGAATTCTCAGGTCAAACCGTAACGATAACGTGTAAGTTAACGTCCAAAGCTCGGTTATCATAAACCAAACATTTCTGAACGATAAATGAGTCACGCGAAGTGCAACAAACTTTGCCGTTTACTTAGCAGCACATACTGTTGCATGGTAATTTCATCACTCACCTCTCATTCACTCGACAGTTAATGATTATACGAAACTGTTAGAAATATGACGTGTAGTATCTGAAAGTTAATCAGGTAACTAATTGCTGAAACTATTGTGAAAACGCACAGCAAATGCTTTGAGTGTTAGATTTAGTTATATTATCATCATGATCCTCCTATTTTTCTGGAATCAGCGCTGTCGTCTTTTTCCATATAGGTACCTAAAGTAGCCGTTATTTCTGTAGTTTTAATTCACCATTTTTCTGTCATAATCAGATTCACAAAATCCAGCCTTTATTTAAGTTTCTTCTTCGATTTGCAAACCAATTTAGTAAACTAAAACAACAAGCAGGTTTGAAAAAAAAATAGTCAATCATCCTTCGACATATTTCGCATCGGTCATTTATCAGCTTTCACACTCAGAATATTTTCCTTACAAAATTAACTGTTAGATCAGTTGACAAGTTCAATTCACACAAATATAGACTCCATTGAAGTACCGACCACCAATATAGGTCGTCTGCAATGCTTCCCGTCTAAATCCTGAAATAACTGCGAGATGCAAAATGACCACGTTGACTAAGCTATATGGAGGCGATATGGACATACACCTACATAGAACCCAGATTAACATCTAAATAGCTTTGAATAAGGTATCTTATGTCTTGAAATACCTCGTAAAGAGTCCAGTTTGATAGGCTTGTCTCAATACTATACCACCATTTTGACATTGTTAAGGAAATATGATATTCTGCATAACTTTGCTGAGTGAGCAAGTTCTAGCAAAGCACTGTTATGTTAAGGGTTTATACATTTGATTTTACCTCGGTATCGGAATGCTGAACTTATACTGTCCTAAGAGACTTTTGAAATAAAAAACGTCAGGAAAGGTTGTAAAATTTAGCAGCAACATTCTTCACTGGAACCAACCATTCAGTTCCAGCAAACAAAGTATCACCATACTTAAATATTAAAAATAACTGTTGAGTTCAATTACTCGAAAATCGAGTGAACAAAATCATGCAATCACAGCAATAAAAAAAATGGAACTACACGAAATAAGACGCAAGACGTTTCCCGCTTCTATGGATGGATGCTGGATGGATGCTATCACGCAAGCGCGGAGTTTTCGCGCGTTTTCACTGACCATAAACTACGCGTACAGCCACTGGCCAGAACAACTCTCTCTACCTATTTAGTCGATTCTTGTTTTTGATTAGCATTTTGTATAAATAATTCATATCGATTAACAGATCATCTCATCTGGATACTGTGAATTTGCACTAATTTGATTAAATTTATGCCCCCTATGTACAACGACACTGTTCGTTCTATAGTTTTGCTATTTGTAAATAATTTATAAACAATAGCGTTACTTCAATAGCATGGATGTTGACTTAGAAGTGTTTAATTATGTTAGATAAGTCTTTCTGATTACCTACTTAATGTGTTTTTTCACTCTAGGTACTCGCAATTTAAGAAGGTGCAATTAAAATTCATTGTTGTGCAGATCTGAGAATGCATTAAGTTTCTTTTTTTAATTTAAAAACTTATTCCTTGGTTCAAGATGTCCCCCACTATCACCACCCCTCACAATGTTGTTAAGTATTAATTTTACGACGACAAAAGCAATAATGATCAAATAATATTTTATGTAAAAAAATATTTATTGTTTAATTACTTTCAAACCTGACAAATAATATAGTGCATTATGTAACTGAACCGATTAAACTGTCGTCCAGCGAAATTACTTCATCCTGTCAGGACCTCTTAAGTCTCGAGGGTAATTATATTGAGGAAGTGGTCCCGTTCTAATAGACACCTAGACTATAAGAAGTTGGTAAGTAACTTTACTGAGACTCGTTTTCATAGGAATGCTTCTCACTAGCAGCTTTCTTCTAGCCGCTCTGGTCAAGCGAGACTGCAGTGTCGGTGGAAAACATCGCGCCAACTATGGCCACGTTTTCACTATTACAATATTTTAATTATGGGCAAAGAAAAAATGGTGTTTACTACCTTATCGCAGTGAAACTTTGGTGTGTTTATACATAAAGACTCGATCTTTACAGGTTATGTAAATGACCAGACATGTTTTTAAATTGCATAGCACTTGCGGTTTTGGTTATAGAGGGACCTCTTTCTTTTCCTATCTTACGAACGTAATTATTCAAAGGAAATTAGGCCAGCACTGGTGAGAAACAGACACCTTTGCAATTTCATTTAATTGACCACATACCTTTTGCAATCAAGACTTACAGATTGACAGCTTCCACAGTTTTACATTCTTGGCTGGTACCTATCACTGCTTTTGTGCTGCGTGCTTCGATCAATAATAGGCTGCGTGTGACGAAATGTTCGCCCTAGTGGGTATGACCAAAGAGAAAAAGTAGACTAGGGTTTTTCGCTTTTGTCAAATTGAACAGAACATTTTCAGCCTAGTTTTTGTAACATTCTTACGGTTTGTAATCGAGTACATCGTCATCGTCATTTCGCACGTTACCTGCTGCAACATGGATGCTTAGATGACATTAATGTGCATTAGCCCCCCGGCGCGGGCGCAACGACCATAACAACTCGTTTCCTTTCGATAACCGTTTTCCCAATTTCCTGTATGGTTTTCTGAACTAATCTGTCGATGGAAGGCAATCAAGCTGTCATTACGTTTTCTTTTTAATTATTACTTAAATATGTATATTCTAAAACCGTAACTGACTGGGAAATCGTATTTCAATTTACGTAAAGGACAACATAGTAACGCTTTCCCATCACTTTTTCAGAAAATGTTGTAATTTTTTTTTCACTCCTCTTGCTCGAAAAGACCGTCATAATAGCGTACCAGAGGGGCCGTAAAATTGCTCATTATAGCCCTAGGGAAAATAAGCTTTTTTTTTTTAAATTTCGTAGTCGGTGTTCGAAAGCGCAAAGTCTTTACTCATAATTCATGAAGAATTGACTTATTACTGTTCCATAAAAAAAAAATATTTTAAAAAAGGAACCAAACGCGCCGAACGCCGAACTCTTTGGCAGGATGTGTGCGTTGCATTCCAGCTACAGAAGAAATAAAAAAAGGCATTGGCGCGAAATTTTAAGATTTTTTCTGTATTATTTATTTGAATTTCTTTTTATCTCCTACGTTTACCTCACAGACGACACAATATTATATTCGTCTTCACAGAGAACTGAGATTATGTTGCCGGGAAAAAACATCTCATTAGAACAACAGTACAAAATATTGTACATTTCATTTTAATAAAATAAACTATCATATTAAATATGGTTATTTTATTTTCTCGCAATCGTAGTGAAAAGTACGGTGTAACACACGGCGCTAAAATCCCATTATAACTCGGTTTCTATTTACTACCTCGCTAAAGCTCGGTAGTAAAACTTACCTCGTCTATAATGGGTCATTTTAGCCCCTTGTATCACAATGTACTATTTCATTACTCATACTCGGAAAGTAGGTCTGAAGTTGCCTGAGGAGCGGGCTGAAAGTAATACTTTTCAGCCCTAGGGAGAATCACTTTCAACTGACAGCTGTCACATTATTAAAAAAAAATCTAGTTCTATTTTCACATTTCTATTGAACCATGTTCCGACTTCTATACAGCCTGTAAATTACAGCGTGATGTAAAATTGAAATAACATAAAATTCAGTATTAATTAAAGAATATAATTATTTTAAATAACTTAGTTATAATTTAGTTACAAATATTTCTTTAAAATAACAAAAATTTGGGCAAAATATTTACTATTTTTTCAGTGACTATAGTGAAAATAAAGGCTGAATAGCCGGCCACAGAAAAAAAAACAAAATAGGCGGGAAAGCGGCAATCCGATCTTCATTTTTTTTTCGAGTGGTTTCGTGTTTTTGTTTTTATTTTCCTTGTATTCGTAATGAAAAGCACAGTGTTTACCTCGGGTTAAAGACTTCTTTAGTCCCTCGATCTATTAGCGCCCGCGCTACGCTTGGGCGCCAAACCCCGTCTCGGGACTAAATAAGTTACTTTCACCCCTTGGATAACAATGTACTATTAAAAATGGAACCAAACGCGCCGAACGCCGAACTCTTTGGCAGGATGTGTGCGTTGCATTCCAGCTACAGAAGAAATAAAAACCGGCCAAGAGCGTGTCGGGCCACGCTCACTGTAGGGTTCCGTAGCTTCCCAGACCATTAAAAATACCAACATTTTTCGTCAGCAAAAATAACTTTGTTTTTCATAGTATTTGTATGAAAAACAAAGTTATCATTTGCGTTTTTTTGAAAAAGTGCTATATAACTCAAAAACTATTCAACTCATCAAGTTGAAAATAATTTTCCTAGAAAGTTCATATAAAGGTCTACTTCTGTGATTTTTTTCATATTTTTTAAACTTATGGTTCAAAAGTTAGAGGGGGGGGGACACATTGTTTTTGACTTTCGGAGCGATTATTTCCTAAAATATTAATATTATCAAAAAATGATTTTAGAAAACCCCTATTCATTTTTAAATACCTATCCAACAATATATCACACGTCAGGGTCAAAATTAAAAAAAAAATCGCTCCCCACTTTACGTCTGGGGGAGGTACCCTAATAAAAATGTTTTTTTAAATTTTTATTTTTGCACTTTGTCGGCATGATTGATATACATATTGGTACCAAATTTCAGCTTTCTGGTGCTAACGGTCACTGAGATTATCCGCGGACAGACAGACAGACAGACATGGCGAAACTATAAGGGTTCCGTTTTTTGCCATTTGGCTACGGAACCCTAAAAAAGACATTGGCGCGAAATTTTCAGATTTTTTCTGTATTATTTATTTGAATTTCTTTTTATCTCCTACGTTTACCTCACAGACGACACAATATTATATTCGTCTTCACAGAGAACTGAGATTATGTTGCCGGGAAAAAACATCTCATTAGAACAACAGTACAAATTGTACATTTTATTTTTAATAAAGTAAACTATCATATTAAATATGGTTATTTTATTTTCTCGCAATCGTAGTGAAAATTACGGTGTAACACACGGCGCTAAAATCCCATTATAACTCGGTTCCTATTTACTACCTCGCTAAAGCTCGGTAGTAAAACTACCTCGTCTATAATGGGTCATTTTAGCCCCTTGTATCACAAGGGGCTAAAATAATACTATAATAAGGAACCTACACTGCATTTGATAAAGAAATCGATAGGAAAATATGAAGTTGCTAAAGTGTAAAAGCGTTGGCGATTTCTACTAAGTATAGGTATAGTTATCTGTGGCAATTTTGCTTTCTGCACATGTGTGGAAAAAACATGAAAAACACACGTGTGTGAAATACACTGCATTTTGAACCTAATCGTATTGCGAAAAGAACCAGTTTTCCAGGAAGTGTAATGAAAATTATTTATCATTGATTATTTTATCACACAAACATTTATTATTTGAACAATTTTTTCCCTTTTAGTTATATTAAATATTTAAATATTATTCGTTTTATTATAGTACAATTAAAATGCTTCTTGCAAAAAAAAAAACAATCTTATTTGTCAAGAACAAAATAATGATGTACCTATTCGTTTAATATGAGTGTACTTAGATACATATTTCTTTTAAAAGCTGTTCAAAAGACAATGATTAAGCCATAATATTTCGTCAAATTCCCATCACGACATTGATGCCACAAAAAAATATACAATTGTTCTGACATCGGAACCATTGGATTGGATCACGCGTAAAATAAGTCGTGACGTAATAAGCGTCTGTTATGTTATAACGCACATTAAAAACAACACAGTTTTTGTTTATAGCCAACTAACACTTCGCCCGCGGAAATAGGCTAGTTTCCACCATCAATAAATTGCAAAACTAATTAGTCCGTCAGTTAGAGTATTAAAAAATAATGGACACGTATTTTTTGTTTTTGTAAATCACTGAGTACTGACAAAGATAAAACGCATCAAAACTCGGGAGTGGGGGCTCGTGACGTCACAACGCACTGAAAACTATAGCACGGCGTGACGTATAGCGAATTTTAAAAGCGTCGTATCTTCGTCAATTTTGGTTTATGTAACAAAAGAAAAAATACGGGTCAAATATTTTTTATAATCTAACTGACGGACTAATTAGATTTTTTTAGGACACAAGCCTATTATGATAGCTCGGCTAATTTTCACGATATCAATATCATTTATAGCCTATAATACGCGGTAAAGATGTAGCTTTCTAATGGTGAAAGAGTTTTTAAAATCGGTTCAGTAGTTTTTGAGTTATATCGTAACAAACAAACAAAAAATTAAAAGCTTTCCTCTATATAATATTAGTTTAGATCACAAACCTTCACTAACACGAGACATATTTGTAGCCTTGAAAGTAAAGCTGACATCTTAGGTAGGTACGAGTATACTGAATTAAAAAATAGAACTATAGACTATAAGAAGTAGAAAATTGTGAATATGTCACCGTAAAATTGTCAAACACGTTAGATTTTAATCTCTCTAGCGAGGTTGTAAAGTCTCGAAATATTGTCAACTGAACATACGGAAGTATCTCTGCCCCCATAATCGGGACTTGGGGCACCCCCCACTTTAGGTAAGTTAGGTTCCTTTAAACCCTGCACTCGGAAATAGGGGCCCCGTGTAGCGGGGCTCTATCGACTACGCTTTTTGAAGGAATATAAAGTGTTTTAAGGTTAGGTTATATTAATCGGTATTTCTCAGGAATGGTACATTATCTTTTCATGAGAGTGTTACCATTGGACAAGGGTGACCCCTCCTTCCCTTCACACCGCGTGAGTTGACTACCATCGCATGCATTTCACGAAAAATGATGTCTTTAATTGTAAGCAGTAGGTTCGTTTGACAATATTTCAAGAGTTTACAATCTCTCTTGTTATTTTATAATCTAACGTGTTTGACAATTTTACGGTGTCAAATACATCACAAAGTAATAGAATATCGGTTAACGTTACGAATTACTTTGGGGGCCAGTCAAATTGTTGTCGTCTGTGAAGCCCGACCGATTCGGTTGTGTATATTGTTTCAACTACTTCACTAACAGATGAAGGTTTAGTTATGCTTGCCAGACCACTTCCTTCTTTGTAGTATTTGAGCCAAATTGTAAAAGCTGTAGTTATTAGTATGGCTTCTCAGCATTCATCTCAAAGATAAACACCAGCGATTGGTGTTCAGACCCATAGAACTCATTCGGTAGCTCATTAAAAGCCGCTAGACGGAGACGTTCCAGAGGACTCAAACCTGTGCGCGCGTTCATCATTTTCCCGCCCTTGTCCCATGTTGTTTGGGGTCGGCGCAACACGTTTTTTACTTCCATTCTTCTCTGTCAACAGTCACGGCATCATTTACTCCTTTCTCTTTCATATTATTCGTCACACAATCCATCCATCGTTTCTTTGGTCTTACTCTCCTTCTCGATCCATCAACATAGGTTTTACATAACAGTTCACTTATAATGAGATACAAAGTTATTACTTAATAATATACATTAGAGCCTCTGGGCGATGGCGACGTTAGATGGTATCTATATACATGTTTTTTTAATTTTTTCTTAAATATGTTAATACTATTACAGTTTTTTATTTGTTCCGGTAAATCATTAAACAGTCGTTTCATTATATTCATCACTCTATTAGTCACGAGCGATTCATCCCTCCTTAACACATGCCCATACCACGACAGTCGATTCCCTTTCAACTTTTCTAGAATATAATAAGAAGACCACGGTTCGAATCCGGTAGGAGCAAATGGTTGTGTGATGAGCATGGACATTTTTTTCCGAGTCATGAATGTTTACAAGTATAATAAGTATGTATTTGCAAACAAAAAAGTATATAAGTAGTATATCAACTATCTGGTGTCCACGACACAAGCCTTGCTTAGTGTGGCACTAGATGGTGCTGTGTGTCAATGTCGATATTAATTAATTAATTAAGTATAGTGAACGCAAGCTCATGGGCTATGTACAGTTCTACATGAGTTACACGACATGGTTGCACTCTTGAAAGGAGTGATTTTTGCGACTCTTCCGGCCGAATACTGAAACGTCACTCAAAAAAGTAACACTTATATTTAACAGATACTCAAAAATGACGTTTGGCCATACAAAATTTTAAGTTTAGGAGCTTCTCAAATGTTAAGCAGCTCTTACATTTTGAGTGACGTTTCAGTATTCGGGGGTGTGTGTCGTACATTGACTGAAAATGTAGCGAGTGCGACAGACTCGCGCTAGTAAACATGTCTGTGAGCATAGCGCTTCGTACGTAGCCTATTAACTCTCTTGAGGACACGTTTGCTCTTCGATGATTGGAATGTAGTTACTTTTTAGAATGAAGCCGAAAGGCTGTTTTTCCTGTCAATGTGATCATTTTTTTGTGCAACAACCATACCTAGAGATATGGGGGTGAAAGTTCTAACTTTTTGACAAGTTTTTTTTTTAAATACAAGTTTTAAGGTGAAAGCGTCAGGGTAGCCTGCGAAATTCAAAGGGCTATGGGCACAAATGTCTGGACTCTGGTCCTGGACCCAATAGATATAAATAGCATATCGTTAGAAAGGTATATTCTCATAGAGCATGTTGTCCCATCGGAGTACGTGTACCTTGAATCATTTTGTGATTTTATCTGTAAGGGCCTGTTTCACCACCTATGATTAAGTTCCCGTTATCATACTTGGCAGATAATGTCATACAAATTCTGTTCCATTTTTGAATCTATTCGGTAAGTAGAAGGCTATTCGGATATTGTGAAACAGGACCTAAGTATTTTTAGTACATTTTTCGAACTACTGATCCGATTTTAATGATTTAGATCTTAAATAAAAAGTAAAAATCTTTTCAGTGGTATAAGGTAAGTACCTACATAAATGTACGAGTATGTAGACATTTTTTTTTCGGATTTGAAATTATCAAATGACAAATGAAATTCCCGATCGGAAGGGAGTGTCAGACTTTTACTGACTAAAACCCACCCATGTTCCTTCTTAGCCCTTTGTGCTCCAGGGCTGCGGTATCTCTATCGAACAGTCCTGCAGCCCCGGCAGGCAACGGCCCTTGCCTTCTTTTTGCTGACATTTATTGGAGGCGCGCGTGGAACACGAATGCGTTAGTGCTGGATAATATGATAACCCTTGGTCATACTGATCGTCAGACTTTTTGAGACACTGAGTAGGTACCTGTAACCACTGTCAAAGTTCTACAAATGACGGCCGGGACCAACAGCTTAACGTGCTTTCCGAGGCACGGAGGAAACTCGGTATGTTAGGGTGATCAGTCATCCACAGACCAACCTAGGCCAGCACGGCTTAACCTAAAGACCGACCCGAGCGGCTGTTATTATTTAGCCCTAGGGTCCTAAAAAAAACTAATAACATCAACAACATTCCAGCTTAATAATCACTACATTATATATTTTATTGATTTTTGGCGTACTATCCGATGTACTGAAAACACATATTTTGTAAGCCGATATCTCGAATCGGACAACAAACCCAAATGTACCCCACCTCTTGAAAAGACCTATCCATCGATTTACGATACAAGTTCATTGGTCATAAGTACCAAAACGCCCGAACCCCTTTTTCTTCTTGTAATCAACATACAAGCTAACACCTCAGATCTCAGAAACGGCTGCTTCGAAGTTAGCCCGAATACACAGACGTAAGTTTTTTTTTTCATGAGTACCGCTTAAACTTTCATATGCATTCATTAAAATCAAAGATTTTTAATTCTAATCGGTACCGTCCCGTTTTTACCCTTTGGGTACGGAACCATAAAAAGTAAAGTAAGTTAAAATTTGTGGAATTTCTACTTTATTATTTTTGTATTTTATTAGTTAAGGTGAAAGCGTCAGGGTGGCCCGCGAAATTCAAATTTTCTTACGTTTTCTGCAATTTTCAGGGCAGTGTGACTGTAAGACGTACTAAGTTACAGAATTATAATCATCAATACAATCCGCCAAGTTCGTAAGAGTCGATGAACGAATTTTTCACGGTCAAAGTCCTTCTTCTCGACCGATATGTTTATCAACACACAACTTAGCACTGCCCTGCAAATTGCAAAAAATGTAAGAAAATTTGAATTTCGCGGGCTACCTTGGAGCATGCCCCTTAAACTGACTATATAAACTTCAACTCTGCAAATTGACTTGGAGTGTTATTAGAAGATCCATGCTCTGTGAGAAGATCCCTATTTTGGATACAGGCCGACTACATTGTGATGTTTGTTGGCACCGCTCATCCGCCCAATGTCTCGTTAGACGGATCTTATGCTCGAATTACAAACATTGAAAATGCGTTATCCGGAACTCAAAATACATGCTTAAAATTATACTATTGAATCGCTGAGCCGCACTCTAGACAGTAGTGCCAACGTAACAAAACCGAAACCAATCGCACAGCTGTTTCCACCACAAAGCGTACGAACTTCACTTTGCTTTTGACCAATCACGTATCGTATCTGTGCACACACCGCGCACCCTCCTCTCATAAAGTGAATGTATTATCTATGCCCTCCACCAGCCATCTTGTTTTTAAAACTTAATTTTTCATTTTCACGTGTGCAATGTTTATAAAAATTTAATAATCATGGCTATGTTAGCGGCACCTCGGCGTAAACAGAAAGTGATCAATTTACGTGCTAAAAATAATGCGTGGAGCGATGATTCAACGAAGTTCGGACAGCGAATGTTGGAAAAAATGGGATGGAGTGAAGGGAAGGGGTTAGGTGCTAAAGAAAATGGAATGGTAGAACATGTTGTGGCTAGGTACAAAAACGATGACAGAGGATTGGGTTTCGAGGAAAAGAACGACCAGTGGACAAAACATGAAGACGACTTCAATTCATTATTGGCGAATTTATCCAACGGTAAGTACTGAAAAACCTCGTTTCAAAAGTTCTTTTTTTTTAAATTAAAAATGTAATGAGACTTCACGCCTATAATCCCTGAAGGGTTAGGCATAGGTGTACCTAATAGTACACCCAAATTTCTCCAGTTAAGTCCCACGTAATAGGGGGCGAGCCTAATGCCATTAACCGGGCACAAATCCAGACTGTGGCTGATGAGAAATTCCTGATGGAAACACCCAATAGCACTGCCCGACCTGGGAATCGAGCCCAGGAGCTTGACCTCTAAAATGATATATAGCTAAAGTCTGTAACAAATACATGAAATACATAGATTAGTGTTACTATTCTATTACAATTTTTTTTAGTAAGTAATGAAATCTTTCATTTCAATTTCAGTCGATACTAATGATGAGAAACTACATAGTGGTGTATCTCTAGAAGTAAAGTCCAAGAAAAGTAAAGCGAGAGTGCATTATCATAAGTTTACACGTGGAAAAGACTTAACACGCTACAGTGACAAGGACTTAGCAAATATTTTCGGGAAGAAAAGCTTAAAAAATAAAGAAAAACCAAAATTTGAAGAGGAACAAGAAGCTGCAGAAAATAATGTCATCACTAATACTGAAAAAGTTTTCACTGAAAAAGGCAGTATGGAGGACTATTTCAAAAGCAAATTGGCTGCTATTCAATCTAAAAACAAATTAAATTTAAACAGGAATGATACAAGTTACAATGATAGTGCTGATTTTTCATTCCAAGGGTTTTCTGGAGCAACTAATGATGAAAAGGAGGAAGATAGTCATCAAGGATTTGGATTCCAGTCGTTTTCTGGGAATAATACTGAAGAAAATGATAAAACTGAAGAAAATATGGTGCCTGAATGTGAAGAAGTTTCTGTTGAGATTAAAAAGAAAAGTAAGAAAAAGAAAAAACAAAAACTATTAGACGAAGAACAAATAACACAAGAAATTGTTGATAATTCAGAAAATGTTGATACAATAGATGAACCAGAAAAACCCAAGAAATCGAAAAAGAAAAAGCAAAAACAAGACTTCGAGGAATCAGTTGAGGAACCAGTTGAAAGTAAGAAATCTAAAAAGAAAAAGGATGATCAAACAATAGAAGATAACACTACTGAAGATTATGTACCTAAGAAAAAGAAAAAAAGGAAAAACAGGGATATTACTGAATAAAAATTGTTTTTATTATTCCATACTTTTCTTATTTGTAATTCATTGTTTTCTACTCCAATCATACAAAAATCGCTTTAATTGAAAAACCTTGGTAAACTCTGTGACTATAGTTAGCAGGCAGACTTATTTCAAAATTAAATTCAATGGCAATAGTAATAATATAAACACGTTAAAAATACACATTTCACAAAGGTTAAATTTTGTTAATTTGAATAATAAACAAATTACTGAAACATTTCAATTTAGTCGACTATTGAAGTGCGTTATCGATTCTGTAAGCCATAGAGATCGCGTTCCATCCGACCAAGGACACACAGCGCCGCCGCGCGAAGAGTCACGTCACTACAACTAAACGTAGTGATTATATACTCTGTGACTACAACTGTCAACGTCAAATGATTGGGGCGTACCTATGTTTGTTGGTGTAGCACGTGTGTAAAAGTTGAATAAATTGTGAATAAAATCGGAATAATTCATAAAAACAAAGGTTTATTTAATGAAAAATAAACTTCTTAATGATGGTCGTTCATGAAGATAGCGAGACGCCAGTGGAAGTTGCCATTATTCGCAAACCGCTTTTGGAGCAAAAATCGTATGTTATTGTGAAGAATCATGTACGCGAACTTATTAAAACAGACGATACTACGTCTCCCGCTATGACTAACAAGGAAAAATCACCACAGCCATTGGAAAATGTTCGAAAAAAGAAGTTTAAATCTGCTAAAAAACTTAAAAAGGCTGAACAAATACTAGTGACTTCGATGGAATGTGTTGATGAAACAAACAACTCGACAGAAATAGATAAAAATGACTTAGAAGAGTTGAGAACTGTTTACAATAAATGCAAAGCGGTTATGTTAAAGATTGAGTCTAAGTATGGCCATTTATTGGATTTAGGTAGTGAAGCAGGACCCAGTTCACGTAAAAAACGAAAGTTTAATACAGAAGAATATACGGACAACGAGTGTGATTGTAAATTGAACAAAAAGATTGTTTTTGATGATGACGGCAAACAGTCAACAGTAGAAACAGTCTCGGAAAAGCATATTTGTGTAAAAAAGGCAAATAAAAGGCTCACTGAAATGCAAACAAGGAGTAAAACCATTGCAATAGAGTATTCAGAAAACGAAATTGCTTTATCTGACAATTTGCTGGAACTGGCGAGTCTTTTACAGAATCCAGAGTTAGAAAGAACTCTCCGTAACAAGATTGTGGAGAAAATGAGGATTATTAAACAGGAATATGTAAATGACATAAGATTTAATAAACATGCCATTGTTGAGAAGTTGAAAACAAACCCTGATGAGGTACTAGCATTTAAAGGCACTAATTTGTCTACAATCCCTGGATATTCATGATATCAATGGCATATTCAGAACTGGATACATACTGTATTTCATTAGTTTTAACTAACTATTCTTTTCATAATAACAATAACTATCATGATGTTATTCAATAAATATAATGTTTATTCTGTATTTGTCTTTTCTGTTATATCACAATGCCCATTATCATGCTAGTAATCATAAATCTTCTAGCATGTTTGAGTTAAAATGTCAATAATTTGTCACGGAACTCAGTTTTTCTGTTGCAAAATAAAGCAATTTAAGAATTTTTTGTTTGTCACAACTTAACTTTATGAGGAGGATTAATTCATTAACTGTTAGCAATGTAGACTCAATAATAAAACAATTGTATCCGACCCATTCAGTCGGTGTCCACAGATGAAGGGTTAAAATTGCAATAATGCATGCTACTTGATAGTTAATTTAAAACTTTTCTAACTGGATGTAAATAGCTGAATACCAGTATTTGACATGGAGTGACAGCCTATCTTACCTCTACAACCCACTTAGTACTGCTGGGTAAGATACCACTTGTTAAGACTGGTTGTCAGACTTTTTGAGCAACTGACCACCTGTAACTGTGTACAGGGAGGGTTCTGTGCACCTGTTATTAGTTAGCAGTGAGCTCTAAAGTCTTTATTTATATCAACCTCTATAGGTAAGTACCACTAGGCCGTCAAAATTTAGAGAATGTAGGCTTACACGGTAGAATCACCCAATTAAAAACATTCCCTTTTTTTATACTCTATGCAATACAAGATTGTGTTCTTGAAATCCAAGCTTCCATTAAAATGTCATTCCAAATACAGTCAGAATGACCAAATCACATCATTCTTTTTTAGAACACAGAATACCAGCACCCTATTTGGATATCTAAAATACACATATCAGCTTTTATAGCAAATGTCTATACTTGATATTCAATAACACATTGTCGATAGGCGCTGCGACGCATCAGAATGACTGTATTAATATCAATTCTAGGATGCCAAACAATTTTGAACTCTGTACCTCTGTTTCAAAGGCTAAACAAACTGAAAAGCCCCAGATAATGTTACCGATCCGGTGTGGATAGAATGTCCATTGTTTCTGCGCTAAAACAAAACTACAACAGCTGATGGGAAAATAGCTCTTCACGCAATAATGAACCTTATCTCACTGACATAAGGGTGTCATCGTTTTGTTGATGCGTGTGAGATTCTGTTGTTTTTTGTAGCTTTGGTATACGAATCGCTGGGTGAATAATGATGTGGCCGCATACCTACACTTTACTGTGAACTCGACAGCTTTGTGAAATACAAAGTGTAACTGGAATTCAATTTGAGACCTGTCGTATCGGTGTGGAATCGCGAATGTCGGTATTCGAGGAGGCAGACTGGAATGATGACTAGGTCTTAGGTACCTACATAGCATTAACTGGGCAAAGGTCAATACCCCTTTGGATGACACATCTGTCCTGTCCAACAGCTTTACAGCTCATCTAAAGTTACTACTACTAGGTACTGTTGTACATCCCAATGCTGGGCCTCTCCCCATGACTTCCATATTCTTCGATCCAGGGCTATTGTGGACCACTGGTTCGTCATTGTTCGTTGGTTTTGTGCAGCTCGTCCCGCTGTCGTCTCCTGCGAGGTCTACTGAGTCGCCTTCTGTCTGTGTCAGGGCCCCACATCGTGGTTATTTTCGCCTACAGCTCGTCGGGCATACCTACGACAGATATGGCTATCTAAAGATTTCCAGCTGTATAGAGGTCACCTCTAACTCCCACAGGCAGCAGAAAATATTAGCACTAACGTATCTGCTCTAACGTCGCGTGTCGCTACACTCGCTACTGACATAGTTAAATCAAGCGATCTCAATAATAAATTAAGCTTTCTTGAACGAAGAGGAAAAGTGCGAGCGTTGCGTACAAATGTTTTAATTAAAAGTACCGATAAGTGGCTTACTATGCGTGTGAGGTGGTTTGTTGCATAGCACAGGCTTTCCCCGGACTTGTCCCAGATTGGAAGGCTACTGGCCATAGGCCGCAGCCCATCAGCTGTTAGTTACGGCAATTTCAAACAGTTTAAACAAGTCTCCAGTGCATTCGAGCTATGTTTTTTTTCAAACTTAATTACCAAGACATGGGACTAGATATTTTTGCTGTTTTATCTTCTTGTATACGAACGTTTTTGGTATTTCCAAAACAAAACATTCAGTCGACCATAGAACCTCCTTTTGGAAGTCGGTTAAAAATTTTGAAAATAAAGCGTTCACCAAACTAGAATTTTAGACTGTGCTAGAAGTGCACTTTGTAGCAAATTGTTTAAAGCAGACTTATGAAACCTTCTTATTGTCCAAGTAAGCTCTTATAAGGGTATTTAAACTACTTGTAAAGCCTACGCTGTTCGTTAAAGAGCCATCTACTTGTTCATGTTTGGTCAATACTTTCTTCGGCGGTCTATCTTTGGCATTCTTGGCCACGCCACCGGGCACTAACTAAACTAACTCACAAGTAAACAAAACCTCAATTTGCATAGCAGTACATAGCATTCAACTTTACTGGTGTTTAACCAGCCGCGTTAGGAAAACGAGTGCTAGTTACAGATATTAACTCGCGTTGAGTTCATTTTAATTCTCGGCTGTAGAGTAGTTAGTGGCTTCGGAGTTTGGGAAGGCTGTTGGCATTCGTAATCTCATATGGCGTGAGTCGCGCGTCTCCGGTGGACGCCTATACAACCTTCGGCGTTGGCGTGACATTTGAATTCTAAATTCAAAAAGCTCTGTGCCATTGTAATAAAAAAAATATAACTTTTTATTTTTTTTAAATTCTGTGCCCTCTTTTGTTACTAAAACAGTGTTGTGGTCCATGAGATTTGTTTTTTTTTTTATTGTGGTAATGAAATAGCTTTTGTTAAAAAGTTTAGTGATCTAAATGAGTGTTAAAGGCGACTTTAAACTAAATAATTTCATCATGAAATTGGATAACTTTGGATTTGAAAAGTTACAGGTACATAAAAGGTCACTTTTATGTTTGTTTATTTTAGTAATTAGAACCAGCACGTCTTCTCATAAAGTTCATCTAGGATCTATGGCCACGGTAGATAACTTGCGAATGAAACCATCCATCCCATCAGTAGCACTGGCACATGACAATATGTGAAACAGACTGCAACAGTTACTTACGTTTAATTACCTTGGAATCTTGGATAACTAGGTTTGATGTGGTAATTCGATATGTATTATCTAAGGAGGTATTAGACAAATCAATGGCTTCATTATCTGCATGTATTTGGCTACTTTAGGTTATTTATAATTTGCTTCATATTTGTGCAGAATACATATCTTTCTATTTGGACGCATATAGCTAATGCTCCAGGATAACCCGAGGTCGTGGAACGATGTTTTCAAGGTCAAAGTCATTCCTCGACCTTTATGAACTTGGGGAGCTATATTGATGATTTCGATGATTATAATTTTGTAACTGCACACGTCTTACAGTCGCGAACAACATTTTAATAAACATACGTACAACCTAGCACTCTGCAAATAACTGAAAAAATTAAGTTCATCTATGCATCTTTTGAAATAGGTAGTAGGTACCTACCTATCATTCAAAAATGTACATATTGTACCATGTCATTTTATTGCAAGCCATGTTTCTAACTAGGCAGTACCAAATAACTTAGCTAACTGTATTTAGTTACTGTACAGAAACACAGTTACCTATCTTCCAGTCTCTACATTTCTGAGAAACTCCGCTATTATTATACAATTCTGTGTTATGTCAAAGAGACTCAAAACACTGAGCTAATTACCTAGTTAAAAACTTAGCTGAAACATGAGTAACATCAGCTATGAATTGTTTAAATAAAGCGTAGCATTATCAGCTATCATTTTATTAAATCATCAGTTAACATTGTCAAATTATATCTTCATTTCAGCCGAAAGACAAAATTCCCGTAAGTATGCTTCCGTAAAAAGGGGCAGATAATTTTGTTCGGAAATTCGCTCCATTTGGCATTTGTTCGAGGATGTAGCTCCTCTTTGTGAGAAGAAATAAAGCCTTAGGTAATCAACCACTTAGGCCGAGTGCGTGGTGGTAGATCATGTCACTTGTCTTCGTTTTTTTCGGTACTATGACATGCCGGTTTGCTCACGATGTTTTCTTACATAAGTACGATGAAATAATTCACACGAAGTAAAGTGCTCGTCTGGTTCGAACCTAGGGCTTACTACTCGGTAAGTCGCAGCCATTTTCACAGGGGCACCATTGGCTTCACAACGCATTGGTACCTGCCTGCCGATTATTCAAATCATATGCGTTTCATAGTCGTAATTGCTTGTGCAACGACTGTCAACTGCATGGCTAATCGTCATTACGTTGTGAATGAATTATTTAGTGTGTTTAGTAATGTAACGTGAGGGAAAGTCGACATCTCGTGATTATGAGAGCATGAGATTGTGGTCGTTTAGTTTTGTTCAGTAGTACCTACTTGGTAGCAATAGAAAATGAAGCTTCCTGGTAGCCCGTTCTTTTTTTTTATATGGAGCTAGGTTACTACCGCCACCCCACCCGGACGACCTGGCTGCACGATGGTTTACTGGACCAATGTTAATTTCAAAACCTTTCTTAGTTCATTATTCTAAGCTGGTACTGGATTAACGTTTTAAATGTGTTTGATATCGACAACAGGCAGTGAACAGGCGTGGCCATGATTATGCTCATGCTGCTTTCTGGGAAGAGTCCTATGCCCTGATGTCATTGCCATGGGAGTCATGTGACAGTTACAGGCAGTGGCGTCAATGGCTTTACTATAATCTTTTGTTATTAAAAGTTCTGTAGCCTCTGCACCTAGATTCGTCTTTGACCCAAATATCCCACTTACTAACAATAGTCTTGTTCCACCTGTAGTTATAACCGCTTATATTTCTCGTCACCCCTTTACTAAAAGGTCGTACACCATTAGCGAAATACGTGTAGTAAATATGTCATGACAATTACTTGAGTATTACGAACTAGGGTTATAAAGGGCGTGAAATGTATCAGCAACAGTGCAATAACTGAGTTCTAAGTTAATAAACTTAACGCGTTTAGGAGTTCCGGCTAAGGAGTGAGTCACGCGCCTAGAGGCGTTGGAATCTTTCCTTCGTTTTTATTATTTTTGTGGTTTGACAAATGAATGTCGCCATTCATGTGTTTATTCGCTTTGTTGATGTCATTATGTAAGATAATAAAGTTCAAGTCAAAGGTGATTTCACAGTTTCTTCAAGAGGTGATGATTAGTGATTTAGTACTAGAACGGTGAAAGAATATGCTCCGAAACTTCGTAAAAATGATTTCTCTTCGTTGATTGGATGTTTCATACACCTATTGAGGTATATTACTACGCTTGCATTAAGTGTGTCGAATGTGGGTTTATCTACACTTCCTACCAAGTCGACACAAAAAAGCCATGTTTCTTGACCAAAGAAATCTATCCTCCCACGTTCAACATCTTCACGTAACACTACGTCGTTAACATTCTTTCGTTTTATGTAATTCTTTTGGTTAAAGCATGTCTTCCATTCTTCGGAAATCACTCAACCCTTCGCATGGTCACAGAACGCTCCATTGTTTGGTAACAAATTCATGAAATCCAAGACTCGGTATTTGCAGAACGCCCTTACTCAAGTTGCAGTTGAAATTCTATCCAGTCAATAAATATTACGCACTATTAAATATATCTGACATTAATGTATTATTAGTAAAATCAAGCTATAAGGGCTTAATTTAATGTGATATCTATTACATAATAGGTATTTACCTGTTTGGTTTTGCGTAAGTGCAATATACCAATCTTAACATACTTTGACCTAAAGTTACCCAATGTAGCTCTTTGTGTAAGATTTTCCGTAAATGGTCAAAATTTTGGGACTCGTCTTGAATATTTGTGTTCCGTCAAAGAGCTTGTTTAAATAAAATTAAATAATGTTGCAGACGTTTTGGAGTTATTGAGAAATCTTCATAAGCTTCAACACCACCAGTGTTTTCATTTAGTTCAGTTATTATTGAGGTAATTAATTTGTTTTCTATTGTATCATAACAGATTATTTGTTCAGTTGCTCTTTAATTTGCGTAAATTAAAATAGAACGGACATAACTGTCGTGTTTTAATTCAGCATAATTTAAATCCACTACTCTTTTCCTAATCAATCCTTGTTCTCTAGTTCTTATTTAGGTAGAAGCTCATCAACTCATTACAAGGACGCTACAAGACTAACATAGAAACTTCTCCTTTAGCTCACCAAACTTCTCTTCTATCGATCATATTGTCTTCTCCAGTAAATTCTGCTAGGTTCTTTATCAAAGTATACTTCTCTCTAGAAATTTAGTTTCCAATAAACGTTTTCACTTTCACTTCGTGTCTTCACTTATCAAATCTCCGACAATAAATCGACTTGAATCTCATGTTGGCTGAGATTTTTGCATTTTCCTTCTTTGGGATTAGTCAGTAGGCACGATCTTTGATAGAAAACTAATTTGGGACTGCACTATGCTTCCCAAAATCTTGTTTTAGAACCACCTAGCTAAGCCTTTTTGTTGCCAAGTTCCAATAGGTCGTAATAATCATGGGTAGTAAGTAAACGCGCAATAAGTACCATAAATATTTTACATCTGTGCCGCAACGATTTTATTGCGGTTAACGACAAAATTTAACTATAAAAGTTAGGTGGTGCTCAATTATTTTATTTATATGCAGATGTAGCATTATTTTATCCTTCTTCTATTACCTACTGTTCTCATATTGTTTGATGTAACGTCTCTTTTAAACCCTCTTTTATTTATTCAAATTTTAGGCTATGTTAGCTTGATTTATAGATCGTTTGTTGAGTTTATAGATCGTTTGCATCTCTATTCTTCTTAATCTGTAGGTACATAATACTTACATAATAATATCTGTGCGATACCTGTTGATTTAACATGTTAATAAAACGAATTATTTAATAATACAATTTTCTTCAGAACAGGCCTTCAAGTTGCAGAGCTACCTATTATTGTGCTCTGTTATTATTATATTAATTGTCTTCACATTCTTTATCAATTTATGAATGGTTTTTCATGTCATTAAATGCCAAGTCTTTATCAATAGACCTGGAACCTGTTATTTAATTAGGTCTGGCAGGATCTGAATCCTTGGATGACGTGCGAGTTTCGACATGTCGCGACTTGTCGAAAGCTCTACCTGTGTTCGAGGTTCCAAAGACCATTCAATATTATTAATTTCCTTGACTCTTTGTGACGAGTATGGACATGTTGCAGTTTTATACGGCCTGTTGGATCTCTGATCTAAAAATAGTCTGAACATCCGGCTGACGACGGTCATGATTCATTTAAAAACAAATCATCGTAAGGATTCTTACATTCCTGCTCTTGATCCCGGCTGTCATTTGTCCATCTTTGGCAGTCGTTACAGGAAGTCAGTGGCCCAAAAAGTCTGAAAACCAGTCTTACCAAGCGCACAGATATTATAATACTTCCAAGCGGTATCGTATTACCCAGTGTTAACTGGGTTGTGGAGTTCAGATAGTCAACCGCTCCATGTAAAATACTGGTGTTTAGCTGCTAGGCACCTATGGAGCCGGTTCTACCTATCTAATAAACCATACGTTTTCAATCATTCTTTCTTTCTTTACCTAACCTGGTGTCAGAGTTTTATGCCGTCCATGGGCATCTGACTTGGCTTAACATGGCCGTAGAGAAATATCTCTCACGCATGCTGCATCATTTAATTCAATTAATGCTTGTAGAACCACCAAAATGCAGTAAAGCATTGCAGTTATTTTCAAATTGAGAACACTCCTGGCCTAGAAGCTTTCAATTCTTAAACATTGTATTTAGGCATCTACTCACAGCAGTATTAGCTACTTTTACGAGTTTTATGGGCTCATTGTATAGGAATTAGGTAATCACCGTTAAAGCGTCTCTAACGTGGGCTTACAGAAGGCACAACATGAATACAATGTGGTCTTTTTGTCTTAAAACATGCGTAACTTTGACAGACTAGCGTAGGAAGCAAGGCTGTCTTGGTACCAATAGAATAATTTACTTCTTTTATGCACGCAAAACGAATATTAATGACTTGAATGTGCGTTTCATTTATGTTGTAGATAAAAGACTGGTAATGGAACAAAGTGCTAAAACCTCGCAAATGCGAATCATACGCATAGTCAGTAATGTAAAACTGTAAAATCCATATTACCGTACCATCACCCAAATCTTTGCCTTCTCTTTCTATCTTCTCTTCGGTAGCACACCATTAACTATTGGGAGAAAATCTCAACGAGGAAGGCACTAACTCTACGCTAGACTGAAAAAATGCATCCTGACATTGAAGTTTTGCGGCTACCATTCCCAGAGTACCCATTGCTCCAGAGCAAGAAAATATTATCAGAATACCAGTGATGGATATTCTGTCAAATGTTATGTACTGACATAATGATCTTCAGTTATCTGCATTCAAATCTGCAATCACGGTTCCTATCTGATTCTGTATAACTGTAACGTATTGCTCAACATTGCAAGAATACACTAATTATTGTGCGTTATAGATGAGTATCTGTTGCATGGTTCATGATTCCGTGATGAAATTTATTTGCATAACCTGCATAAGCGGTGCCATTAGTAGATGAATGAACTATTCGAAAATATATGAAGTACTTACGAGTTTTTTTATATAGTGTAGTCTCCAACATGCTTGTCACTGTCCTTATCATCATATTAGTTTGTTTTTTTCATTATTTATAAGGCTTTATCGCTGAGCGGTCACGTCGCCCTATAAATTTTTTTAGGTGATGGACGTCAGTTGCTAGACTTACCTATACCCCTTGAATGTCATTATCATCATCACCATCATTTAGGCCTGGAATAAGCAGGCAGCAAGGCAAGTCTCTAACAAGAAAGGGGAGACCCTAAATAGACTTTCTTCTTACTTCTACTATACGTCTCGGTTCTGTGCGTCCTTAATCCAAGGGTTTCCCGCGAATTTTACGATATCGTGAACAAACAAACATAGCATAGCATGAAATAATTTAATAGATCGATTTGTAGTGAAATCAAGTACTCTTTCCAAATCGGCTAAACTAGAACAAACATCGTCTATCAATCGAATAGGAAGGGGACTCGCGTGAGTGAGTTCAAATCCAACGCAATTCTCGTAGTTTCTCAAGGAGTGGCGATCCCTCCCAGCGGCGTGGGAATCATGTCTTGATGTTTATGTTTATCGTTCTACTTACTATTCAGTATAGCTGCAAATGATTTTGACGCTAAATAAATGGGCCATAATCCGTTCTGATGAATATGTGAAGTGAATTGTTAAAATTTATTACTCTTGCTTTGGCGTTTTTTTCTTGTTACTTTTTTTCATCGTTGTAAGCGACATATTGTGTTGTGTTTAGGAAAATGATATTCCTGGTTTGATCACAATCGTCCTTCGTTTCTTTTAGTTTGTAGTTTTAGTCGTGAGCAACTAATTACAACCGATCGACTGCTTTGCACATTATTGGTTCTGCCTGTTTGTGAGTCTTACCCCCGAATACTGAAACGTCACTCAAAATGTAAGAGCTGCTTAACATTTGAGAAGCTCCTAAACTTCAAATTTTGTATGGCCAAACGTCATTTTTGAGTATCTGTTAAATATAAGTGTTACTTAAATTTTGAGTGACGTTTCAGTATTCGGCCGATAGTCCTTTTCTGAGTCTCACTCAGTCTGATACTACGTGCATACTCTTAACTACTAATTCTTACGCCATTTATTTTCACTCCATCATTCTTTACTCAATGTTTATTGATATAATGTCGTTTTACGTTTACACTGTTTTCCAAGTAAGACGATCACGCTGTTGCTTGCATTTTTATGTATACAGTTGCTTTTGTGTTTACAAGCCCGCAGATTGGTGACCCGTCAACAATGAACATTGTTGTCAAAACGCTGATACTGGGAACAAAAGCTTCTTTGAAATCAACGGTTTATTTGTTCGTTATCGAAGGGAAAATTGCACTTCTTTGTTCGTTGCAGTGAGTTCAGTTTTAATTGAATTGTTTAATGTCAGCTTTAATATGAAAGTCAGACTGTTCATGTTTTACGGAGGTTTAGTTTCGGGACCCTAAATGGATGGTATTAAATTCGTAAACATGAATTAATGAGAGGGGCAGGTAAGTTTATTAAGTTGGGTATTAAGTACTTAATAGATATTATGGCACTTTGGTACATACCACCGCACCGATCAAAATACATAAATAAATCTGCTCCACAAGATCCGACCGATGAATGTATAAGGTTACAGAAAAGAAAAATCGTTTTGCAATACCAAATCAGTTCCTCAATCAGTAATTAATGATCTTAGAGGAGATAAAGGTGAAAATGAATTTATTATGAATAATTATGATGATAGTGGACTGGTCGTTTGGAATTCGGTTCTCACTCGTTATCGCAAGGATATCTATCAAAATGACATAAATGTTTAACATTTTAAAACTCCTGCTGAGTTATCTTCGTTTTCAAAAATAAAGCATAAGATAAAGCATATTTTTTAAAGCATAAAATCTTAATGTTTTCAATTATTGTCATTTTCATTGAAAGGAATACAGTAAAACGGGCCTATTTGGGTTTTTGAGAGAATGTTATTGGGTATCTCCATCAGACATTCAGTAGCGGCCAATCAAAGTGTTTCTAGACATTGTAAAATAATTTCTACCATACACAACCCTACAGTTAAGGGGCTACCTCACGCCAACGACCTTGAACGAGTGGAAGAAGTTTAGCAATAGCGTATACCCGTGTGTGAGAGTGGTCAGCGATACACTGCCGCCCGTCGTCGCCCCGAGGAGCCCCGCTTCAATGCGCACCAAGATTATTAGAAAAATAACCCACCTTGATTTATCAAACACAATACGGATAAAAGCCGTATACTAATATAAAGGGCATTAAATTGTCTTTGAGATGATCTAAGTTTCATGCAAATACGCCCGATAGTTTTTGCGTGATGATCCCGCCCGATAGTTTTTATGCCGCGTTAGACATTACTTTACAAATTAATTACACTAAGTTATAAAAATATTTTTAACATTTTCACATATCAAATTATGAAAGAAATAGTCTAGTATAACATATATTTTTTTCAAAGAAATTAGACTAGAAGTTAAGACGTGATGATCAATTTAAAATCACTAAAAGTCATGTGTCTGCGCCTTAAGTATCGATATTTTTGTTGTAAATTCTAGGTCATTCCAAATATCCCCCAAAATCCAAATAGCCCCGTTTTACGGATCAACTTTATAATGCCGATAATTAAGTTGGATTCTGAATGTGGGTAATAAAACGGTTTAAAAAGAAGTCTTATTTGTTTTCATGTTTGGAAACCAAATCGCGAACCGAGCAGGTATAACACAAAAAAAAATCTCTTTGTGTATTCAAGTCAGTACTTTTCTGATAAGCTCTGACATTTCAAGGTTTCTATGTCCATAATATTATGTATAATGGTATAAGCGTATGCGCAAAGCTTGTACATAAACAGCAATCAACGGTCAGGCTGTGCGTATGAATATTATCTCCTATATATCTTAGATATTCGAATTCTTTGCGAGGCCAGGGACGAAAAGGCTTGAGTCAACATTCCAAGCGGATCTTGTCAGATATTACAGAGACGATGTTTCTTACATCTTTAGCAACTTCTTACGAGTTGTATTGTATTGTACAACGGGCTGGTGTCCGCAACTCCACGTCAATGCGCGTATTTTGCAAATGCGGTATGGGCTATATGAATAATCTACCACGCGGGCCCAGTGCGGGTTGGTAGAGTTAACATTTCTTAGATTTTTTGGTTCTAGGACATGCCGGTTTCCTCACAATGTTTGGTGATGAAATAAATTACTTATAGTAATGCGCCTGCCTGGGTTCGCACCCACAACTTGCTGTTCGTGGGCTACCGCTGCTCTCAACTTCTTACGAGTTATTATTTATTATCCTTTTGACGTCCTTATATTGATCTTTTGACGGTTTGTAAGTATTGGTAGATTAAACAAAAATCTCGTATCTACTAGCGTCTGATTCAATAGGCATGACGACAATATCAAAAAATTACAAATTTAGTCCGTCAGTTAGAGTATTAGAAAATAAAAAACACACATTTTTTGTTTTTGTAAATCAATGAATATTGACAAAGATAAAACGCATCAAAACTCGGGAGTGGGGCTCGTGACGTCAGAACGCACTAAAACTTATACCAAGGCGTGACGTATTGAGAATTTTAAAAGCGTTGTATCTTTGTCAATTTTGATTGACGTTACAAAAGAAAAAATACTGGTCAAATATTTTTTGATAATCTAACTGACGGACTAATTATTTTTTTTTGTCGTCTACCTTATTTAATTGTGCTTATTGCTTTAAAAAAAATAAAAGAGTCACAATCGGACAATCTTACACTCCTGCATCTTTCTTCCTTTTAAATTCAATATTGTAGTAATCACTACAATATTATCGTATTTCCCAGTATAAACTGGTTTGTGGAGGTCAGATAGGCAGTCGCTCCATGCACTGGTATTCAACTGCATCCGGTTAGACTGGAAGCCGACCCCAACATATTTGGGAAAAGGCTAGGCAGATGATGATGATTGTAGTAATCACTAAAAGAAAAGTCCTCCCATTATGGAAAATCCCAAAAATATAAAACTCTTCAGACTCCTTTACCCTTTTCTACCAAATTGATTTTCACTATTAGTAGTGTTACAACTAGACTTTAACGTGTGGGTCTTTCAAAAACCTTGTTTATTTAATTATCTCTTTACTCAACAAAATAATTACTCCACCTCGCTTTAGTCTTAACCGTGATTACTAACGAACTTATGTTCTAAGCGTCGCCGTCGTCATCCATCTTAGAGTAGCAGGTTAAGGATAACAGCCTTCATTAATCTTGCTAGTCATAAACCTAGGCTTGCCTTGTAATCTAGTACATCGTTGTTCTAGCACTGATTTATCACGACCTTTTCTTTTAAGGTGTGAGCAGGATTAGTCGTGTTAGCTGAGATGGTTTTAAGTTTCAGATAGTTGATGTTAATGTCGTTTTGTGCATTTCGTACAGTGTAAGAAGGGAAGGTCTCGGATGAATATTTTGTAGTGGAAATTGTATTGATCACATACAGGTCTCTAACTAAGCTCTCTTAAGGCTATTCTTGAAGGTAGGTATATGATTTCAACGTATCCGGGACGTTATCTGTCACCCGTTATAATCCTACTGACTGACCACAACATGAGCAGTGCTCATAAGAATTTGTAGCGATACTTGAGAAGAGAACGGACTATGTGTTGATTACCTTACTAACTGTTTTGCCAATAGGTACCTACTACAGTATTTTTGAGTTCAGTAGTTTCATTAGTTGAAAATGACACCATTCTTATTGAAACATGACGATTTGAGCTACTAAACGTTTCATTCTACTTATGTCTTATGAACTCTTCTCGATGTCTTTTACCATCATCTTTATCATCATCCAAGCCTCGACGTCATCCACAGCTAGCTAGATCCTCTTTGCTTGACCTATTTCTATCACTTTACCTACTTACCCGCAATCTCTTTCTTTACAGACAGCTGAACGCAGCGCAGGTTGGGAGACCCACCGAGTCCGTCTGAACCGGGTACCAGGTTACGGTTTCGGTATCGCGGTCTCCGGCGGCAGGGACAACCCTCACTTCGCCAGCGGCGACCCATCCATCGCAGTATCAGATGTTTTAAGAGGGGGACCGGCTGAGGATAAGTTGCAGTGAGTAGTGTTTTATATTAGCTCTTTTTGGCTTTAGGATCCGCATTTTACACTATCTTTTTCTAATCTACGAAATATGTAATACCGCGGCCTGTGACGGTCGACCGGCTTTACACCCTTATGCCCTGAGTAATTAGGTTGAAAAGTGGCCGACCGTCAGTATGCGTGGTAGTACTTGACATTCTTCTCTTTTGAATGAAAAATTTGACTTCGGATGTATAAATTTTCATTTTCTAAAGCAAAACCGTTCCTTAAGGCTTAAGGCTACGATCACACCAACGCGTATAGTCTGCCGCCGACTGTGAGTATCCAGTACAAAATGTACCAAAGATTTACTACACGGCCGAATGATTCGCTTTGGGTTTTCTAACATTGCGAAGTCGGCGGGCGGCTATATACGTTTGGTTTGAACACGGCCTAAAATCTGGCAAGCCGAGAGGAAAGGAGACATGCGGCCGCGGGAATTGACCAATGACCCACGTGGCCACGTCGGATCTTTCGTCTGTCGTGTGATAATATGTCGAATCTGACACGTGACGTCGCTCTGTTCCTTTCCGCTTTGGTGGGAACAGGTCCTCGATATCCAGGAAGTCTATCCAGTTGGGGTTGCAAAACGTATGTGCAAATATCTCCAACGCCGTCCATGACAACAGGGAGAACTGTACAAGTAATACCACTGTTCTGCCTGCATAACCTCACGTTCCCCCTAATCAGGTTATCCATGTAGTGTCCCCTGACTCTTAACAATGAATTTGCATAGATTCATCTTAAACGTCTCATCTTTCCAGAGTAAACGACAGAATAGTGTCCGTGAACGGCGTGCCCCTAGAGAATGTGGAGTACGCGCGCGCAGTGCAGGTGTTGCGCGACAGTGGCGCCACCGTGTCGCTGGTGGTGCGCCGGCGTGCGCCTGCGCCGCCGCCCACCGCGCCCACTACCATCAAACTGTCACTCACCAGGAATGGGAAGAAAGAAGGTTGGTATTAATTTGGGCTTCATTTGTTTCACCAGGCCATCTGTACTAAAATCTGGAGCTAATAGCTTTTACTTCTGTTCAAAATAATACTGCTAAAAGAGGAGACCTCCAGGAAACGACTTCCATTTCCATCCATCTTTTCCATTGATTCAAATGCTTTGAGTTAACCCAAAAGAGGCCTTTTTTTCTCCCCGTATTTGGTGATCATTTTTTTTGTTCTTTTTCACAACTTTTTAGGGTTCCGTAGCCAAATGGCAAAAAACGGAACCCTTATAGTTTCGCCATGTCTGTCTGTCTGTCTGTCTGTCTGTCTGTCTGTCTGTCTGTCCGCGGATAATCTCAGTGACCGTTAGCACCAGAAAGCTGAAATTTGGTACCAATATGTATATCAATCATGCCGACAAAGTGCAAAAATAAAAATTTAAAAAAACATTTTTATTAGGGTACCTCCCCCAGACGTAAAGTGGGGAGCGATTTTTTTTTTAATTTTGACCCTGACGTGTGATATATTGTTGGATAGGTATTTAAAAATGAATAGGGGTTTTCTAAAATCATTTTTTGATAATATTAATATTTTAGGAAATAATCGCTCCGAAAGTCAAAAACAATGTGTCCCCCCCCCCTCTAACTTTTGAACCATAAGTTTAAAAAATATGAAAAAAATCACAGAAGTAGACCTTTATATGAACTTTCTAGGAAAATTATTTTCAACTTGATGAGTTGAATAGTTTTTGAGTTATATAGCACTTTTTCAAAAAAACGCAAATGATAACTTTGTTTTTCATACAAATACTATGAAAAACAAAGTTATTTTTGCTGACGAAAAATGTTGGTATTTTTAATGGTCTGGGAAGCTACGGAACCCTACAGTGAGCGTGGCCCGACACGCTCTTGGCCGGTTTTTTAAATACAAGTTTTAATGCGTGAACTTTAGTTTAAACACCTCCACCTTCCCCGTACTATTCAATCCATCCATCAGCACAATGTTTTAAGTCCGTTACATTGAGTACTACCGAAAAACGTGATTTTTCACTCCAAAAAAAAATCATTGTCAAGTTTGATGTACAGAATGCTTGGTTGACGGCTTCATGAAGAGTCTGTTTACACCCTGTACCACCACCATAAAAATCCCATATCTTAGAGCAAAATTCTATGTTCCAGATTTCGGCATAGTATTAGGATGCAAGCTCTACGTCAAAGAACTAACCTTGAGAGCCAGAGAACAGCTCAACCAAGGAGGCCAGGGTCTCTGCGAAGGCGACATGGTGACCAGGATCAACAATACCCCAGTGACTGATGCTATGACCCTGAAGGAAGCCAGGAAACTCATTGAGTCTTGCAAGGATCGTCTGAATCTGGTGGTGACCAGGGAGCTGATTAGGGAGGAGACCGTTACTAATGGGAATTATCAGAATAATTATAATAGTCTTGGTAAGTAATTTTCTGTTTAAGGTGAAGCGTCAGGGTAGCCCGCGAAATTCAAATTTCCTTACGTTGATTTCGCGGGCTACCCTGGAGCATTAAGCAAAGCCGCGTGCATCAGCTAGTAACAAAATTATAGGAAAATGAATAAGTTCATGCACCAAATACTAATTCGAGGTCTGACTTGTTCAGATAAGTTAATAGTCACATGACACCAGTTTGCTAGATTACTGAATCAAAGATAAGATAAGATGCTTTTAATTTGAATAAATCTATTTTAGCTAGCTTTTTATTACCAGATAAGTACTTATGACTTTAACATTTAAAAATATTGTGCGATCTTTACGACCGACTTATCTTAATTTCTATTCAAGATTTTAAGACAAGAAAAGTATTTACCTACTTTAAAAATGTTTGTAAATCATGGAATTACCGTAAATAATTGCCAAAATTAATAAAAAACCTTAGCAAATATTTTGTCAGATTTGCAAATTTGAAAAACTTATGTAGAGATTTAAATTTTAGTTGAGAATATTTATGTATTATTTTTATTTAGGTAAACGATAACAAAACACGTTTCCTTAAACCTTGCTCCTCATTTTATGTAAACTATATTAATACAAATATTATAAAGAGGAAAGTTTTTTGTTTGTACCGAATAAGCTCCGAAACTACCGAGCCGATTTCAACCATTTTTTCATCAATAGAAAGCTAGCAAATTAGCCGAAATATCACAATAGACGACATTAACGAATTACGGCGATTATCAACAAATATTTGACTTGTAATTTTTCTTTTGTTACTCACATAAACCAAAATTGACGAAGATACGACGCTTTTGAAATTCTTAATACTTACGTCACGCCTTGGTATAATTTATAGCGAGATTTGACGTCACGAGCCCCCACTTCCGAGTTTTGATGCGTTTTATCTTTGTCAATATTCATTGATTTACAAAAACAAAAAATATGTGCCCATTATTTTCCAATATTCTAACTGACGGAATAAGATTTGCAATTTTTTTATACTGCCGTCATACATATTTTTCTAGAAATCTTATCCCCTTTTTCTCCAACAGAAGCCAGTCCCCACAACGTATACGGCGCTGCGGAGGCATCCCCAGGGTACTCGAGCAGCGGGCAGAACCTGTACGTGGCGGCGCCGGTGAGAGGCGGAGATGCACGAAGAGGCCCGATGTCGCACGAACAGATCGACCAGCCGCCGAGACCGCCGCCGCCGAGGAATGAAGGTATGTTGGGGAGAAGGACCAAGATCTAGACTAGAAGGACCAGACAGTAAAATTCGAATATTTCGGAATAAACCTATTTTAAGAAAGGAAAGATTAAAATCCTTATTTGTGGAACATTTTGGCGCGTGGTCTAAATCTGAAGTAATGCCGCCATTTTGTTTTTTTTCTTTCAAAACATTTTCTCTTATTAGTGTGCTGCAGGTCGCGTGGTGCTTAAGGTGTGGCCCTAGTTGGAACTTTGTTTTTTAATTAAGTACTTACAATTTTCACCGACAATTTCAGAAATACTTACTAACAGCGCGTTCCTGACACTTTCGTTGAAGCATCAAAAGAATGATACAGCAATATAAATAATTTCGCATTTTTTTTCTTGTTGGTAAGAGTCAAACTTTCCATGTACCAATATAAATAACTGGACTATGATAGTTTATTTTTGGAATATGATGAAAGTGTTAAATGAAAATCTGCACTAAAATGCAGTTATTATGAAAATAATCAAGACAAGGAATCTGAGAGATATTTTAGTGCGAGCTCATAGCCATGCAATGTAATGTAGGCACCTAAAACTTTAAATAATAAAATTAATCAATTTACTTTACAGATTACTACAGCAGTAGAAGACAACTATACGAAGAAGAAGCAATGAATAATCAAAGAAATAAACCATCGTAAGTTAATACACCTTACCAATTATCAAACTTCAATCTACATAAATTGTGGTACTCAAAGAATGTCTCTCAGTTCAGTGTGCCTCCTGGCAAAGGCCTCCTCTAACGTCTGCCGCTGCTTCCTATCTCTAGCAACCCTGCTGCGGACGGATTCCCATCTCCTATCTCCTCTCCTGCCTTCCTCTGTTTCGTTTACCATCTCTAGAATACCAGTCAGTGACCAGTCTGTCAGTGAGATCTTGCTCCACTTCCCGTCCATCTCCACTTTTAGTTGGTCTATCTTTAAAAGCAAAACTGTTCCTTATCCGGTCCTATTTTTTGACGCCAATCGTACTCCGCTCCATAGCTCTTTTTCTGTGAGTGACAATCTCGTTTACAAAACACATAAAAACAAATTGTAACATACAGACGAACGGTCACTTGAAGTCAAGAGTGGCCTTAAAAGGGACCAGTTTTGCCATTTAAGGTAGGGAAACCATAAAAAAGCAAAAATATCTTAATGAAGAACACCTTGAAATTACATCACAAGACATAAAAAATTATGACTTACGCCAAAGATCATAAGGTTAAAACTATAAAGTTATCGTTTTCCTGTTACAGTAGCGAGCCGCGTCTGATCAGTTTCCAAAAGGAAGGTTCGGTTGGTCTCCGGTTGTGCGGCGGCAACCGGTCTGGAGTGTTCGTATCCGGTGTACAGCCGACCAGTCCGGCGGCGCTACAGGGTCTGCAACCAGCTGATAAGATACTTAAGGTATGTGTTTATTTTAGTTTTCTTTAAGGTGAAAGCGTCAGGGTGGCCCGCGGAATTCCAACTTTTCTTACGTTTTTTGCAATTTCTAGGGCAGTGCTAAGTTTTATGTTGATTTACAGAATTATAATCATCAATACAACCCTCCAAGTTCATAAGAGTCGATGAACGAATTGTTCACGGTCAAAGTCCTTCTTCGACTCTTATGAACTTCGAGGGTTGTATTGATGATTTTGATGATTATAATTCTGGAACTTAATACGTCTTACAGTCGCGACCGATATCTTTATCGACATACAACTTAGCTCTGCCCTGCAAATTGCAAAAAACTTAAGAAAAATTGAATTTCGCGGGCTACCTTGGAGCATCCCCCTTAAGCCCTGGCTAGAGGCCTTAAACTCAAGGCACCCACAGAATAGTCCGGTTGAGCAGGCGACAACCTCTTGGGTTGAACTGCAAGATGCCAACCACAAAAAAAAAACTTTGAAATATGAAACTGTGTATTGAAGTTGTGGCCGCAAACTCAACACATCCAAATGCACAGAGTACTTTTTAAGTCAAGTGTGAGTTGTCAATGAAATTTAGTCAAAGTAAACGTAGAGATCTACGCTTTTGAATGGGCAACTACATTACTTTCACTAATATACCTTGTGACTGGGACTGGAACTTCATCCTGTTATTTTGACTTTCAAAAGCGACTGGTGCAACAGCGAATGGTTTACGGGGCCGACGGAGCATGCGCTTTTCATACAAACGTAATACCAAAATAATATGAAAATCAAACATACACTTACAGAATATTTAGTTTCCCAATTAAATATTTTGAAAGGACAATGATATAAAGGCGAGATATGAGGAATTTAGAATTTCTATAGAAAATGTATTTTTCATTACTCATACTCGGAAAGTAGGTCTGAAGTTGCCTGAGGAGCGGGCTGAAAGTAATACTTTTCAGCCCTAGGGAGAATCACTTTCAACTGACAGCTGTCACATTATTAAAAAAAAATCTAATTCTATTTTCACATTTCTATTGAACCATGTTCCGACTTCTATACAGCCTGTAAATTACAGCGCGATGTAAAATTGACATAACATAAAATTCAGTACCTATTAATTAATTAAGAGGCCTGCGGAGCATGCGAATTTCATACAAACGTAATACCAAAATAATTTGTAAATAAAACATATTCTTAAGGTAGTGTGTATTTATTTCGATAGAGTTACAGAATATATATGTTCCCAAATGCATATTTTGAAAGGATAATGATATAAAGACGAGTTATGAAGAATTTAAAATTCCTATAGAAAATTTGTTTTTCCCATAACTCTTGTTTAAATCAGTGTCCATTCAAAATATATATTTGGGAACCTAGATATTGTGTAATTCAATCGAAATAAACACACAATACCTTAAGAATATCTTTGATTTTCATATTATTTTGGTATTACGTTTGTATGAAAAACGCAGGCTCCGCCGGCCCCTTAAAGAATATAATTATTTTAAATAACTTAGACTTTATAATTTAGTTACAAATATTTCTTTAAAATAACAAAAATTTGGGCAAAATATTTACTATTTTTTCAGTGACTATACAGGAAAAGTTTTTAACCAGTGCGCAAATTTTGACATGATAAACTTTAATGTATTTTAATAGACACGTATTTTTTATTTTGATATGTGTTAGTAGTAAAAAATAAAGTTATCGCTTACGAGACTTATTTACCTATAAACTTATTTTATGGTCGCTTGCCAGTCGGGCGCCCGGTCGACCGACTCACGCGTCGACCGGTCGCCCAACCGGCAAGCTGAGATCAGCTGAGTTTTGTAGGTGCGCTCGCTCGATGCGACGGCGCCGACGTAAACTTACCTACCTACGCGCTGACGGTTACTGACCGCCGTTTCGCGCTACTTTTTTAAGTTTAGGCTGTGATATGTTATTTGTAAACGTAATTCCAATTTTTCCTTCATACTTTCATGGGCTTAGGACACATCGTACGTCAGCAGCCAGCGCGTTTTCATTCACAGTATTACAATTAAATTATGTCCATGTTATGCTTATTTTAAAATGGGACAAGATGGAAAAATTTGAAAAAAAAAAATTAAAACTAAAAATGGGAATGTGTTCTATTACTAACACTGAGCTACCAAAAAAAATTTACGCAGTGGTTAAAAACTTTTCCTGTATAGTGAAAATAAAGGCTGAATAGCCGGCCACAGAAAAAAAAACAAAATAGGCGGGAAAGCGGCAATCCGATCTTCATTTTTTTTTCGAGTGGTTTCGTGTTTTGTTTTTATTTTCCTTGTATTCGTAATGAAAAGCACAGTGTTTACCTCGGGTTAAAGACTTCTTTAGTCCCTCGAGCTATTAGCGCCCGCGCTACGCTTGGGCGCCAAACCCCGTCTCGGGACTAAATAAGTTACTTTCACCCCTTGGATAACAATGTACTATTTCTCATAACTCTTGTTTCAATCAGTGTTAATTCTAAATATGTGTTTGGGAACCTATACTTTCTGTTATCTAATCGAAATAAATAAACACTACCTTAAGAATATGTTTGATTCACAAATTATTTTGGTATTACGTTTGTATGAAAAACGCATGCTCCGCAGGCCTCTGAAGGTGGAAGCCCCACGGTAGTCCGCGAAATCAAATGTTCTTACGTTTTTTTTTCAATTTGTAGTTCAGTGTCAGGTTGTTTCTTGATTAAAATTATTCATTGCTGTAACACGTATGTAGTAACAGAATTATAATCATTAAAACATTAATTTCATCCCTCTAAGTTCATGTAACTGTATCGAATGACTATTTCATGAAAAAGTTTATTTACGAGTATTAAACATACAACCCGCAAATTGTAAAAAAAAAGTAAAAAAAAAAATGAATTTGGTGGCCTACCATGGAGCTTCCACATTAACCAAATCGATTATTACCACATCATTAAGGGACACCCAAAATTTCCATTTCCGAGTCCATAATTTCATACCACAATTCCAAGAATAACACGAACATTGAGTCCTAGTTTTGTGCGGTTGAACAGGTGAACGACATGGAGATGAAAGGCGTGACCCGCGAGGAAGCTGTGCTGTTCCTGCTGAGTCTGCAGGAGAGAATCGACCTCATCGTGCAACATTCTCCTGATGAATATAATGCTGTGGCCAGTGGACAGATGCGTGAGTAGATCTTATTTCCTAACTAATATGTTGAATTTGAAAGTGGTTTTGTATGTTTCTTTATTACGCCGTATTGACTGAACCGATTGATGGATTTTAGCATACGGGTAGACCATGACCATATGACATGAAAAATGGGCTTTTTCAATGTCTTTTTTATTTATTTTTATTTTCACTGAATAAATTCCAATTAAAATAATAAGAATAATTTATTTTCTCATTAGACAGGTGTTACCATTTATTAAAATTGGTGGTTTAAGCACAAACCATATCTTGCCATTTTAGGGCATGCAAATATAATTTTAGTGAAATATAACAAATATTTCCGTAAGGTAATTTCAAGTAAATAAGTAAATAGTTTAAAAAAAAATCTATACACATATTGTACATAAAACTTTTTACTATCGAGTTCTACTAGCATTCTCCACTTTATTTATTTTTTAATTTTCCCCTCTACCAGTTGCTTAGGTACAATTTATTATCATTTTCCAAATAAAAAAAAAATGTCAATGACTTTACCTTTTCAGCGGGCGATTCGTTCCACATAAAGACCCACTTCCACTACACGGAGCCGACGGACGGCGAGATGTCGTTCAGGTGTGGAGACGTGTTCCACGTGGTTGACACGCTGCACAACGGTACAGTGGGAGCCTGGCAGGTCTATAGGATAGGTAAGTTTTATCGTCTGCTGACAAATATAAATAAACATTGACATATTTAAGCTGCATCCGATTAAATAGAAGCCGAGGGCAAGCTAGGCAGATAATGATGACGTTATGCATTCAAATTCATTAGACGATCAGGCGAAAATGTTTAGTTATAATTAAAGAAAAAAATGTGATGAATTTAAAGAAATTTCTTGAAAGTCTGAATTTTCCTGATTATACAATTAATTTATTATGCTTGTTGAAATGTTCTGGATGAAAAAACCTAGAGGACGTGTGTTATCTCATCACAAACAAAACAAAACACATGCCTGTAAACCTCGAAGGCGGAGCTTGTTTAACACATTTCGGCAGTTTTGTTACTTAATCATGTGTTTATTGTCGACCATTACTTCAAAGCCTGTCTAAATAAACTAAAAATAATAATACATTCGTTGTATCTCTTTCAGGTCGTAACAACCAAGAGGTCCAAAAAGGTACAATCCCCAACAAGGCTCGCGCTGAAGAGTTGGCGACGGCGCAGTTCAACGCTACCAAGAAGGAGATGAGCGGCAACGATGGCAAACACAACTTCTTCAGAAGACGCCGTTCTACGCATCGGCGTAGCAAGAGTCTTGGCAAGGTATGGTATAGCATATACAGGACATACAGGACCGCCTACTGTATTTTTATTTGAAGAAAATTGTTTGATTTTATATGTAAGTACGTCTCGTTGCAACCACTCAACAGAGTTAAAATAAGTGCTTATCCCATCAAGAATCATTAAGTGCAGTCATATTTTTGGAACTCGACTTTTCAATAAAATCTTTGTCAGATGCAATAAATAAAAGTAGAAGTCTAATTGTCATCGCCCTTGAGTATCCCGCAAGGTGTCCCACATTTGTACCAAGGTTTCTAATTCTTCCTATTACAAACTCCCCCACAGGAACACTGGGACGAGGTAGTCCTATCGGACAGCATCAGCAAGTTCCCGGCGTACGAGCGCGTGGTGCTGAAGCAGCCCGGCTTCGTGCGGCCCGTCATAGTGCTGGGCGCGGTCGCAGATATATCCAGGGAACGGCTGCTTACTGAAAGCCCTGATAAATTCTCCTCTCCAAGTAAGTAGGCAAAATATTATCTATTTCTTTTGCTGAACATCTCTGATATCCTTAGCTTTTTAAGTTTTTGTTTGTGGCGGTATCTAAAAGTTCCTATTCTTCTGGCTGGGATCATGCAATCATCTAAGTAGACAAACTTAGTCGCATTCATAAAGGCAAGATAGAAGTAATATTCACTAAATTGCTTATCCATTTCGCAAATACACTTTCATGTAAATGTTTATAAATATATAAAACCTTATTTTAAATGTTTTTTGATGTAGTCGATTAACCTGATATTACCCGTTAGCCATATCCAAAACAACTTCGATCATTCTAATACTATATTTTCTTTTGTTTAGAAATGGACAGCACTTTAGAAGATACCAAAACGAAGTCCGCCGGTATTATCCGCCTGTCAAGTATCAGAACTATCATGGAAAGAGGCAAGCATGCCTTACTGGACATCACCCCCAACGCAGTGGACAGGCTCAACTATGCACAGTTCTACCCTATTGTGATATTCTTAAAAGCAGACAATAAACATATCATTAAACAGCTTAGAGCTGGGTTGCCAAAGTAAGTAAATTACGGGTATTGATTTCTTATTAATTTTATTGTTTTTTACCTAAAAAGGATAAGCTTCCTTCTTATAAACCGATTCATAACAAATGCAGATGCGGCTGCTATTTTCTGCGATTTTCTGGGTTCTATTCCCAGGTCGGGAAAGTGTTATTGGGTTTTTCCATCAGGAATTTCTGCGAATCCTCTATTACATGGGTTTTAAGCGAAATGTGGTTATATTTTTGGTGCACGTTTACTTAACACTTGCTACCGAAAAGGACTAGCAAAATAATGTTCTACACCTTCGGTTTAAACTATAATTATTGCATAAAACTTCACGCTCTCTTATAGGTCCCGTTTTTTTGTTGTTGTCTTTAAGTTTAAAAATTATTACTTAATCTTTTGTTGCAGGTCTGCACACAAATCCTCAAAGAAACTCCTAGAGCAGTGCCAACACATGGAGCGAGTGTGGGGCCACGTGTTCACGCACACGATCACACTGAGCGAAGCGAACCAGAACACCTGGTTCAGCAAGCTCATCGACCTGATACAGAGGACGCAGCAGCAACAACTGTGGGTGTCGGAGACTAAGGTGAGCATTTTGAATGTTTTTATATTGAAATTGACGGTATTTTGATTATTTGGGATAAGTGTTAGGATGTGATGTGGAAATGTTGGTGAGGGTTTTGTTGTAAAACAAGGGTCAATTTAATGTTTCTGTTTAGTCCTAATTTCTAAAAGCAACACTCAAGTATCATGTTGTTGGTCTGAGATGTTGCGTTCGATCACTGCCACTCTGAATGGAAAGCCATGATGTGGTCAATGATTTTTCGCGCTTATCAACTTGAAATTTGCTGAATTCTAGCATAAACTTAGACAGAAAAGAAGGTGTTATAGTCAAAAATAAAATGACACTGGTGTCGATTCTGTTGTGCACAAACTAAATTTAATTTAGGCTATTACTATCTTTTTTTCACCAATAAAACGAGAAAGAGACGGACGTAATTTAGAGCTGTCAAATTTAATTCGAACTAATATTTCCATACAAATGAAGGGTGCACGTAAAAACATGTCGACTAAAAACACGGCGAAGCGCAAGGCATAAACTAGTTTGACATTTCTAACTTAGTGCATAGCTATAGCCGTCCTTTTCTCGCATTGCCTTTTAGTAAAAGATAGCAATAGTCTATATTAAGTTTAGTTTGTGCACAACAGAGTCGACACCACTGGCGGTTAGTTACCTGACTAAATCCTTTTACTGCCTACTTGTTTTAAAACAAAACCAAACACTTCTTATATTTTGTTTATTTTATAATTATTATGCCTACTATCCATTACTGAATGGGATTCATTTCTCAATGTATTCTGTATGACAACAGTAAACGCATCATGCTTCAGGATGGTTGCTTGGTAAAGGCAATTTGGTGCATTTGGTAAAATTTATGTGCTCTCGATGTCTCTTAGTACCTTTATACTTTATTTAATGGGCATCTAAAATGTGGATACCACTAACTACATCAAGTATTTCATCATAAAATTGACTTTAAGATAGACCAGAAAGGTCTTTTAAGCGGTGCAGATAGGTTGTGGTTGGTTGTCATAGACCAGTCCACATTGATCTCCTCAAAACATAATTGATTGGTTAATGGATGCGTGCAATGCGGATCTCATGCACTATACTGGATTGATCTAAACATTCGATGTCATTGACCGACCGTAATCTATTACCACATTAATATTTTACCATTTTCCTAGTCTAGTCCTTTGGTTGTATCCACATTTCTAAGATCATAAAACTTTATATATTAACCAATTCGTTTCTGTTCTGTCTTGCGGCGGTGTAGCACGTTGAAATGGTGTCGGACATATACTTCCCCATTCCCCCTTCGCCCTACCCAGCCTTCTACCCCATCTCCTATCCATTGAACATGTACCCTCCGTCCCCCCAACGACCCGTCAGTTCCCCCCAGAACTTACCCCCCTTGAATCTTAACCCCAGCACTAAACATCACGACCATCTGTATGACGCTAACAGAAATCATGTAGTACCTTACTACTACTCTGAAACTCTAACCCCATGCATGCCTAACAATGCTTACAGTGTGCCAAATACTTACCTGACTAGTAAAAACAGACATACTTTAGCCAGTTATCCCTACGATGACCGACAGAATAACTATCAGAGAAAAATAATTCCTAAATTAAAATCTGCTCTAAACGAAAGTCCTGAGATGTCTCATATATTTGCCAAAAGTAATGTTTATCCACCACAAACACAGAGTTTTCGACCTTATAGCGTTCTGGAAACGACTAGCAGGTCGCCAGTTCAAAACGTCCAAAGACCCTCGTCAGTAGTTCCAATGACGGATCAGTACCGGCCAGCTTCATTTTTTCAAACCGAGAACGACGTAAAAAAAACAAATGAAGTCCCCGAATGGAAGGCGCGACTTCAAAAAGAGAATCCGAAACCTCTTTTCAAAACTTTAGAAAGACCGTTGAGGCAAACTTGTAGGATCCCAAACTGCAAATGTAGTGACAAGTCCCCAATACTAGAACCCGGGAGGTTTAGTGAAGCACGAACGTTACCTATCCCTTCCGGTAGAAACTTAAATAAGTATAGAAACCTATCTCTTCCTACTTTAAAGTTAGAGGAGATAGAGAAAATAGAGAATGAAAGTAAAGCAGAGGCAGAAAGAGACGTCATCATTACCAAACCGATTTCCGAACAGCATTTAGGGTATGTCTAAAGTAGATGTTACAGTTTTAACAAAGTTAACCAAAGTTACCATTTTAGATTTAGCACAAGTATTCATCTATGTATTTTCTTAGCTTTTTATTTGTATATTGGCTGCTTGACTGCTTATATTAATTTGCTTATAGCGCTACTTTTTATGCTTTATTATATGTATTTTGTTTGTTTTATTACCTATTAGTTTTAGCCAAAGATTTACTGCCAGTGTGTTTTTGTTTTGTAAATATTGTCACAAATTACCAGTGTTAAATACCACCTGTGTTTTATTGAATCGATATTCAAATACCTACATTCAAGTCTTTTAAAAACATGTGCTAATACAATTGTTCCTTTTGGAAAAATTGGTCATATTCTTTGGATGCCATCAAAGGTTTTATGTAACTAAGCTTTATTGCCTATAGTATAATTTGTTACTTCGTTCTTTTTTTTAATTCTCTTTTTATTTGAAAATCGATTTCAGTGTGTAAAAAACCCAGTACAACCATTAATCATTGACAGACGCTAAACCCCGTTTTTAGTTTCTGTAATGTGTTAAATGCAATCATTCATTTGTCTTGTCTTGTCACCCCATTCCATAACCCACCCTACCGGATGCGACATCGAACATTCTGGAATGGCGGAACAGAGGCCAGAACCACTATCGGACGACTTTTTATTCTCAATGTCATCGAGTACTGAGAATAGGCTGTCTTACGCTTCGAGTCCTGAAAGTGACTTGGAAGTGAGTCCTCCGCCGGCTCCGAGACTCGTCAAGTCGTCTTCTGATCCCTCGATAGCGACGACGCAAGATAACATGGACCGGGACGACGATATCAACCATATGGCCGATGCTGTGCCACCTCCTTATACGGTTTGTATGATTTATTGTGTTCTGGCCTTATTTGGAAAGTACTGAATTGATTTTAGATTGGAAAAATAATTTTGTAGAATATTAAGATGAGGAAGTTGGAACTCGTAAATGAGATTTTCCATTTTTGTAATGTCAGGCAGGATAACATAACTTATAATATGATATTTTAATCGATTCTATCTTGTATTTCGAACCATTAAAATGGAAGATGGTACTTTTAACTGTACAGCTTCACGTGCTAATATCTCTTAAATTAACTTATTCATTAAGAGTGGAGGATCTTCATTACTCTGTAAATACAGATTACTCTCTTGTTCCCGAAGATATCCGAACAGAGGAAGTGACAATCCAATCCCAGGTTTAAAAATTGCAAGTATTGCCAATTGAAGACGTTAAGGCAAGTGTACTACCACCAACGATAACCGAGAAGCGAGTAGAACTACCATATATCCAATTATTTCGTTTCTAGAGCGAGAAAATAGTCTATAGCTATTCACTTCTTTGTCGGCGGTGGGAGAGGTGTTTATCAAAATGTACGAGATATGTTTCTATTATTAGTAGTATGTGTTACATAACACATAACACTTTGACGTACAGCAAGGTGGCTACGGAGACAGCAAGTACGGCTTCTCAGCGAGCACGAATGGGGCGCCGAACAATGGCGTGAACCACAGCCAGAGCCACAGCCTGGGTAACAACGAGGCCCCTCCCTACCAGTGCAATCCTATGACACACTCGCCGCCGCACTCACCGCTTTATGGAACCGGTAAGTTCGTTACGATAGCAACCATCAGAATGTAAAGTATTATTAACCTACTAGCATATTATAATATGTCCGCGGTTCCACCCGCGTTCTATAATAAGTCTAAAATAGTCTATAATAGTCTCAGGGGATCATACTACCGGGATAAAAGTTATCCTATATGTTAATTCATGTTATAAGCTATCTATGTGCTAAATTTCATTCAAACCCGTTTAGTAGTTTTTGCGTGAAAGCCATCCAACCATCCTCACTAACTATTGCATTTATAATATTAGTTGGATTGCTTAACAGAGAAAAGGTTCAGAAATTAGGTGCTTTACCCTTGATTTCACATGAGTATTGGATTTTACCCTTTGCCCCTTTGCTTAAAACTTTGTGGATTCCACGAGTAATTTAAAGTTAGTTCACCTTATAATGAAGCATCGTTTCCGTCAGTACCAGAGTTGCCCCCGCGCGGCACAGTAACCCGGCCGGCGGGGGGAGTACTGCTGCCCGCGCCTCCTCCTGGTAGACCACCACACAACCTACGGCATAATACTTCTGTAAGTACCCTCACAGGCGACCTTTGTCAGGATGTTTATGTGTATAATAAGTATGTATTTACAAACAAAAAAGTATTTATGTAGTATATCAACTATCTGGTGTCCACGACACAAGCATCGCTGCTTAGTGTGGCACTAGATGGCGCTGTGTGTAATGTCCAGCCATATTATTATTACCTCTCTCTTCTGTGAACCCCAGTTCATAACTATGGTTATGCCCGAGCTTGGGCGTCATCTGACATGTTAAACTCCATTTAATAGTCCACAAGCAAAGTTTGAAAGATCGCTAGATCTATTTTTGGTCTTTTGTATTATGGGCAGATTAGAAGACCAGCAAGCTTTTTGAAGGCCATCTTTAACTGAAAAACGCTCATTTGGGAAAAAATATGACGATCTATCTTTAAATTTTCCGATTGTAAGTTTTACTAATACTTTTTTTCATTCAGGGAAATCGTCCAAGCGCTCAAGAGCGTCTATTCGGGCCTCCCAAAGACCCGGGCAGCGATGAGGCGGCGACGTACACCGCGCGACCGACCAGTATGATCATACAGCCTAGTCAGGGACAGGGGTCGTTGGATAGACATCGACATCCTTCCAATCCGGTAAGAGCTAGAGTAAATACTCGTATTACATTGATTTTTCTGAACATTATACTAACTTTTAAAATGTGTCAGAGACAGGGCTCCAGCTACGCATTATGTTGATTTTTCTAATAGCAGTGACGCCAATAAAGTTTTGCACTAATCCAATTCATCTTTAGTTATTGACCAAATTGATTAAACCGAAGCGATAAAGAAAAAGTTTCTATGACAAATGTATTTAATCTGTATAGCCTTTTCCCAAGTATGTTGGGGTCGGCTTCCAGTCTAAACGGATGCAACTGAATACCAGTATTTTATATGGAGCGACTGCCTATCTGACCTCCACAACCCAGTTAGTACCTACTGGGTAATACGAAACTCCTTGGTATAAGAAGGCTTTTTGGGCCACTGGCTACCTGTAAAGACTGTCAAAGACTTCTATTAAAAAAAAAAACAATAGAAATACTAATGATAATCGTAAAAACCCAGCCAAATATTAAGGAGGAACCATTAGGTTTAAACGAAATAACCTCTTTTTTTTCATACACAGCAGAGTTCATACGACGGTACTTCGTCATACGACTACAGCGGCGCCTCCAACAATGGGTCAGCAGTGGGCTCTTGCCGCCTTCCACCTAACGCACCCGACGACCTCAAAGTTGCACCTCCTTCTATGTAAGTATCGGAATTTTATTGGAACAAGATTTTAACTTACATTGCAGTGTGTTACTGTAAGGTATTATTGCCTTAATTGTTGGTTGCTTCGTGTGGTCCGGGGTTGTATTTGGAGTTTCCTGTCTTTTTTTATAAACAAATTCTGAATAGCACCTGGATTTTCGACCGGGCTCGGTAAATAACAATACAATCTCCCTTAGTCTGGATCATGTTAAACGAAATCTCGGTGTAAAACACTTTTCTTTCACTCAATGTTTAAGTTCAATCATGCGATAAGGATTCATGCAAAAAAAATACCCTTCCAATGGGGTCCATCGCAATCTGTTTGGAAATTGGGTGCAGGCCAATTACTCTGATATATCTTTTACCTAATAATGATTTAATTTTGCAGTAAAATGGAACCTCCACCACCTCCGAACCCGACGGCAATGTCACAGAGTAACATGACACAGAGTCCACAACGGAATTCAAACTCGCACGAACACAACTCACTTGATTACAGAAGTCCAGATCAGAACTACAGGTCAGTTTTATTATGATTACAGCATGGCCAGCTGCCTTGTTACTTCAGTTTCAATGATGCAATTAGGCATTTCGAACACCATTTCCCCTGAAGGACAATATCGTGAAACTGGCATGTCTTTGAACCAAAACTTCGAAAAATGTGACATTACCCAACTCGCATTTTCCTCGTGTCACAGTGAGGAGGCCTACGTGCGAGACGTCTCAGCAGTGACCAACAGACCAATTCTGTTCCGTTTTAGGGAGTTATCTGGTGAATACTGTTTGAACACTATGAGGCTGACCACGCGACTTATCACAAAAAATCTACAGTAGATTACTGAAATAATAAGACCGGCCTTTGCCTACCAGTAGTAGAGAGAAAAAAAAAATTCAACTGTCACCAAGATTTGCAATACGTAACACAATCTCGTCCCATTTTAAATACCATGCGTTTCGAAAAAAAAAACACAATAGACACCTTTTAATCCCAAAAAAGGTCGAGTCAACTGACCAAAACTAACTTACAATAGATCTCAGACAATGGGACGGCAACTTGTTGCTAGTTTCATGGTGTTAAAGCTCTCTCTACTACATTATCATTGTGTTTTGGAGTTTTAGAATATCTCTACGTGTTTAAGTTAGTTCAGGCTTTGGATGGCAGATGTTTCGTGTGGTTTAAACAATCTAGAAAGTGGTGCGTGTGGTTATTTGACAAAGTGGTGATATAAAGTGTCGGAAATGATTAATTACAAGAAAAAGTATGTATACCTAATCATCGTAGTTGATGCATAGATATATATGTTACGTTGATGTCAGTTCGCTGACGGTCTGGCACTTTCATCCTTAAGTGAGCTATTATAGGAAACTGCGTGCGTTTATAAAACACGCCCAGTATCCATGTCATTTATGTTCTCATCCTATTTACAATGCATTTTATTATAGGCGTATTGTATCGATATTATTATAGTAGATTTAAGTAGGACGTAAATCCCGAGAGAAACCTTGCAACTCACTAGTGTCTTATTAGTTTTATAATCACCATTTCAAGCAAGACGTCCACTACTGGGCATAGGTCTCCTCCAAGTGTCGCCACATTGCGACTCACATCCAGTGGATATTAGTTTACTTGTTGATAATTTACTGGTTGTTGTCACAGGCCCCCGGAGTACCGAAGTCCTCAAACCAGTCGTCCTCCACCTATGAACGGCAACAGTCCACACACGCCAATGCACGCGCGGGGACCTTCGCTGCCCAATGTGCCAACCAATGACCATGCCAAATACAGGTACGTAATGAGTTTTTTGATACAGTGTGTACAGGTGGACTCATGTTTCAGGGTGTAAAGACCAACAGCAAAAAATAGTACTTGCTAAATAATTTTTGTTTCATTCTGTACAGTGGGCGTACAAATTCTGCGTCTCAAGCGGATTACGGAGGGCGCGGTGGAGCCCCTGTGCCGCCCTACAAGCCCGTGCCGCCGCCCAAACCCAAACACTACCGCCCACCTGACAACTCACACCATCCTAGGAACGGGGTAAGAACACTATGATGTCGTCTAGATATATACATACACTTTTGTGTTACTTGGGTCTTTAGTTGCATTTTTGATTGACTATGTTTTAAATGTGTAATAGATCGGAGCAACTAGAACGGTACAGATCAACTAACACAATTTAGATCTGTAGTAACATTTGCTTATAATCCGCGCCTGAATCCAAAGATGTTAATTGGTTTGGCCCATAAAAAACTGGTTTACGAACTCTATTAATACACAATTTTGCTGGCATGGACACCTTATTGTATATTTTTAATTGAACTAACCCCTATCATTTTTACTTTCAAAAGGGTTCTGAATTTGTGAACGTAAAAATAACCTTCTTTATTTAGTTACCTATTTAATTTAATGTTTGTGTTTATTAACATTTGCATGCTAGTTTATGGCGAAATGTGTCATTGCACCACTTGATATTTTTACCACCTTTTGTACCACTTATACTGCAAATAAATAATTTTGACTTTGAACTTAAATGATCTCACTAGGTACTGAATTAATGATTAAATAATTTGCATGGATTTCTTCAGCACATTGCTTGCAGTCCTAACTTGAGTACCCCTCCCCCCAGCAGAGCATGGAGCCGGCCCCGCCGGGCCCGGCAGGTCCCCGCCAGACGGCGCCGGGCGGGTTCCCTGGCTCCCCGCACTACTCGCACCAACACTCGCACTCACAGCCCGCACACAGGCCACATAACCATAATAATTACCAACAGGTAAGTACTGCATGTGTGTTGCACTCTACACTTTAAAATATCGAATGTGGGAATGTAAGATAATGGAGTGACAACACTGTCCGTCCTTGACGGATGGAGGCTCAGGGCATCATAATATATAGGGTGAAGTTTTTCAATGCCATCTGGAGGGAAAGTACCCAAAATGTTAAAGAAAGCAAATTTTTCTCAAAGGAAACATTCCTTTATATTAAAAAGAAATATATCTACATTCATAGATTTATTTATAAAAGCAAAACCATTAATTCGATAGTTAAAAATTCGTACCTCCACAATTATCCTAATGGAATGGTATGTTTTCAGCAAAACATGTACGGTGGTCAGATGCCGCCTCAGTCCCCGCCATACTCTGGACCACCGTCACACCACCGGGCCATCAACCTACCACACAATCCACATCTCATAGGTAAGTCCATCACTGATGAGAAGCTCTCTTTTGGTGGGGGATTGTTAGCGTAACGATGTCTACAGGAGACGGGATGAAACTCCGTCAATAGGAAATTTTCGTAGCGAACAAAATGATGATAAAGCCGAAATCAATTAGCACTTGCGAGTTATTATACGAGGCTTTTGACTACTTAGATTATTTTTGTGGTGAACCTTTTTACCACATTATTCTTCTGTGACCATATTTACTTCTATTTTGTCATAATCCGATTGTCACATGAATGTATCATCATTTCCAACAATATGTTACGTTTTGCTAATTAAAACCTACAGTATAGGTATTGGCTATTATTTCAATTTTACGTGCGTCTTTTTGCGCCGAATAAAACAGTTTCTGTCAGCACATCAAACTACCAGAAACTGTTTCTTTTTTATTTCTTGAACCTAATGCTTTAGCGATAGTTGAAAATCTATTAAAGTTTGGCAGATTGTAAGTACCTTGATGTGCTGGCGTCTTACTTTTAAGTACTTAATTGATTGTCTTTTACTTAAATTCTTCAACTTCTTACAGATTTAGCAGGTAGTAGAGAACAACGCGGATCAGCGTTCGAGCTTTACAGAAAACCTCAACACATGCATAACTTAAGGTAAGCCACCCATACTGCATTTCATCAGCGTGTACTACACCATAGGTCCCTTACAATCAATACAGTTTCACAAAACATATATCAAAATTATCGATTTTCTTTTACAAAATGCATGTTTCTGATGTCTTTATCAGATTTGTCATTTTCTCTTTAGTTTTATTATCAGCCCCTGTACAATTTGCTCTAACATGCAAACACCAATCGCTTCACAAACGACTAACAATGTCTTGTCGGGCCACAGTATTAGTTATGGTTTTGTATGTGGTATTATAAACAGTTTTATACATATATTTTGTAACATATATCTCTATAACGGGGCGTTAGTCTGTAAATTGTAATAACATTGTAATCTATTAGAAGTATCTAGTTGTTTGTTTCGGAACAAACTATTGGCAGTGCGTGTCTGCATTTTAGTGCAACTTGATTATGTTATAAAAGCATATTGAATTAAGTTCTAAGTCTCCTTTTCTTATTTTATTCAATTCAATATGTATTCTTATGAAATCTATCTCATTTTACCTTCTTACAACTTTTTTACTTTCCCATTTCTATATTACCTATTTACATGAATTTCTTTTATAATATTTTGTATCTCTAGGAAATGTTTCTTAGATATTTCCAGATCATTATTTCAATATGCTTTTTTTAGAATCACAAAATTCATCTTTTGAAAATTGTCATACTCATTGGGACATTTCAGAGATTTCAATATTGTTCCATTCATTTATTACTATTTCTTTCTCTGTAACTTCTTAGTTTCATATGTTGAACCATCTGATATGTCCTCAAACTATCTATCATTGAGTAACTAAGAGGGTGTTTGGTTGTGGGTGTCCGCAGTTCATCAGATGCCATGAACTCAAGTGTGGAGCGCGACGAGACGTTCTCACCAAAAACTAAAAAGAAATTATCTAAAAAGCCATCGTTCATTAAAAACGCCGTCCTCGATCTATTCCGCTCGAAAACGAAAAATTCACAAAAGGTGTCTCGACAAAAGTCGCTGTGTGAAAGTGACCTGCAACAGAGACACAATGTTCCGCAAATGCCGATGTTAAGACGAGAGAAGTCTGACCTCAGTGACATGAGCATACACATGAGAAACCAGCAAATTAGGAACCAGATGTTGCAACGAAGCAACTCGTCCTCTTGCGAAAAACCAGTATTGAAGCCAATCTTAAAACGACAGAGTTCGTTTTGCGATGAAAGAAACGGATCTATCTGTACCGTCAGAGATTATGACGCCAAACCGGTGATGAAGAGCCTGCGAAGGCAGAACTCCATGTGTGACATAGAAACAGAACCCAAAGTTACCCCGCTGTTACGTAGACAGAACTCTCTCATAGAGTATAACAGGAGAGGCATCTACGGCCAGTCGTCCAGCTTTAACATGATTACCAAAATAGATCCCATCTACCAAAGACAACAGCAAGTTAAACATGAACCATTTCACCCCACACAACCGTTACCTCCAGAACCAATATACCAAAGTAAAGAACATTTTGTTTATGATCCTATTCCTAAACCTCGAAGGACTTATACTTCTATTTATGATACATCTACTGAGAACCCTTACGCCAGCAGGTCTGAAATGTCCAACCAGAGCTTTGAAAATCCGTATGGAAATAGGCAGACATTGGAAATGCCGTTAATGGATCCACCTTATGCAACACGGGCTGAGTGTATAAGGGAGAGCCCTTATGCGACGAGGGCTGAATGTGCAAGGGAAAGCCCTTATGCAACAAGAGCTGAATGTGTTAGAGAAAGCCCTTACGCGACCAGAGCTGAGTGTGCCAGAGAAAGTCCCTACGCGACAAGAAATGAATGTATAAGAGAGAGTCCGTACGCCACGAGGGCTGAATGCGTAAGAGAAAGCCCTTACGCATCAAGGGAAGAGTGTATCAGAGAAAGCCCTTATGCAACCAGGAATGAATTAATTCAAGAAAGTCCGTACACAAACAAACAGGAGATTGCCAAGCAATCTGATTCTCTTTACAGCGAATCTCCATATTCTAGTAAAGAACACATGCTACGAACGAGAATAACACCCGATAGTCCAGGATATGCGAGTAAAGAGGAAATGCTCCGACATAGATTTTCCGAGTCTCCTTACAGCACAAAAGAAGATATGTTGAAGCAAAGAATGGATGGTAAAGAACCTCTTTATGGTAAAAGGACATACGATCCACCACCTAGCACATCTTGGAATGAGAGTCACTATGGTGTAAGACCAGATAGAAGACTGCAGACGCCAGTAAACTTTCCTGGAAGAGTATCTCCTATGAGTAAATGCATGAGTGAGCCGCCGTACGCTACACGAACGGAGATGATGGCGAGACTGAGCCAAACCGAATCACCTTACGCCACGCGCTCTGAAGTAAAATCTAGTTGTTCTGATACACAATATAGCACTCGCCATGACATGATGGATATGCGACTTGATGTAAGACCAGCCTCAGCAGAATGTACTTACGTATCTAAACAAGAAATATTGTCCCAAAAAGCAGCTTTACTGGCCAAAAAAGAATCAAGTTACGGTATAAGACTGGAAGAGAAACTTGAAATAATAAAACAGAGGAATCAGGCCAAAAAAGAAATGATTTATCAAACTCGAAAGGAAGCCAATGAAAGTGATTCCGTTAAAATTAGGGAACCTCTTTATGTGTCGAAAAGAGATTTGAAAGAGAGTGTCATATATGAGTCTCAACAGGAAACTAAAGAAGTGGCACAACCTGAAGAGCGTGATGGTTCTCGTAGTAGTAGTAGCGCGAGAAGTAGCCCTTACGAGCTTGGTGATGCGAACCACTTATCTCGCCGAGAACCCGTGTATCAGACAAAAGCAGAGGTCGAGAGTGGTATAGAAAGTGAAACATTCCAAGAAATTGATTTCTCGAAACTCCGTCTAACAGATTCAAAAACAGATGCAGAAAAACAAAAATCCAAAAATTTGGAAACAAGTGTTTTGAAAGGCGAACCAATGTATGCTCCAAGATTGCATGGAAAAGCTGATCACATTTCCAACGCTCTGAAGGTAACTACTGCTCCAGTACCTTATGAATCCACCACATCAATGGAAACACATTACGCATCCGAGTGTAGTATGAACTTTGAGAATAAGCCTCAAAGCACTCCCTACACATCGCAAGATTTACATGACCGGACTGCTAAACCTGGTAGAAGCGTGACATTCTGCGAACAGATACTGGAAAACAGTCCCGAGACTAGTGAAAACTCACAAAATATGTCTTCGAGTCAGAATGAAACTACTGTTATTCAGCAAAACACTACAGTAATACCGTCGAAATCTGAGGCTAACGAATCTAATACGAGTAAACCAGAGGAAGTTGAGCCTGATGGACCTCATACAACCTGGGGAATATTTGATAGCGAAGGAGGGGTGCTAGAAGATAGGCAATGGGGCGTCTCATTAATAATACCACCAAAAGCGATAGCTCCGGGAATCAAGCAAAAGATCTACTTTACGGTGTCTGATCCGCGACTGAGCCAGCGAGTGGGGGGACCTCCCATCGATATGGACAACGGTAAAGGCTTTTGTAACGAAGCACGCGTTAAAACCTTGTAGTGTCTTAGTCTGCACATACTAATTGGCATTTTAATATTTGCGAATGGATTGGAATCTGGAATATTGCACAAGGACTGGGAATTGTGATTGTTGTTCGAAATTTTTCAATAGTTGATTCGATGTTTTGGATTTGATACACAATTTATGTTGTATTATGTATATTTACATATTTATTGCACGATATTGCATGGAGAGCATTTATGTGTACCAAGTCTTTACTCAACGTAGTATCTTCTAGATTTTAGTAGGTTGGTTTAGTTTTAATGGGATAACCTTTGTTCATAACGCCTTTTATATCATAAAATGTATTCATGCACATTAGTTTTAGTAGCTTTAATACCACACCACATTCATATATTTATAATTAACTTATAAAACTAACATTGGTTGTATAAAACATGTATTGCATTTATATTTGCGCAGTTTCTGCAACACAATACACTCGTACTTAGAGATCGAAGAGCGAAGACGTCAACGACTGTGCTACTTACATCCGTCGTGATAGTATGTTTGAACAAATGTTTGATGATATTTGTGCACTGTACTATAATATGTTCAATGACGTTTATTATGTTGTTTTCAAAATTTTCGCTTTATGTGTCTTCACGTTTCGAGACTTCATCATCTTTCCGTAGATTCATCAAACCTACATTAAAAAACACTTAGTTTTCCTCATTACTGTCGTGCCTTGCTTTTTCTGCCATTTTTCAAGCTTTGCCTGCTGACTAACTGCATTAATGTGTTGCGATTTGTGTTTGTGTGTACAACTCAATGTCGTGTTACAACTTCCCAACACAGCCTTAGCTGCCAATTTAAAAACTACCCTTTGCACACTTTTTATAGATCAATTTTCTCAATTATTACAACTAAACCCAAATTTAATACTAGCTTTCAGATTAAATCTTTTTAAAATTACTCAACTATCTGCAAAGTTGCAATCTTACTCAATACTTTCACATAGCACATTAAAACTTCTAAAATCAGCACTACCTTTCTTTGCCACATATTATAACTATAACCTAACTACAGGTGAAGCGATGCTGTCCCCACTAGTGATGTGCGGTCCTCAAGGCCTCGTGTTCCTGAGGCCAGTGACGCTGCGTCTGCCTCACTGCGCGAACGCCGTACCCTCTTTAGGCCTTACAATCAAGGCCACTGATACCGAAGCACATCTCAGCACAGATTGGGACCAAATACACCTCCCTGCGACAACCACTTTGAATACTGTTGCTGTTAAAGTTGATCACTTTTAGGAACTGAAAGTTTCAAGGTATTCGTCTCGCGCACTGGGTGACCACAACCACAGTTACTATAGTATTACTAGTATAACGTATAGTTGTTTCACTGGGACTATGGTCATGGTCATGGTTGTCGAATGCGTGAGGGAAGTCAAAATCAAGGATTATTTTTGGCTATTATGATTAACGCATTTAAATGTAGCATTTTCGTGTCGATGGTTATATTGTTATATCATATTTGTGATCCCCTAAGGCTGTTCTCAAAAGTGAACACTCTTCAGTACAAAGAGGTTGTCAAACTATACCTAGTATTAAAAATTGCTTTTATTTCATATTTGGCATTCCCACCTATATATCAATTATCAGCCTTATTTTGATGTAAGTAGTGGTGCTAAAGTAATACGTAAAGTTTTAAGTCTAATTCCTTTCTTAGTTTGAGGTCTTTCGCCAATGTTGTCTAACTTTCAACCCGCGAAATCGTCATACTATCTAGTGCAACATAGGCTTGAAAGATTAAAATAGTCCATACCAGTGATGTGATGATGTTACTTGGTTGAACATTGACGTCAGGCCTCGTTTAAATAGAATTTGTTACTGAATCTCTTAATGTAGAACCTTGATTCGAAAGAGTGAAATGCGTGAAAGAGTTTTATTACGGAACGATGTTTACTAATGAAAGAAAGATAGATAGAATGTACAGAGTTAGGTGATTTTCATTTAGGATGAACTGCTCTAGCAAAGCGATTGAATGAGCAATGACGTGATGATCACCGTCAACATAAAATATTACGATTTTAATTATAAGAGGCCTTACCATACCGTAAGTCTATTTAGTAGTTTTAAAATGTTCATATATTGTAATATTATTATTTAATAATCAGTTATTAATTTAGCAATAAATATTGTATCGGATTGTTAGATTTTAAATTTGAATATTTTTGTATTTTGGCTTCCGTAGTATTTTCAATGATTTTAAAGCTATTCCTTCATTTGAAATTGCCTCGAATTGTTCGCCTTTTTCACATTTACGGGGCCGTTGCTCAGTCTAAGCAGCCAAATGAAAAACTAGCTTTAATTTGTTAAATTGCTAAAGTAATTTAAACTTTATGCTCTGGCAATAAGAGTCAACTATGATTGTATTGGTGTCTACTTTCCCAACACACTGTATATTTCTTGTTATTAGTGATAACGACGAGTTTACCTTTGACTTGATAATTAAATTTTATATGTAACGAATAATATGCTTGTTTTATTTTATGACCAAAATCCTGCTTACAACATTATCATGATGGTGGATGACACTGGCGAAATTACCAGTTATGTTTCATTCTTGATTCCCCCGTTGGTCTGAGTGTTATGGTTTTTCCATTAGGATGTAATGTGTAATGTCGGTGTACTATTAGGAACTCTTCTGCCTAGCCCTCGGGGATTACAAGCGCGATGTTACGATGATGTTATATATCTTTCCCATGTAAAGCACATGTGGCCTATGTGGCCATTATAAACTGTAGTCCCCGCCACGAGAAGCTATTGTAAGCAAAGAATTTCTACCAAGATTCGTAGCAACTATTAAGACGCCTGCGGAGCATGCGTATTTCATACAAACGTAATACCAAAATAATTTGTAAATTAAACATATTCCTAAGGTAGTGTGTATTTATTTCGATTGAATTACAGAATATCTAGGTTCCCAAATATATATTTTGATTGGACACTGATTTTAACAAGAGTTATAAGAAAAATAAGTTTTCTATAGAATATTTAAATTCCTCATATCTCGTCTTTGCATCACTATTCTCTCAAAAAACATATTTGGGAACATAGATATTCTGTAATTCAATCGAAATAAATACAGACTACCTTAAGAATATGTTTGATTTACAAATAATTTTGGTATTACGTTTGTATGAAATACGCATCCTCCGCCGGCCCCTTAAATCAACAAGAAATACTCCCAAAATTAATAAACTTTTACCAGCATTGGCATTCAGTACATTTATGTTCGTCTAATGTACTGGACAGCTGATATTTTTTTCGCGATTTCAGTTTTGGTCCCATACTAAAAGTTGTAAGTTTCGTACACTAATTACCAGTCACCCTATATACACTTACAAGTATATCTCTGCCCAAACTCACGTGTGTAAGTGAAAAAAGTTGTTGAACATAAATATCATTATATCATTAGCACATCATCATCACTATAATACATCGTATAATACATCAAAAATAACTATTTTCCATCCGTAGCAATAAAAAAGCAATTCCCATTACATTACAACTTTAGATTGACAAACAAATGGACTGAATTAACTACTTATGAATACGAGAATCACATTCGGTATGAAATAATGATTTTCTCACACATTCACTTGTGTCCGCACATACTTGAGTATAGTAGTCAAAGGAGGCGGCGGCGTGTCGAGCTGCTAGCCGCGCAGTTCGGTAAATCTCGGCCGTGTTCGGAGAAGCCGAACAGTAGCAAGTGTAGGTAGTAGGTACAGCCTACAGGTTATTATTGTAGAAGCCTTTCAGTGCAATGTATTATGCAGCAGACTGCGGCGCCTCGTTACAAATCATGGCCCACCTCTTGTCCACTTAAAGGGAACTTTTTTTCTCACTTGATTTGAAAATCCTGTGAAAGTGGATGTCCGAGAGTCTGTCAGACTCATCATCATCATTTCAGTCGCAAGACGTCCACTGCTGGACATAGACCTCCCCCAAGTGACCTAGGTCCCGAGCGACTCGCATCCAGCGGATTCCCACAACCTTCACCAGGTCTTCGGTCCACCTAAACCAGTGGGAGGCCTTCTAACGCAACGTCTCCCGGTTCGCTGTCAGACTCGTACCTACTGACTAAAACCACACCGGTGTTGTCGGGGGGCATCAAGATCTAATGCGACTTCCGCTGTCCCGGACTAGACTAGACCGCTGACCTGCGGGCCTCGAGTAAAGGTGAAACTTCCAGGAGGAGGGTGGAGGATTCCAGGTTCACCTCTGGGCATCGTTGAAGGTGTACCTAGGTTTTACACACTTTATTTTTCTAATAGGCAAAACAGAATTTGTTTCCCATACAAGATACACCTCATTTGATACATATGTATACTTAAGTAATAGGTACCTACTTGTTGAGAAGTAACATTACCCATGATGAGTTCATGTCATTTCTTGCAACACATGAAATCAGTGACATCAGTAAATTAAATCTAATATTAAACGTCACCTTTATTCCGATGTGATAGAATGCATTTTCGGTTGAAAATATTTACTATACATATTAGGACTCGTTCATATAGTAAGTAAGCATCTCATGTCATGGAAATTAGATTAGTTTTTGTAAGAGAATATGAGTAGTGAGCACTAAATTTTTTGCATATTTAACCAAAATATGCAGAAACGTCTAGCTTCAGTACGTAAAGAAAAATTATAATCCGTCGACTCCAATCATAAAGGGTGTAAAAAACTTTTTTGCAAAAAATAAAACCGACTTCACACAAAAAAGTGAAAAATAACTTTAGCTTCTGAAGTCGGTGACCTTTGTTTGATTGATTTAATTTTTTTGTCACCGACTTCAGAAGCTAAAGTTATTTTTCACTTTTTTGTGTGAAGTCGGTTTTATTTTTTGCAAAAAAGTTTTTATTTTTCACTTTTTAGTGGTTCACAATATGTGCATACCCTTTCACAGCGTACCAGCGTGATTTTTTGTTATGAACTGGTGTAAACAATAGACAGACATGAGATTTCAGCAATCCCAGTAAGAGACACACATTTGCTACATTTAATGACGAGTTCCGTTGCCTTTCTCCGAAGTTCTTCATCAGATCTTTACCAAATTTAAATGGGATCACTCCGAGAAACTACTCTTTCAAAAACTACCCAAATCGCTTCTGGTGTGCCTATAAAATTTGAAGAGTTCTCTCTATTTCTCCAGGATCCCATTATCAGGATCCTGACTTGATGATTATGGGACCTTCTGGGAAGTATACCCTTTCAAACAATTAAAAAACAAATTCGGTCCAGTCATCTTCGAGTAATCGGGGAACATTGAATTGAGAACCTCCTCCTTTTTGAAGTCGGTTAATAACGACGTTATGGTAGGTGACTCAAATATCCGGATAGCCTTTAAAAGATTTGGCCGAGAATCGGTAATTTGCTTCTAAGAATTGAAGAGTTCCGTTTCTTTGTCATGGATCCCATAGTCAGAACCTAACGAAATTCTCATCAAACTACCCTTGAAGTGCCCTTGCCAATAAAATAAAAAAATACTTATCCCCAATAAATGGAACTTAATACACCTAACTGTCGAAATCTGGGAATATTGTACACATCTGCGTACCCCCTCAGAGCATACAGGCGTGATGTTACGTCATGATGTTGTTTACAATAAACATTCAAGCGATTGCAGCAGTTACTGCAGATTTGCCGTGTATATTTGAAGAGTTCCATTGTATATCTCCGAAGATCCGGATCAGATCTTCAGCAAATTAAAATATAACCACACGGGAAGCACCAGCTTTCAAATTAAAAAAGAATCATCAAAATCGGTTCACCCAGTCGAAAGTACTGAGGTAACAAACACTGTCGAAATCTGGGTGTATTGTACACATCTGCGTACCCCCTCAGAGCATACAGGCGTGATATTACGTCATGATGTTGTATAAACAATAAACCTACAAGCGATAATAGCAATCACTGCAGATTTGCCGTACATTTTTGAAGAGTTCCATTGTATATCTCCGAAGACCAGCATCAGATCTTCAGCAAATTAAAATGGGACCACATGGGAAGCACCAGCTTTCAAATTAAAAAAGAATCATCAAAATCGGTTCACCCAGTCGAAAGTTATGAGGTAACAAACACAAAAAAAAAAAAAAAAAAAAAAAAAACATACAGACGAATTACCATACCTGGGAGAGATTGGGGGTCAAAGTTTTAACAATGTTTACTTTAAACTTCGACCGCCGATACTATTAAATCCATCCACCAACACAATGAACGCGTTCTACCGTAAAACGTGATTTTTCGCCCCAAAATAAAGTAATTTACCAGTGATTATTTTTGCGTTTATTTACTTAGTTTGATGTATAGAATATATGCTTGGTTGACGGCTTTGTGATGAGGTTGTTTACACCCTTTAAAGGGTGTAAAACACCTCTTCACGAAGCCACAAGGCACTTGTTCTCCCCATCATTGCGATCATTTTTTTGTTCTACACCATACCTGGGAACCTTCTAGTTACGGAGATATGGGGGGTCAAAGTTACAACTTTTTGACAAGTTTTTTTTTAAATACAAGTATTTTTTGTAAGATTTTAACTTTTAACACCTCCACGACCCCCGTACTATTCAATCCATCCATCAGCACAATGTTTTATGCGCGTTACATTGAGTTCTACCACAAAACACGATTTATAACCTAAAAAAAAAAAGTAGTTTCCCAGCAATATTTTTTGCGTAAAGTTACTTAGTTTGATGTACAGAATGCTTGGTTAACGGCTTTGTGATGAGGTGGTTTACACCCTGTATATCAATTTGGAAGTTTTTTCTAACCAAGGAGGAGGGGATGATTTCTTCCAGTCGCATGTCAAGCTTTGGACTGCGAATGGCTAAGTTGAATATGTAGAAGTACGAAATGATACACCTCTATATCACGGGCACAATTTTGCATTGTAACGAAGTTAGTGTTTGCAATTTGATCTCAAGATAAGATCGTCCATTTCACAGGCATCCGTCAATATCTTGGTTTTTCATGTTCCCAGTCAGTTAGTTACGAATATGTTTTGATGCATGTTCATATTCAGTTAGGTCTGAGAGGTCACTCCACTAGTTGACTGTGTCGCTTCAAAATGGTGATTGTGATGTGACTTTACAAGACCATATTACTTATACTATGATTATAATTAACTAGCTTCTGCCAGCGGCTTCGCCCGCGTGAAGTTCGATAATTGTCTCATGGGATGTAACTACCGGGCTAAAAAGTATCCTATGTGTTAATCCAGGTTATAAACTATCTATGTTCTAAAATTCATCCAAATCCGTACAGTTGTTTTGGCGTGAAAGAGTAACAAACATCCATACAGCCATACTTACAAACTTTCGCATTTATAATATTAGTAGGATAGGATTAGCATAACCAATAAAGGAGACCATTCACGGTTCTCGGCCCAAAACCCAAAGCCAACGAAAAAAAAACGTGTCACCTGTTAGGGAAGTCAGTCCGAGTATTTTTTACTACGGCACTAAGTCTCTACAACCATTCCTTCAGCTCGTTAAAGTCTAGTTTTTCGAACGTTTTATTTCACAATAATCTTTAATCTGCTGGCGATAGAGTGATAGAGATTGTCAGGATGATGAAATTGAACAAGTTTTATTATACATCATAGACTTTCATCTTGAGACACGGCGTTAAGTTCGACATTTAAAGCTACTGTGCAACTATCCGAACACTGCCCAGCCGAGTCGAATTCGACGGTTGACTTCTGTTTCGAAGTTCGACTTACTTAACTGGACCATTTGTCACAGGTAGACATAATCGTCTACAACTTCGAATGAGAGTCCGATCTCGATAGGAGTGGGTGTTACATGGGCATTAAACATGACCTTGGTTTTGTCCATGTTCATTTTAAGACCTACTCTATCGGAAGCTCTACTGAGGTCATCTAGCATAGCAACAATGCCATGCATGGAGGACCTTTTCTCAACATTCGCAAAATAGTCGCTTCGCTTCTTTTAAGACGGACGCAAGTCTCAGGTTTGAATCCTTAGTTCGCAGCTTTACCCGAAGAGCAGCTAAAATGGTTTGTAAAAAATACTTGTTCAAAGTCATCATCCTAAAAAGCACTCTATCGCCAGCAGATTAAAGATTTTTGTCAAATATAACGTACAAAAAACTAGACTTTTCAACCCAAAAAATCTGCTGCAGGAATGGTTGTAGAGACTTAGTGCCCTAGTAAAAAATACTCGGACTGACCTCCCCAACAGGGGTGACACGTTTTTTCGTTTTGTTTTTTTACGTTTTTGGGCCGACAATGAATGATCTCCTTTACTAGAATTTGGTCGTTATTGGCTTATATACCATTGTATGAATAGATATGCAACACCGACATCAGCAGGCACCGGTATCGGTACGAAATAAGCAGTAATCATAAATACAAAAAATAAACAATCATTACAGCCGAAAGACGGCGTCCACTGCTGGACATAGGCCGCCCCCAAGGGTCGCCACATTGACCGGTCCTGTGCGTCTCACATCCAGCGTATCCTCATCATCAGACCACTTAGTCGGATGCCTTCCAACGCATCAACGTCTTTAATAACAACGATTCGAAAATCACACACGTTTCTTTTAATTCCAATAATTTATTAACAAATAAGTTTAATCGTAAAGATCAACTCACATAAAACCGATATTGTTATTTAATTACGTGATTGTAGGCATTCTTGCTTAGGTACTAGTATGCATACACAATACACATAAATTGAGATACATTCTCTTGTCAAACATCCCATTGTTCACAAATTGCCCCGTATTGAATAAACGGAACTTTTCTGAGCACTTTCTCACAATCTAGTGTGATTCATAATTTTGATGTTTGTTTTTACTACAATGATGGCTAATTTATTTTTATTCATCATGGCTAATACACCTTCAAAGTTTTTTCATTTTTTCATTGCACGATGTTTTGCGTGGGTTACATTGAGTCCTACAGTAAAACGTAATTTGTCAACCCAAAATCCAATCAAAATCAAAGCATTAATTTCAAGTAAGCCAGTTACAGGCACTTTTGAGTTGTCGAAACAAAGATGAAAATAAAAAAAATAAAAAAATTGTTTATTACACTCTTTTAAATAAAAAAACCGGCCAAGAGCGTGTCGGGCCACGCTCACTGTAGGGTTCCGTAGTTTCCCAGACCATTAAAAATACCAACATTTTTCGTCAGCAAAAATAACTTTGTTTTTCATAGTATTTGTATGAAAAACAAAGTTATCATTTGCGTTTTTTTGAAAAAATGCTATATAACTCAAAAACTATTCAACTCATCAAGTTGAAAATAATTTTCCTAGAAAGTTCATATAAAGGTCTACTTCTGTGATTTTTTTCATATTTTTTAAACTTATGGTTCAAAAGTTAGAGGGGGGGGGGACACATTGTTTTTGACTTTCGGAGCGATTATTTCCTAAAATATTAATATTATCAAAAAATGATTTTAGAAAACCCCTATTCATTTTTAAATACCTATCCAACAATATATCACACGTCAGGGTCAAAATTAAAAAAAAAATCGCTCCCCACTTTACGTCTGGGGGAGGTACCCTAATAAAAATGTTTTTTTAAATTTTTATTTTTGCACTTTGTCGGCATGATTGATATACATATTGGTACCAAATTTCAGCTTTCTGGTGCTAACGGTCACTGAGATTATCCGCGGACAGACAGACAGACAGACATGGCGAAACTATAAGGGTTCCGTTTTTTGCCATTTGGCTACGGAACCCTAAAAAAGTCAGTCCCAGTAATAAATTTGAACGTAAAGTTACTTAGTTTGATGTACAGAATGCTTGGTTAACGGCTTTGTGATGAGGTGGTTTACACCATGTGTACCTATGTATGTCATCACCTGCCTAACCTTTTTTCCCAACTATGTTGGGGTCGGCTTCCAGTCTAACCGGATGCAGCTGAATACCAGTATTTTACATGGAGCGACTGCCTATCTGACCTCCGCAACCCAGTTAGTACTAGTTAATACGATATCCCTTGGTAAGACTGGTTGTTAGACTTTTTGGGCAACCGTAACGACTGTCAAAGATCTACAAACGACAGCCGGGACCAACAGCTTAACGTGCTTTCCGAGGCACAGAGATAACTCGGTATGTAGGTAAGGGTGGTCACCATCCACAGACCCTAGGCAAGCACGGCTTAACCTATAGATCAACACGAGTTCCTCGCACCTACTATCTGTATAACTTCAATTTCGAGTGGCGCTGTGCGTGTAACACACTTTAGAATATCGTTACACTAATTCGTAGCCCTTATACCTTGATTGACGTTGATGCAATGCTACAGTGACCATTGCATGATCCACCTCATTAAGTTAAAGAGTTAAGTAATTGAAAATCGTGTGCGTTTAATTAGGTAATTAAATAATTGCAGATATTTAATGCTTTCCCTGTAAAAATTGTGTTAATATTATGACAGACCGTGTAACATGGACTTATGTGTAAAGCATGTTACGTAGTTTTAATGACCCGCAACGGCGATTTCTGATTCAGGTTTTTGGCTTGCCATAGAAGCTATCATCACAAAAATTACTGCTCTGAAATTGGTATAATATTTCTTCTGTAAATACAGGGTGTAAACCACCTCATCACAAAGCCGTTAACCAAGCATTCTGTACATCAAACTAAGTAACTTTACGCAAAAATATTGCTGGGAAACAACTTTTTTTTTTTGAGGTTATAAATCGTGTTTTCTGGTAGAACTCAATGTAACGCATATAAAACACTGTGCTGATGGACGGATTTAATAGTACGGGGGTCGTGGAGGTGTTAAAAGTTAAAATCTTACAAAAAAAACTTGTATTTAAAAAAAAAATTGTCAAAAAGTTGTAAGTTTGACCCCCCATATCTCCGTAACTAGAAGGTTCCCAGGTATGGTGTAGAACAAAAAAATGATCGCAATGTACTCGTACTAGTTCAATCTATTCAACAGCACAATATTTTCAGTGCGTCACTTTGAGTTCTACCACAAAACACGATTTATAACCTCAAAAAAAAAAAGCCCAGGTACTTAGTTTGATGTACAGAATGCTTGGTTGACGGCTTCATGATGAGGTGGTTTACACTTTGTAGACATAAAATCACGCTTGTAATAGATACCCTTTTCATCAAATAACTTCTTCCACTCTGGGCGGAGCGGGAGGGAGTGTCAGACTTTTACTGACTAAAACCCATCCATGTTCCTTCCTCGCCCTTTACGTTCCGGGGCCGCGGTATCTCTTTCGAATAGTCCCGCGGCCCCGGCAGGGTAATAGCTACCCTAAGAATCAGATAGAGCACTAGCATGCCATGAGGAGCCAACAATACGGCAAGCCCCAACCCCCAAGGCAAGCAGTCTGATTAGAAACCCTAATATCACGAAGAGCAGTACCTAGGTTATAAGAGCAAGCCTAGATTACGGAAACAGTCAATTCTTCAATTGAAAGGGTGTAAACTATCAAACCATGATGGTTTGATGGTTTAGACGAAATATCACAGCTTTTTTTGCCAACACAGTTCATAATTGTTAATTACATAAAGGCTAGTCGCAAACGATACTATAATGTGGGATTTCCTACGCATGTCGTGTCATAGGTGAACACTCTTATTTGAGAATGTAATACGGTTTACGTAAGTTATTATATTATTTATTTGATAATAATATGTATTATTTTTTGTTAGGTCATGATGATCAGTAGTTCGTGGGAAATTAATGACCAAACAAGCGTTCACTTTGTTAAAATCAAAACCAGTAACAGCTTTAATAGGCTTTAAAATGAGCCTGGATCAGTTTGCAGTATGTTCTCTTACGTTAATCGAAATACTATTAAAAGTAAAATTACGGAAACAGTCAATTGTTCAATTGAAAGGGTGTAAACTATCAAACCATCATAACGAAGAGCAATTTATAAGTTGCCGAAGAATTTATGAATCCGTATTTGGTTACAAAACAGCGCAACAGGAGCAGCGGTGGCCCAGTGGTGGCGGCCCCGACTTACAAACAGTAAGTCGTGGGTTCAAACCCAGACAGGCGCATTACTTTGTGTAATTTATTTCATCACCAATGCTCTCAAAACGGTGAAGGAAAGCCTCGTGAGGAAAAAGGCATGTCCTAGAATCAAAAATTCGAAGACATGTGACATCTACCAATCCGCACTGGGCCCGCGTGGTAGATTATAGCCCATTCCCTCTCATTGAGAGGAGGCCGTGTCCCAGCAGTGGGAACATTATAGGCTGATGATGATGATGATGATGATGATGATTTGGTTACATGAGGATGAAGAATATGTAGTGAGGAAAATGCCGAGTATGAATGTAGATGGTTATAAGAGTAGAGGAAGACCAAAGGATACCATGGAGGGACTGTGTTAAGGATGACACGGCTGCGAGACTGAGACGACGAGTTATAGAGAAGTTTGAAAGAACAAGACATTATTACAATCACGTCCTTAACAAATTGTCATGATGCGTCTGGTAGGACCAAAGCTTTTCCCTTTTATTTGTTTTTCTTTCGTATGGTAAATCATCAAATGGCTTCTTCCACTCTGGGCGGAGCGGGAGGGAGTGTCAGACTTTTACTGACTAAAACCCATCCATGTTCCTTCCTCGCCCTTTATGTTCCGGGGCCACAGTATCTCTTTCGAACAGTCCCGCAGCTCCGGTACCAAAATTTTCCCTTGCTCAACAATAGCGAGGACCAGGCGATAAGATTATGCTAAGTTTTTACCCAAAATTCCCAGATAATCTATAGAAATAACTATCTAAGTTCATTGCTGTCATAAAACACGTCAACACGGCATTGACTATTGAATCGATTGTAAGCTCGCACTCGGTAATCGAATAAAAAATCGATTCTGTACCTGATACGGATGTATTGTTCGATTGTTTAAACTAAGAACTGCTATAAAGGGGTCTAGGATTTTAATAAGTAATTAAAATTATGTCGACACAGTCATTCAGATTACGGGGTTACTGTTGGCCTGGCTTTAGTACAAGAAAATTGTATAGGTAACAATGATTCTGGTCGGGTTTTTGTTAAGCGGCCTATTGTACGGATTAAGCTCAGAAATCTGGCTGGGGAATTTGTATTGGTTATAAAGATTAGCATCTCTGATGTCTATAATTTATGATCGAATTAAAAATTTAAATCAAATTTTTGTTTTCATGTTATGCACGTCGAGTTTCGTGAGAAAAGTTTGCAGTAAGAATATGGACGTAGTGGTGTGTGCTCTAGCTAGGGAACATGTTAAAGAAGAGGATTCGTATTCGTATTTTCATTCCACAAGGTAAAAACATGGTGTTAACAAAAGGCTTAGAGCTAAGAAAAGAAGTCAAAAAAAAACAAGATAAAGATAAAGCGATGGACGGTCTGTGTGAAAGACAATTAGACTGAAAAGGGGCTGACTTCTGAAATGACAACTAATAGAGAAGAAGAAGAAGCACTGACGCCGAATAAATTGGTATAATGGCAAAATAATGATTCTGAAATACTATATAGTTGCTGACAGTTAAGCTATCAATAGCGGTCATCATTGCCCTTTCCCTAATACCTCTACAAACCTCTTGATGTTAGCAAGAAGACTTGAGCAGGATCATTTTTGGTTTTTAAAGATAAGAACTTGAATAATTTAACGTAGGTGAGTACTATAATTGACATCTTAACTGGCAGCAACAATACTTACTTATTGTATCAAAGAACCTAATTGTGAATCAAAAATTTCTACTCGAATAACAGACTCGATTCCATAACCTTTTAAAATAATGATGACACAAACACATTCCAAAATTTCACTTGACCTCTCTGACATTTGGTTTATAATTAGATTGTGAGCTAAACGCTTTATAAATACATATAATTATGAACCAGTAGGTCATAGCCTTAAGGGCATGCACACCATTAAAGCCGTCATACAGTCTGTAACTAAAACATGATCTAATTTTGACCTATGAGTAAAAGCATTGACTCACGCGCAGGTGAATTGATCGATATGTAAGTCTTAATAATTATAATGTAGATACGGTCTACGTACATATTATATTAATTTCTATGACTAATTCAGACCTATCCCTAAACCTTGTTCCGCAAACTTGTTACAATCAAATAATAATCGACGTGTATTGGAAATGCTACAAACATTTTCATTACAAAAATTCTTTACTAAAAAAGCTGGAAATCTAGCGACGCGGTAGACCCGTAGGAGATGGCGGGACGAGCTGGACAGAACCAACGATCAGTGGTCTACATTGGCCCTGAATCGAAGGATTCGGATGTCATGGGAAGAGCCCTTTGCCCAACAGTGGGATGACACAGGTTAACAGTAATAGTATCGAAATCTAGCTTGTCCACTTTGCTCTGCTTATCATAACTAAAATATAAATTGTGTAAATTGTGTATTTTCCATTCAAAAACTAGAACAAAGTAGTAGCCTCTTGACTAACATGAAATTTTTCAAAAAGGATCTCTGATGAACTGCGAAAGTGTGCATCATTAAAGAGTATATAATAGCAACGTAACAAACTATCTAGCGGAGTCATAGCTGCATTTAATCGGAACAATTCTCATGAGATGAGATCGGCGCGGGCGCAGGCGACGCTCACATTGACGTTTCACGCAACACGATCCGGTTCCTATTCCAAACAGAGATAAAGATAAACATTCTAATTAACTGCATGTTATTGTAATGAATATGACTGCAATTTTACGTTCATGTTCGTAGATATTTACAATTATCTCAACATAGGATATTTGCGGGTCAAATCTTGACTCTATCTTTCATTTCCAGCTGATCTGCTACCCCCTTTGGCCTAAGTCTTTGGTCTATGTCACCGATATACGCTTTGACGCACGCTAGACCGTGCCGGGTCCGAGCCGAGTGTCGGCCGTAGAGCAATTCATTGTCCGTTGCTCGGTAGCGACTCGGAAGCGTGAGATGGGGGGGGACACCATCTCACGCTTCCGAGCCGCATACTAAATTGCACGGTCGACACTCGGCTTAAACCCGACACAGTCTAACGTGAGTTCATATACTGACTGCAAAAACGCTTTTCTGCTGTTGCTCCTGTGTTGCCTTTATCATCAATAGTTGATGCTTTTCATAGGACTCGGCACGTCATCAATATGTCTCTATCTAACTTTTTATTTGTATAAACCATAGCGTGAAATTATCGATGCCCTTATACAGAAATCATTGCATCTTCTACCGTTTCACTTAATGATCACGTTTCGATGTCAAATCCTCTACTTAAATCTGAATTGAAAGTGTAACGTGCATCCTTGGCGGATGACAAAATACTTACATTTCAAATATGGTCTACGAGTTTGCGGAGTGGTAACATAACAATAACGACACGCTTGTAATCCCTGAAGAGATAGGCAAAGGTGTACTCGTACCTATTAACATCCACAAATCGCCAGTTATGTTAAAGTGCCATGTAATAGGGAGCGAGCCTATTGCCATCAACCGGGCCCAAATCCAGACCCCGTGACTGCTACTGAGAAATTCCTGATGGAAAAATCCAAAAACAATTGGTCTGACCCAGAAATCGAAGCCAAGGACCTTTTGCTCATAAAGAAGAAAGAAAGAAAAGATATTTATTTGGCTTATGCCGCAAGTGAACACAACATAACAAAAATAGGAATTAAATAAAGTAAAAACTTAAAACTAAACAATAAAAAGTAAATAAAGAAACTTAAAACTGTACAGAAAACAAAAGAGATAATATTGTGTGTCTCACGGCTGCGCCAAAAAGACCCAGTTCAGCATATCAGTCACGCATGCGACCACTAAACCACTGAGGTGGTAATCAACAGAATAATAAACCAATAGATATTAGATGTGTCGTAAAAAATGGTTATTTTAATAGCAGAGTATAATCAAACAAATCGGTTAGTTACTCGTACCTATCATCAATTACCTACTGGGGATGTCTCATGTAAATACTCCATGTAACTGTTTTGAGACAAATAAACATTTTTCATTTTTTTTTTTTTTTTTTGTTCACCTATATTTGAAGAAAAAGGCTAGAAGGCGGAAGGCCTCAAAAACAAAAAAAGCAAGTAAGTAACCTCTTTTAATAAAATAAAAAAATGTTTGCAGTACCATGACATGGAATGTTTTGGCACTAATTGTGACCCCGTGTAACCCGTCAGGGGTCATAAGCATGATTTAATGTACAACATAGAGTGGAAACAAACGTTTTCTAAATGTATTGGTGTCTCGGGTTGTTGAAAAAAAAAATTGTGTGGAGGATTTTTGGAACCGAATAGGATAAATTCTTCTTTATAAAGAAGAATTTTAAAATCCAAGGTTCATCATCTGCCTAGCCTTTTCCTAACTTTGTTGGGGTCGGCTTCCAGTCTTACCGAATGCAGCTTTTTACATGATGCGATTGCCTATCTGACCTCCGCAACCTAGTTAGTACTGGGTAAAACGATACCCCTCGGTAAGACTGGTTGTCATACTTTCGGGCCACTGGGCTGCCTGTAACGACTGTCAAATATCTACAAATGACAACCAGGACCAAAAGCTTAACGTTCTTTCCAAGGCACGGAGGAAACTTGGTATGTGTAGTGGGTGGTCGCCCGTTCACCGAACAACTTAGTCAAGCGCAGCTTAACCTAAATATCGACCCGAGCGGCTGTTATTATTGAGCCACGAGCACCTCCGATGTATAGGTATTTACCTACCTGTATCTATACCATTTATTTTGATTGATTGATTTATTAAGGCGCTACCCCAGGCAAAATTAGCAACTCTATTTGTGGTGATTCAAACTTCGTTTGAAATACTATTAGAATAAAGTTCTAATCAGCTTGCACTACAAAGTGGTTTTTACGTCAGTCACTGCGGGTCGAATAGTGCGAAATTAGTGATTTTTATTCTTTATAAAATCAAATTTCGGTCTTTTGAAAAAAAAAAAACTAGCATTATGTTCATTATTAAATTGTCTATCCATTAGTATAAGAAGCAAATCAAAATAATGTTAACTTTACGAGAAGAAGCATGTTATAAATATTTTTTTCTCATTTTTGTGGTTTCAATGTGAGGGGATTTATTACACATTATGAGACTTAAAATAATAGTACATTATGGTACAAGTGTGTAATGTTGGTGATTACCGCCGAGGCGCCATTGAGAACCGAGCCGTTAGGCGAGGTTCTTAAGAGAGCCGAGACGGTAATCATCAACACACACGTGTATCATACGACGTTTTTCAACACACTTGAGAATAAAATAATACTAAAAATAACTATAATTTCAACAGTGAAAACGAGTTGTGAATTTTTTTTCGCAATGGCGGGAATAATTCATCAGTTTTCCTATGCGCGCGCATCTAACAATGGCGATCGCCCATAGACTAAAAGAATGAGGTTCCTTTTTTTTTTTTTTGGCTTTTAGCGGATAGCGTTTTAGCCACGTACGAAATGGGGAATTCGAAGTTTTATTATTAAAAAAAAAGTAAAGAAAAAAAAGAAAACAAAAGTTGCATTTGAGTGAAAGTTTTATTTATTAAAAACTTATAAGTTGAAATTATCTATGTAGATACGAAGTTGTATGAAATGAGCAAGCAATAGGTACTTACATTAATTTATTTGTATTATTGAACACGATCTTTTTTGTATCGAAACTTTTTTAAGAACAAAGCAATTCAACCAATAAAATAAAAAAAAAAACCCTATAACTCACTTGTGAATAATAGCAATGAAAAAGTCACAGTTTGATTACAGGTGTCATTATGTGCCTAATTGCGGTGAAATTAGAGCCACTTTATGAGCAAGTGTGTTGAAAAAAATAAAACTACCACTTTGCAGTCTAAGAATATGTAGAAATTTAATGTATTTTTATTACTTGGTATTTCTTTTGGATAAAGAGGAGTTGGCTCCAAAAAACTGCACAAAAAACGGCTTTTGCTTGGGGTAGCGCCTTAAGAACTTTTGTTGCTAATTGTGTGTCGCTAAAAGTACAATTTATTTAAAAAGGCATAACGAAAAAGTATTCTATTAATATGAAAGTATAGGATATTTGTGAAATGAAAAAAAAATGTAGATTGTCTATACATTCAATAGGATCTACTAATTGGGGTGCGATGCCAGAAGTCCTCCACGTGTGCTCGGCAGCTGCTGGTTCCTCTCGATACGTCTGGAGGAAACAGCAGCCGCTGGGCCGGTGCACCCCGGGCGCGGCAGTGTCCTTCCTCTTGGAATGAGAAGAAATTCTCATCCCTTGGGATTGGCACTGCCGCGGCCAATGAGTCTGGCATCACGAGCGGGGTCCAATATGGACCATCGGTGGGTTCCTCGGCATGCCCTCTGTTAAGCAGAGGGCACAGCGGAGGAGTGTGTTACGGCGGGCTCGGTGTGCACTTACCCTGCCGCCGAGCAGACAGAGAAGGATGCGTCCTTCTCTGTCACCGTTGATATCGTAATCCCGTATCGGAGTGCAGTGGATCACGTCTCGCGACTCCGAGTCCTTTGGACAGGGACCGAGGGTCTTGGCTTAACCGCCTGGACTGCGAGGTAGAAAACCTCTATAAAAAGTTATCCCGAATCCCAAGCGGCGACGCAGCGCGAGGGGACGTATGGCTGACGGGTGTGCCTATTGGACGAATCAGTCGCTACTGCTTATCCTCGCTGGGGTACCTGCAGACCCCCTGGCGAGTAATAAAAACTAAAAATCTGCCCTTCTAGGTACAGGGGTCTCTGCCTAGTTAGGAGTTTATTTCCCCCATACTCGTGGGTTCAAATATGGAAGAAGAAAAAAAACAACAAAAAAACACCGCCGGAAATGGCAAAGAAGAGGAGAGGAGGAATGTGGCGTCGGAGTCCGAAGCCGCATTGAGTGAGGTGAGCGCAGCGGGAGGCTCAGAGAGCTCCCGCCGCGAGAGGGCCGGGACTGCTGCGGAGAGCAGCAAGTTCTTCAGGAAGCGTCCCAGACAAGATGGCGACCGGGCGTCGTCGTCTGAGGAGGAGCAGATGGCCTCTGCTCGCAAGATCCCCACCAGCAAGCGCGGGGGGGTCAGAGGCAGGAGAAGGGGGCTACCTGCCACCGAGAGGCCGGCAAGGCTGGCCGAGGAGGGGCGCCACCCGGGTATGACAGCTCCCGGGTCAGGCGACGAGGCTGGTGCACCTGGCGGCTCCGAAGCGGAGCGTAAGGCCAGGTTCACAAAGGAGGTGGAAGCCGCCTTAAAGAGTGTGGCCGTGAAGGTGAAAAATTCATCGAAACTCAGGGCCATACCTGCGGCTTCCGCCTCTATCATGGCGGCAGCGGAGGCTAATTTTGGGGGGCCTCCCCCTCCTTCGACACAAGGGGACGAGGTGGCCAAGCTGCGGGCTGACGTGGCCCGCCTGACGGCCGCTATGGAGCAACTCCAGAAGGAGAATGCCAAGCTTCAAGCGGGCCTGGCCAGTCTGCGGGGGTCTGGCCCCCGCGCGGCGCCGCCTCAAAATGGAGGGGCCCAGGCGCAGGAGGCAAGCCAGCCTGTGCCGGTGGAGAACCAGGTCTTGGACCTGGTTCGAAAGGAGATGGCTTCCTTCCAGGCGCGGTTCTCCGTCCTGGAGGGAATTGTTTTGCGTCCTCGCCTGGGCGCGAATAAGGCGGTCGCGGGCACGAGCAGTGCCTCGTATGCGGCTGCTGCATCCGCTCCGGGGCCATCCAGTCGGCCCCCCGGCAGGGCTGCGATGCCTCCCACGCCTCCTGTAAAGCCGACTCCGGCCGAACAGGCGACGGCGCCGGCTGGGAAAAAGAAAGCGGCCCGGAAAAAGAAGGGCAAGGCAGCGGCACAGGTGGCCACTGTGCCTGCGCCAGCGTCAGTGGCAAATGGGCCAGCGCCTGCGGCACGTCGGCCGCCGCCGCCGCCACCGCCCCCCTAGCCCCCTACACCTCCCACGGCTGAAGCCGGATGGCAGGTGTCCGGGGAGAAGAAAAGGAGGCGAAAAGCGGCCAAAAAGGCCCGTAAACAGGAGCGGCAGCGCCAGCAACGGGAGTGAAAGATCGCGGCTAGGCTTCGCGCCCCGAAGACCGCAGCTGTAGTTATAAAGCTACAGCCGGAGGCGGAAAAGAAGGGCGTGACCTACCGCGACCTGTTGGCGAAGGCAAAAGCGACGGTAAATCTCGGGGAGCTCGGGATCACCGGGGGCCTCCGGCTTACGGTCACCGCGACGGGGGCTCGTATGCTGGAGATCCCCGGAGAAACCAGCGGCTCGTCCGCTGACGCTCTGGCTGAAAAGCTGAGGGCGTCCCTAAACGCGGACGAGGCCCGAGTGTCCAGACCCGTCAGATGCGCAGACATGCGCGTCATGGGTCTGGACGACTCGGTCACCGAGGAGGAGGTGGTGGCCGCCGTCGCTAGGTCCGGGGGGTGCTCTGCCGAGCAGATCAAGGCAGGCACCCTACGCCCGGACCCTACGGGAATGCGAACCGTTACGGTGAGCTGCCCCGTGGCGGCGGCGAAAACGATAGTGGAGGGTCGAAGGCTCTTGGTGGGCTGGGTATCAGCGCAGGTGAAACTGCTGGAGCCCAGACCTCTGAGGTGCTATCGCTGCCACGTGGGTCACCACGTGTCAGTGCAGTGCGCCTCGGAGGTTGACCGCAGTGGCCTCTGTTTCCGCTGCGGACAGCCCGGGCACGTGTCGGCGACTTGCAACGCTGCGCCGCACTGCCCAGCATGTGCGGCGGCTCGCAAGCCGGCCGATCACCGCGCCGGGAGCAAGGCCTGCGCCGCGCCTGCCAAGCCCAGAGCCAGAGGCAGGGGAAGGCCCTCCGCCACCTCCGCCAACGCCACCGTCGCCACCGCCGCTGCCGTGGCCGCCACAGCCGCTCCCGCTGTCGCCACCGCCGCCGCCCAGAGCGCGGCAAGTTCGCCTGCGGAGGGGCCCTCACAGGGGGTCCGGGGGGAGGAGGCGATAATGGAATGCCATGCGGAGAACCAGTTTGGTTTCCGCAGGGGGCGCTCCACTGTGGACGCCATCATGCGCGTGAGAGCCCTCACGACGGGGGATGCGATATCCCGGGGCGGGGTGGTCTTGGCGGTGTCTCTCGACATCGCCAACGCCTTCAACTCCCTGCCCTGGAGCTGCATCAGGGAGGCACTCCGGTATCACCGGGTGCCGACCTACCTCCGTCGTGTGATCGGGGACTACCTGACGGACAGGGCCGTCATCTACCCCAGTCGCTGCGGAGATTGGAACCGGCGAGAGATGTCGTGCGGTGTCCCACAGGGATCGGTTCTGGGACCGCCCCTGTGGAACATCGGTTACGACTGGGTGCTGCGCGCCGACCTCCCTAGTGGTGTCAGCGTCGTTTGCTACGCAGACGACACCCTGGTGCTGGCACAGGGGAGGTCGCACGAGGCGGCGGCCGAAGTTATGACACGCGGGGTTGCGATAGTCGTTGAGAGGATCCGGCAACTGGGTCTCGAGGTGGCATTGCACAAGTCCGAGGCCATGTGCTTTCATGGGCCTCGGAACGCGCCACCATCGGGATCCACACTGACGGTGGGAGGGGTATCCATCGGCGTCGAGCCGACGTTGAAGTACCTGGGACTCGTACTCGACAGCCGATGGAACTTCGTGGAACATTTCCGACGTTTGGCCCCCAGGCTGGAACGGACCGGGGCTGCCTTCAGGCGGCTCCTGCCCAACCTTGGGGGGCCAAACGCCTCCTGCCGCAGGCTCTATGCGGGGGTCGTGCGGTCCATGGCCCTTTACGGGGCCCCAGTGTGGGCGCGTTCCTTGAGGCGGCGAGCCGCCCATTACCTGAACGCGCCCCAGAAAGTGGTGGCCGTAAAAATGGTCCGTGGGTACCGCACAATCTCCCGCGAGGCGGCGGGCCTGCTTGCCGGATTGCCGCCATGGGATCTGGAGGCGATAGTCCTCGCGCGCCTGCACGACTGGCGCGCGGAGGCACTACGCCGGGGGGAAACTCCGCTGCCGCGGCAAATTGCCACTCAGCGGACAGACCTCCGGCGCGATCTCATGGCGACATGGAGAGAGCGACTGTCGCAACCCCGTGCAGGGCACGCCACGATAGTGGCGGTAAGTCCCCTCTTTGAGGAGTGGCTGGAGAGGCGCCACGGCGTCCTCACCTTCCGCCTGACGCAGGTCCTCACCGGACACGGATGTTTCGGGAGGTACCGAGGAAAAAAAGGGAGGAAACGCCCGGGTGCCTCCACTGCAAGGATCGACCGGAGGACACGGTGGAGCACACGGTGGAAGTCTGCCCTGCGTGGGCGGAGCACCGCCGTGTCCTCGTAGCGGCGATCGGCGGCGGCGACCTCTCGCGTCCGGCCCTGGTTCAATCCATGGTCCGGAGCGAGACGGAATGGGAAGCCGTCACCTCCTTCTGCGAAGCAGTCATGCTAGCGAAGGAGGTGGCGGAACGAGAGAGGGAGAGAGCCTCTCTTCCCGGCCGCCGCGGGAGACGCACCGGGCGTCGGGGGCCACGTAGATGCGGGCCTGTGGACGGTTAGCTATGGGCTAGCTAGCCGTCCGTCCGTCTAGTGACGACAGGCCGTGTCGACGGCGCGTTCGTGTTCCACGCGCGCTTCAAAGAGATGTCAGCAGAAGAGAGGGGCCCGCAAGGGCCGAAGCCTGCCGGGGTTGCGGGACTGTTCGAAAGAGATACCGCGGCCCCGGAACGTAAAGGGCGAGGAAGGAACATGGATGGGTTTTAGTCAGTAAGAGTCTGACACTCCCTCCTGCTCCGCCCAAGTGGGAGAAGTCATTTGATGATTTCCCATACTAAAAAAAAAAAAAAAAAAAGGATCTACTAATTAAAGGTCCCAAATCATGACATCAGGTTTCCATTAGTTTTTGCTTAACATGCATCGGACGAATGATTTTAAATAAACAGTTATCCTAAATTCGTTCTATTATTATTGAAGTAGAAGAAACGAAAGAATTGGTAACAAGTAATATTGTTATTTCAAGCATCGAACAGAAAACATAATTTCAACGAGTTTAACTCGCATTTTCGCGTTTTGTTTTTGTAACACGACTCTTAAAATTTCTATGATCTATAGGTACTGAATGCTGCCGTCTGCCACACTTAGTGGACACTTTAGTACACCACGAATTTAATGATGTTATGTTATGTTATGTTATGTTATCAGAAAGCACCTGAGCATTTTGTCATTCTCTTCGTCTTCGGCCTCAGAGGTCAGAAGTATCACAATTTACTATATATAATCTGTCATTACGGTGGTTACGCATTGCGTTGCATGAACTTGACCGTATTATGGCCTATTTGATGGATCTTCTCATGTTTAAGTTTAAGTGGACAGTAACTACCAAATTATACGTGCGCGAAATATGAATGAGATATCTCATGCCTTAGGTACACTGCCTCGTTGGTCTAGCGGTGAGCATGAGGCCTTTTTTCTCGGATGGGAAATCATCAAATAACTTCTCCCACTCTGGGCGGAGCGGGAGGGAGTGTCAGACTTTTACTGACTAAAACCCATGTTCCTTCCTCACCCTTTACGTTCCGGGACCGCGGTATCTCTTTCGACCAGTCCCTTCGGTTCCTGGGTTGGGTAAATTTTTATTGGGTTGTCTCATTAGCAGCCACGAAGTCTGGATTTGTGCTCAGTTGATGGTTATAGGCTTACCCCTTATTACATAGGAGTTAAACATAACTGGCAAAACGTGGGTGTACTATTTAGGTACCCCTCTGCCAGGGGTGTAGCTATAACTATATGATACGGGGCCCCCGAGTAACGAGGGCCTTATGAGGAAAAAAAAACCACAAAATTTTCTCCCAACCTCAAATCTTCTTTATTTATTTAATTGAAAATAGGTACATAACATTTTTAACAAAATAAAGCTTCTTTGAAGAGCTCAAATAACACACTTACAATAACATAGGTACTTATTCTTATTCTTCATGATAAAAGATGAAATGAAAATATAACTTAACACGGTCCGGAAAGCTCCAATTATCAGGATGCTATTTTCTTTGCAAAAGTCTTTTGTTTGACATTAATGATTTTCTCCTCTTGTCGGGCTTCGAAGCACTCAACCCGGTTGCGGCAAGGGGCCCCCAAAAAGTTGATACTGGGCCCTACTAGGAGTAGCTACGCCACTGACCTCCTACAAACCCTTCGGGGATTACAGGCGTGATATTATTGCTCCGTAAGAATTTCAACTCTCGGTACTGATCTGAGCTTTGAAAATCCAATACAGCGCTTTTTTTCAGGCATTAATTTAGCTTCCGTCTAAAGTCTTAGTGCAAAAATGCATTGACATACAGTGAAACCTGGATAACTGGGACATTCAAGGGACCTGCCAATTGGTTTCACTTGAAGAGGTATTCTGCTTACCCAGTGTCTCAAATATCCACGCATAAATGTTGGGACCTCAGCATGAGTTCCAGCTATGAAGGTTTCTCACTTATCCAGGTCCCACTGTACCAAGTTTCACTGTACTTCCTACAGACTTTAGCTTATTGAGTATTCAGTGTTCGTCTAATAAAATAAATGCAACGTGGAGGTCATTTTGATATGCACATTTGCTCAGGTCACCTTACATCACACATTGACCTGCACACTTTTAAAACGTACTTTTACAACAGCCATTACAGTTCTTTTAAATCTGACAGGGGCAAGGCAACCGCAACTTTATTGCAAGGAAAATAAAGATCACTGTCATTTGATAGACTTGTCAGTGGAATCAATAAACACCAACGAAATAAATGGTGCAAAAAAACCCTTAACGAAGACGAAAGGCACTTGTTCTCCCTGTCATTGCGACGATTTGTTGGTTCCGGACCGGATACCTGGGGAAAGATCATTGTGATTTTGACAGAGATGTCAAGCAGAGGTAAAATAAATATGAACGGACTTTGGGTGACTTCGCACTGTTCTTCGACGGTCCGTTTGCGTCACAAATCACTCACGTTTGGGGCTAAATGAATTTAAATCATCGTTCTATTTCTGTTAATCTTTTAAAGATGGCGGAAACGTAGAGCTGTTTTAAATATGTAACCGTATTTAGTGTTCTGTTTGGTCACACTCTTCGAAAGCTTCATTATGAACAATTCCTTTATAATTACTGCCTCGTTGGTCTTGTTCTCGTAAGCACGACTACTGAGCATGAGATCCTGGGTTTGATTCAAACATGAACAAAGTGTTGTTGGGTTTTTCAATCAAAATTTCTCAATAGCACCCATGGAGCCTTGATTTGTGCCCGGTTAATTGCCAATAGTCTCAGCCCTATTGCACGGGACTTAACCTCTTGTTTGCCGTAATTATAGACACAATTAAAAAGCCATTGTGTCTCGTGTAGATCTACGTTCCCGGCATACGAAGGGATAAACATAACTATCGAAATATGGGGATATGCTATCAGATACATCTTTGCCCTAACCCTTCTTTTATTACCACCGTAATGTTATGTTAAGTTCTTGGTTATATCAAATGAGACCTTACGACACGCAGATCGATCTAACCAGTCTTAATGAACTAGACTATCTCCCAGCATGTTTCTTTATTAATTTAAATGAATCTCACACGATGCTCCACAAATTGGATCATCTCAGGGCAAAGTTGAGCGTCTGTTGCGAAATATTCATCCCGTTTTGTGTTCGCTTGTGTAATAAATAAGATGAGCATGAACAGTGCTTGCCCAATTCTGACGGACGTGAAACGATTTGTATTTAAACTTAGGTACAATATTGTGGTTACAGTTCTTGTATCTAGTTCTTGTTATAGTTCTGCAGCTTAGGGTTGCCCTTGCCTTTATGCACTCATCATCATCATCATCATCATCAGCCTATTAATGTTCCCACAGCTGGGACACAGGCCTCCTCTTTATGAAAAGGAATGGGCTATAATCCACCACGCGGGCCCAGTGCCTATTGGTAGACTGGATGTCACATGTCTTCGATTTTTTTGGTTCTAAATAAATATCGCTGGACATTACACACAGCGCTATCTAGTGCCACACTAAGCAAGGCTTGTGTCATGGTCACTAGACAGTTGATATACTACATATATACTTTTTATTTTGTAAATACATACCGGGATTCGAACCCGGGACCCTAAGAACGTAAGGCAGCCTCACTACCGCTGCGCCATTTGGGTCGTTCTAGGACATGCCGGTTTCTTTACGATGTTTTCCTTCACCATTTTGAGAGCAGTGGTTATGAAATAAATATCTCAAAGTAATGCGCCTGTCCGGGATCGAACCCACGGTTAACCCACTGTTAGTAAGTCGAGGCTGGCCCCACTAGGCCACTGCTGCTCCAGGCTCAGAATATCACGCTAGACACTGTTTTAGGCTTTCACGGTTTAAAACTAAACTTATATTGTCACTTACGGGATCACGGAAGATATCCCGTAAGTGACAATATAAGTTTATCACGCTAGAATCTATATTGGTAACCAAAACGTACAGCGGCGTCAAAACTTAATATTACTTAAGTAAATAGATAGTAAAGTAAAGGAGATTCCAGGGTTCTAGTTGGAACCCAAGTCACGCACCTCTAATTATTCGGATTCGTGTGCGTATTGTATAATTATCACTTGCTTCGGTGAAGGAAAACGTCGTTAGGAAAACAGCATTCTAATGAGATATTCTCGACAGTTTGTAAAGCCAAGCCAGCCACCGGTTAGGCACTACCTGTTATTTTTTAATCAGATATCAATTTTATTGAAATAGCGTTTTTCATTGCATTTATTATATCAATTGCCCACACTGAATAATCTGGTTACCAACTAGTAGTAAATAAAAGTATACAAAGCAACATAAATTTCTAAACATCTCGGACAAGATTAATCCAATTATTTTTAGCTAAAAATAGACACCCCTGAAACATTTTACCCTAAAGTAAATAATATTTAGAGCAAAGTCAGACATCACAAAGTAAAGTTCGTTGTGTCATAATTTTGATGGAGAGTCACGAATGAATGGAATAAATTGAGGAACAATTATAAACTTTTCCGTCATTTATTTTCGTCAACTAGCGTTGTCAAGTTTAGTAGTGTCCCATTTTTCACAATTTTACAGAAATAGAAAAGTAAATAGAGCTTTATGTTTATTGATAAGGGTGAATATAACGCTATTGTTGGACATGAAGTCCAGGGTTTGGTTCCAAGGTCAGGCAAATCGGGTTACTCGATCAGGAGCCGACCGAGCGACTGGAATCTAGATTTGTGGAGGCTTCCCTACTGCGATGGTACGCAACCCGCAAAGCAATACGCGAGTGCGACTCGCACTTGGCTGAGTTTTATTTTACTGAAATATTACCACCATTATCCAAAAATTTGCTGAAGCCGACGAACACTTCATCGACACGTGAATGTTGAGGCAATCCAGCTGCTAGACAACACAGACATAGTGCGTAGGCTATTAAGAACTAAACCTTTTGAATTAGTGTAGTGTACAAAGTGAATGAGTAATAGTAACAATGTTGTGCTATGCATATAGGTAACACATGAACATAGTGTTTTATAAATTATATTAAACTCTAAGAAAGTGCTACGGACTTGTGTAAAAGTGCAAATGAACACTATTCTTAGTTTTAACATATTATATCACGTAACATATTAAGTTGGAGTTAAATTGCTTATTAGTCTTTTAGGCTAGATTGTAATTAATTATTAAGAATTTTGTTCTTAATATTATAGTACAAAAACATAATGATTGATGATATGATTTTCATATTATTTTGGTATTACGTTTGTATAAAAAACTCATGCTCCGCCGGCTCCTTAAAAAAGTAAGTTAGCAAAATGAATACGACAAAATTACGATATCATAGACATATTCGCTATATTCAGATGTTACAATAAGCCTGAAATATTCAGTCCACATTTGCCAACATACGACTACGTCAACTTTGCAGATGTTCGCGGAATGAATATATTGTATACGATTGCGGGATTTGCATATACAAGGCTCTGAATAGGCCTGTCTACTTTGTTATGATCTATTAACACACTAGAGTAATGTGTTTTGGTATGTATTTAATGTGTTACTATTATGCATGTCCACAGTTCGCAACATATTTTACTTGTTTTATTCGTATTTCATTTGAAGTTAGTGAGACTGAGTCATGGTCGTAGTTTGGTCATGGTCCTACATTCCAAATAAATAGTTAACGGATAAAATTCGACTTGTTACTTGCAGTCATTTTCGTGAACGTCACCTTTTAGCCTATCGATCTTGTATAAAGTTTGGATTTTTATAAATTACTGCGTGACTGTTCGAAAGAGATGCCGTAGCCTCGGAACATAAAGGGCGAGGAAGAAACATGGATGGGTTTTAGTCAGTAAAAGTCTGACAATGAGCGGGAGCTCTGGGCGGAGCAAAAGGGAATCATTTGATGATTTCCCAACCATAAAAAGGTAGTTAATGGATGAAAAATTATTGCATGTAGCGGAGATTATTGTGATGTGTTTGGTATGACAAGAATGGATAAAGTAAGGAATGAGTATATTCGAGGAAGTTTGAAAGTGACGCTTGATACAGAAAAAATGAAAGGAACTCGTCTATCTTTATATGGACATGTAGGTCAAAATATGAGGAGGGATGATAGAATGTTTCTAAAAAAGTGATGGGAGAAGAAGGCTAAAGAAAAAATGAATAGGTTGTGTGAGGTGATATGAAAGAGAAATTAGTATAATACATTTTGATACGGATAAGTGGAGAAAGTTTGTTATTGTAGTTCAAGGCGCTATTAACACAGGAGCCGTAGGCGAGGGTGTTTTTGAGCTTAGAACTGCAATAACAAATATCCACGTGTATCAAACGACGTTTTTCAATACACTTTTGAAGAAATAAAATAAAATAAAGTAAAATATTTGTGTCATGAATTATTACGAGACTATGATTTATTTATTTTATTCCGCGCCTTGCTTTCGCCAGGTTGAAGGAGAAGCAAAGGTATGAAGCTGTTATACAGCCTAATATGAAATAGTTTTTTTTTTGTTTTTGAATTTAGAACACAAATAAATGTTAATTTGTTTATGAAAGAAAATATTAGTTTTAAAGAATCATGTTTATCTATGATATTGAATGTATAAACACAATTTGAATATTCAAAAAATGTTGTTTTTTAATTATGCTTTTACCAGTTTGGACTAAGTATAGGTATTATCTGTGGCAATTTTGCTTTCTGCACATGTGTGTAAAAAACATGAAAACGCACGTGTGTGAAATACACTGCATTTTGAACCTAATCGTAGTGCGAAAAGAACCAGTTTTCGAGGAAGTGTATTGAAAAATAATTTAATATCTTGTGAGAACCTGCTGTTGTTAATCTTATATGTGGAATAATAATTGAATACATACCAGGGACACGAATTTCGCAAATAAAGCTACGAGTCCACTTCTGCTAGTCATTAAAAAAATCGTACCAAGAACTTAATCGATACACTAAATCCGATTGCACTGCAAATGGCCACCGGAATAGCCGCCAATTTGTAGAAAGTACCGGGTATCATTTCTAATTGCTAATCTTAGGATCTTATCTAGGATCCAGATTGCGATAACTTCGCTATTGAGTTGAAATAATGAGATGACAAAAACGATGTGTCTATTATACAATCTGTGGCGAAGTTTCGAAATTCGAATCTAAGATGAACTTTGTAGATCGATTTTTAAAGTTCACAAATCTTAGTTATAACCTCCAATAAAGTGTACTTGTTTCTGTTAACACTGTTTTATTGATGTATCTGAAAAGGTTCCCGAAAACACAACCAAATAAAACAGTCTTATTGAAAAATTGGTCCTTCGAGTCCAAATTCTGGCTATAAGAATGTCCAACAACCTGGACTCCAACATTATGATGTCATAATAAATATAGAAAAACTATAGCCGGATCATTATGACATCATAATGTTGGAGTTTGATATAATGTTGAGGATGACCGTAAAGACTGTGATGAGAACTTTTTCGTCTGTAATTGCTTTGGTCCAGACACAACGACCTAGTAACTTTTAATTTAAATTACCTTATAATTATATAATTAACTTTTAAGCCTGTCTAAAATATACCTAAGTTATTACTTAAAACTACCCAGTAAGTTCACATGTAATTAAACTATTAACTGTACAAGTTACCGCAAACAATGAAATAAACAATTAATATTTTGTCCAGTAAATAATTTTGGTACTGATGGAAGTTTACCGGTAAACCACAGGTATCTTAGAAGCTTGAGCGAAGTGACCCAGTTTGCAAAACTTGACGTTTGCAAATCGTACGCATCCCTTGGTGCGCGGTGGTGGTTGCTATGACAACGGTGATAAAAGCCTGCGCCTGCGCACCGCAGCACAGTCCGCGCACTCGCGCAAGCGCTCCGTACGCACTCGGTGAGTTGTTTTTTGTTTTGGAAATAGTTCGTTTTTTGGAGTGTCGATTTAATTTAGTGGTCGCATGGTTAATTTAGTGGTCTAGTATTTTTGAATAGATTTTTCGAGCGGTGAAATTTTGTACTGGTCAATTTTGGGAGTGCATTTTGGTTAATAGTAACTTGATTAGCTGGTTATACTCAATTTAAAAATATGTTTTAAATTCCAACAAATATACGAGTGTTTTATTTTGGTTTCTTAAAAAATATGAAAAACAGCCGCACAACTTTTTCCGCCCGCCCATATTTTTTCCCGCTAGGTATCGGCTTTTCACTGATTATATTCTTGGTACTCATTTTATTTCAAACGAAATTCTTTTAATTTAATTCGCAATGTTTGTTAGATATATACCAAATTAAAAACTCTAACATTTCTGCAGTTATTATGAACTGTAGTGTAACCTTCATATCAACGTAATTAAGGTTCTTAAAGACTATATTTTTGTATCTTATAATTTTCTAATTTGTTTTGAAAGGCGGTGACCACGGCAATCCATCATTCCGTGGTTTAGCTTGTTTACCTAATACCACGCGAAAAATTATAATTATTAACTGTAAAACAAATTACAAATTATAGCGCCCAAAGGTCATGTCAGAATTGCCTGCTAAACACAGCCTTCTCACTTTTTGATAAAGCCCTTATTAATCTAGGGGAAGGAAAGGTACTGCGCCATCTAGTTTTAAAATATTACCAAAAAATAATGTGAAAAGTGTATCAAAGAAAAAGGCATACCTAATCTAATTTAATTTATTTGCGGAACTGAGGACCAGACAATTATTTGTTTAAATAAATGATTTTCTTTTCTTAAGAAAAACCTTTACAATTTGTTGTTTCTCGGGCTTCAAATTATACGAACTGTTATTGATAAAGTGATCAATCAGACCAAAATCGTATCTCGTCTCAACTACTTCAACGATCATAAATCGCTAGTCCGCCACCAACCGACAAATCTGAGACAAAATTCTTAACAAAACGGCTTCCACACTATTACAATAATAATTATAATGTCGCTAGCAAAAAGTTTCGTCTCTCACAATGTCGGCAACATTCTTTTCACATTTTTGTCTGCGCCTGCGCATGCGGTGACAATGACAGGTTTTTGTTACTAATAATATGTATGAACAATCGACGCATTGCACTGTGGTTCGGTTGAATAGGTGGTAGCAGTTTCAGAGATCGGTGTTTTGTTTTACATCGAAATGGTTTGGTTGATCTTTGTTGTTTTAGTTCGTATATTGCGGTATGTGGTCTAAAACCATACAAACAAACACTATAAACGGATATTTCAATAAATATCCGTTCTACAAATTAATGTGATAAAATGACTTTAGGAAGAACTATAAGGATGGTTCCTTTTTCAATAGCCGATTGTCAAAAATTATAGAAAACGAACAAAAAACTATACAGTTTCTGCTATTAAATAGATCGAAAAAGCGGCATCCATAACATAATTATGTTATGATTCTTAGATAGACAGGCTATGAAAACAACACAGCACCAACGTATATGTAATTGTAGTGATAAGAAACTAAAAAATTATGGGCATTTTTTACGTTTTTGGGACATGGATGTGTTTTAATAATAGTTAAGCTATTTTATTTGAAACATAACATGAGTATATACTCCTATCGATAAATGAACATTTGTTTAAGTTTTGTTAAAAAAACAACATTATATTTTGTCAATATACAAGTGCTAGTGGTCTGGGTCTGCTGGTCTAAATTAATTAAGCTTCGAGTTAGATATAATTTTACTGTAACCAAAGTACAATAAATTGGTTATTAAAATGTTTTTTTTTGGTCATAAAGTAGGAGATCCTATCACAAACCAAGACCTAGTATTATAGACAGAACCGTTTACCTAATTAAGCTCGCTCTTAACGTGAGTAACGTTAAGAGCTAACTGTTCTGTCATGAATGAACAGTATCGTAATCATTAGCGTCGGATTCGCACAGTTTGTTTCCGCCGTCAGTTGCCTTGCCACCAAGCTTATCAGTTCACTCGGTCATTTCCGCAGAATGTAGGTGCATCTTTATTCACTGAAACTATGCCAACTATTATTTCGTCAGGCTGTATTTTTTGTTACGAAAATGTAAGCTTCCTGAAAGACCTTAAAACATTTTTATATCTAAATGCTGTACACAGAAGCTGTTGGTGAACCTATGTTAATAAATAAATAAATAAATAAATAAAGTTGGTAATAGACTTGTTACAGCTATATAATAGGCTTCTTTTGGGTTAGCTCGTTTCATTGTAGACCTCATCTTTATCTTCAGGACTAGATTGAGGTCAAGAGTATTAATTTTATTAAAATTGTTTAATTTTTTTTTATTGTTTTTGTTGTTTTTGATAAGAAAAAAAAAGAGAAAAATGTAATTGATTTACGTGTGAAGAAATAAATAAAACAATATAATAATTTAAAAAAATTGTCAAGGCTGCGTTTCCACCTCGTAAAGTTCTTACATTAAAAACATGTACCTTGACCCCCAATGTCTCCGTAACTAGAAGGTTTACAGGTATGGTGTAGAACAAAAAAATTATCGCAATGACGGGGAGAACAAGTGCCTTTATGTATTTTAAAATTATTTCAAAAGTACATAAACAAGACTCGTCGTACCTTTGGATTCGATCTGAATAGATTTGACTTTTTAATGATGTAATGGACATTCGATTCAGTCTACTGCATCATAAAAATTAAGCTGTATTAATAATTACACTTTCATATTTTTTGTTCGAACTTAAAAAAAAAAAAAACAAAAGAGAAATTATCTTTTTGACACGGTAAATTTATACAATTATGGCTTCTAGTATAAGCCTACCATAAGATCGCGTGATATCGTTATTATTTAATAAAAAATAAAATACATAGGTAAGTAAAACACTATTTCATGTTAATTCGACTCACCACTATTATTGTACACTTAGGTGGGTAGCTAGACAATTCGATACGCGTAGTTTCAGAATGAGTTAGTTTTCGATGGAGTTAAGTAACAATAAAAAATGTGAAAGTTTTAACAAGGAATATAGCTAGAGATTTACACTAAATAACATTATAAAACATATAGGGTGACTGGCAATTAGTACACGTGATTGTATTCATGATTACGAACACTTTTACTAGAGAACCAAACCTGAAAATCCTGAAATCGCGAAAAAAAAATCAGCTGTTCAGTACATTTTGACCAGTTAGGCGAACAAAAACGTACAGAAAAGCTGATTTTTTTTTCACCAACAACTGCTATAACTATCGGCAACTACTATTATGGGATCAAACCCTGAATTGCGAAAATAAATCAGTAGTTCCATACATTTTGTCGAGTTAATGCGAACATATTGTAGGGAACAGCAGATTTTCTTTCACGATTCAAGGTTTGCTCCCATAGTAAAAGTTGTTCATAATGATGAGTACAATGACCGGTCGAAGTTTATGGATATCGTCCGAAAACACGGTGTATACAGTTCAAATTACAAAAGAATTACTTAATTAATTGTTTTTAACAATATAGTCAGACCATTTCATACTCACTGAAGTTCTGTTCCGTCTTCATACTGCTGCGTAACTGACCTGCCTCACGCAAATTATGGTTGACCTACTGAACTGCCTAGTGCCTGCGTGTGCAATTGAGTGAAGAATAAAAGTTAAATTAATTCAAATAACATCGCATTGAAAGAAAGAAAAAATATTGACCGTGATAATCACTATCTCCACTACATGCAATAATAAAACCAAATCTTCCGCCGCGTCTGTCTGTCCGGCTGTTCGCGATAAACGTAAAAACTACTGAACAGATTTGCATGCGGTTTTCAGCAATATAAAGGGTGTAAAACACCTCTTCACGAAGCCGAAAGGCACTTGTTCTCCCCATCATCGTGATCATTTTTTTGTTCCATACCTGGGAACCTTCTAGTTACGGAGATATTGGGGGTCAAAGTTCCAACATTTTGACAAGTTTTTTTTTTTTAATACAAGTTTTTTTTGTAAGATTTTAACTTTTAACACCTCCACGACCCCCGTACTATTCAATCCATCCATCAGCACAATGTTTTAAGTGCGTTACATTGAGTTCTACCACAAAACATGATTTATAACCTCAAAAAAAAAGTTGGTTCCCAGCAATATTTTTTGCGTAGAGTTACTTAGTTTGATGTACAGAATGCTTGGTTAACGGCTTTGTGATGAGGTGGTTTACACCCTGTATAGGGTGATACATGAGAAAGGTTTAAGCATATAATTTGTCAACGTTTTGTTTAAATTGGTTGAAATCTTGTCCTTGAATTGTTGGAAATGTCGGAAAAAGTCACGTGTGAAGCCGGGGCGGGTCGTAATGTGTAATATTTTATTTCGGCCGAGAACTGGATTTATAGTTCAAAGGTAGTAATCAACATTAAGTCTTCATTCTCACAAGTCACACGTATTATTGTACAAAACAATAAGTAAATGCTCTACATACCAATTAAACCTTTGTAATTGAAGAGTTACCTCTAAATAACCAGTCCATGTCAGCAACATTTAATTTATGGAGCCATTCCTTTGATTTATAAACAGTAATTTTTTTTTTATTTTTTTATTGTTGTTAACAAATAAGTTCCCATGCCAGTTTTACGAAAAAGCTCCAAATCATGTAGGTTTCTTTGTGAGTTCGCACATGCTACTCCACTTATGACCGCAATTGTACATAATCAAAATCAAAATCAAAATCAAAATCAAAATCAAAGCATTTATTTCAAGTAGGCCAATAACAGGCACTTTTGAATTGTCGAAACAAAGATGAAAATTAAATGTAGCTACAGTCCCAGTCACAAGACATAAAAACTGTGAAAGTACTGTAGTTGCCCATTCCCTAGCGTAGATCTCTATGGAGAAGAACGGGCAAGAAACTCCATGGACACTCTTTTAAATCAAAATATTGTTACAAAATCTTGGTTACATCATTCATGTTGAGATGTTATATTATGTGAGAACAATGTAGCAAGATGTGCACGTTAAAAGTGTCCATAGCCAAACAAAAACAAAATACAACTCAAAAACAAAATAATTAATTCAAATAAACCATGGCGACTAAGAGATGACCAGTCACAACTGACAGCGCCCATTCACGCACATGACGCATGGATCAGCACCATTCAGCTCAACCATTTTGAAGGGAACTAAATGGTCCGACACACGCGCCATGATCAGCGAGACATTTGAGTGAGCATGACATACTCTCAACCGCCAGGGCACATTCAAGTCAAAAACTAAAGTAGGTTTCCAGTGAATGATAGCTTTCTAGTACATAGTACTCACACAATATGGGCTATGCGTTTATATAATATTAAATAGATTGAATCTATACAATGCAAAGATAGTTGTACAATCTTCAGCAGCTCCAACAATACCATTTAATGCTATCAATTTTTGAGCCCCTGTCCTTGTGGAGCAGGACCAGCATTGAGCCAAGCATTTTTATCAGCGATATAATCGCTCAACTTGTAATATGCTTGCTTACATAGTGTGCGTTTAATGCATGTTTTAAATTTAGTCTCATTCAGTTCAAGAATACTTTGTGGAATTTTATTATAGCATCTCAAACGGTACCCCATGAAAGATGAGTCTACTTTAGCGAGTCTAAAGCCAGGCTGAACTAGTTGGTCCCTATTTCTAGTACTGTAATTGTGTCTGTCGCCTCTTTTACCGAAAAGATGCAGATTTTTTCTAACGTACATTATGTTTTCGTAGATGTATTGGCAATGAACCGTCATGATGCCAATATCCTTAAAAAGTTCCCTTAGAGAATCGCGCCTACGAAGATTGTATATGGCTCGGATGGCTCTTTTCTGCAGAATAAATATAGACTCAATATCAGCAGCCCGTCCCCATAGCAAAATACCGTAAGACATTATACTATGGAAGTAACTAAAATAGACCAGTCTAGCGGTATCTACATCAGTGAATTGACGGATTTTTCTAATGGCATATGCTGCTGAACTTAAGCGCCCCGCAAGAGATGTTAAATGAGAACCCCATTGTAGCCTTGAATCAAGCGTAAGCCCCAGGAAAACCGTTTTATCTACGAATTCGAGTTTCTCTTTATTCAATATTATCTCACAATCACTACTTTTAACATTCGGTAATGAAAATCTTATGCATTTAGTTTTTTTTTCATTCAATACCAAATTGTTTGCTGTGAACCAATTTTGGACCTGAAGTAGGGCATCATTCACGTCATCTAGATTTTGGGCCCGTCTATTTATCTTAAAAATTAGAGAAGTGTCATCAGCAAACAACACCATATTTTGAGGTTGGTGTTTCAACAAATAGGGTAGATCATTTATATATACTAAAAAAAGGAAAGGACCCAATATTGAGCCTTGCGGAACCCCCATTTTTACATTCAAACCCTGTGAATTAACACCATTTATTTGAACATGTTGTTTTCTATCGCTCAAATAAGATTTTAGCAGGCTAAGTGCAAGTTTACCCAGTCCGTAATGCTCCAGTTTCAAAAGTAATGTGTCATGATTTACGCAATCAAAAGCTTTCGAGAGATCACAGAAAATTCCTATTGCGTCTTGGGACTCTTCCCACGCAGCAAATATGTGCTTTAATAGGGTTACACCGGCGTCAGTTGTACAACGTCCCTTGGTGAAACCATACTGTTGATCATGTAAGATTCTGTTGGTGTTAAAATGATAAAGCATTTGATTAAGCATTACTTTTTCAAAAACCTTGCTAAAAACTGGTAACACGGATACAGGTCTATAATTATTGGAATCTTTACTGTCCCCGGATTTGAAAAGAGGTATGACTTTACTGTATTTCATTAAATCCGGGAAAACTCCTTGGTCTACACATAAATTAAAAATTAAAGCTAAATACGGGGCTATGGTCTCAAGTATAGATGTACAAACTTTGATAGACATTCCCCATAAATCTTCGGTCAGTTTGATTTTAATTTGCCGGAAAGCTTTAATAACTGTCATAGGGTTAATGTGTTTAAATTTAAATTCAGCCAGGCAGCCAGAGACATTCGCCTTTAATAAGCCAATTGAGGCTTCAGGTGAGGAATTCAGAGCCTCCGTAGTTTTTATTGGTATTTCGGTAAAAAAATTAACAAATTCTTGAGCTACTTCCTGATCAGAGCTTTTAGGACCACATGCTGTATCTAATGTAAAGCTATTATTACGTATTTTCTTTCTGTTAGTCTCGTTATTTATGACTTTCCAAACGGTCTTTATTTTATTTTCTGCTGTTTTGATCTTGTTGCTTATGTGCAGGGCTTTAGCAACCTTGCAAGTATTTCTAAAAATCTTTGAATACGTAGCAACATACTTGCTAAAAGTTTCAGTGTTTATAAAAGGCTTAAGGCTATAAAGCTCAAATAGCCTTTCCCTACTTTTTCTGATACCTCTAGTTGCCCAATCACTAAATATAAATTTAGGGCAAATACTCTTTGTCTTCTTTTCAAAAGTTTTGTTGAATTCCGTGTGAACTAATGAAAAGAAACGATCATACAATTGATTTATATTAATATCCTCTTGGCTCATTACACTTAACTTGTTCTGTAGGGAAATATTATACCTATTTAATTTGCAAGAAGTTATATGTCTAAATTTAATCTGAACTTTTTGTATTGGAGTTTTACAACTAAAACTTACAGTTTGTCCGCTATGGTCAGACGGCAAACAATTTATTATGGCTTTATCTAAGTAATCACAATCGCAGAAAACATTATCTATACAAGTAGCAGAAGAAGTTGTGATTCTAGTGGGTTCAATAAAAACGTTAGTCAAGTCAAATGACTTAAAAAGATTTAATAACCGACTGCTATTTGAATTTTCTTCTAAAATATTGATATTAAAATCACCACAAATTATTGTAGCTTTATTACTGGCTGCAAGTTTTGCCAGGACATCTTCCATTATTGATTCAAATATGGAAAAGTTTTGATAGTTTGGGGGTCTGTACACACACACAATAACATGCTTATCTAGCTCAACACAGGACAGTTCGACGCAATGTTCAACCGAGAGACCTACTATGTCATTACGTTGCTTATATTTAAAACTATTTTTTATTAATATTAGGGAACCTCCACGAAGCATAGTTTTACGATTAAAGCAGCTACCCACCATATAGTTCTCATAATTAATAAGCATTTGGTAATCCTTTAGCCAATGTTCAGTAAAACAAATAATGTCAAACTTACTACTTTCTAAAAACAATTCAATTTCTAATAATTTCGAAGAAATGCCTTGGATATTTTGGTGGAATAATTTTAAGGTGTTCTGCTGAGGCCCTTTTTTACTAACTAATTGAGTGCAAGAAGGTACCTTGCTGTTGGTAGGATTAACAAAAATATTGTTAATGGTACCTTCTGTTGTCTCACTTTCTAGTTTAAATTTATATTTGAAGTGAGGCCGGAGACTCCTGTGCCATCCTCAGACGATAAGACCCTATCACTAATAAACCCTAATTGAGAATTTTCCACGGTGACAGATGGATCCTCCTCAGTACAATGTTTGTAAATATTTATAGCACTAGTGCTATATTCATTTGTGCCAGTCACCTGTACATTAGTAGAATTACTAATCGTCGCAGTGTTAATAATATAACTAAACTTAGACATACTATTTATGTCTGTGTGAATACTATAAGCTAATAGCCGAGCTATTTTGTGTCTACATACAATAGGTAGATACACCTTACCCCGTGTCGACTTAAGATTACCAACTATAGTGTTGATATCCAGATACATAAGCCTGTCACTATAGTGACCTACTAAAAAATGTACATGTTTATTCAACATATGTATATAATCGTTTTTCCCACTACTTAAATTTTCAAAATATGGAAAAGCACACAATATGATTTTATTACATCTTAACTTTAGCAACTCAGAAACACAGTCGGTGATATCTTCCTTTTTTACATTAGAACTATTACCAACACATAGAGTAATGGTAGTGTTAAGATAACAATCATTTTTTATTACTGATGCCATTACTTGTTTGTAGCTTGACCCTGGCATGCAATAATTTTGGGTACAGTAACTCAGGTTATTACTGATCAATTTACCTAGCCCTCTACCCATACTATCAGAAAACATAACTGAATGATGACAATCATTACAATCAGGTGAAACAATATTACATACATACTACATAGAAACCTACAATATACAATACAATGGAACTTCCTAATAGATTCAACTTTCAGCAAAAATCGTGCTGCTGACATAATAAAAAAAAAACAAGTACAAAAACACAGGTTTTATATAAACATACAATTCGTTTATTTCAGACAAAGTCTATTTGGTTCTCGCTCAAACTCAAACTCAAAGCATTTATTTCAATTAGACCATTACGGCACTTTTGAATGTCAAAAATACAAAGAAAAATCAAAGCTACAAGGCATAATAACTTGAGAAAGTACTGTAGTTGCCCATTCCCTAGCGTAGATCTCTATGGAGAAGAACGGGCAAGAAACTCCATGGACACTCTTTTAAATCAAAATATTCTTACAAAATCTTGGTGTTATCTGTTATAATTGAAATTTTCATTGCGTCCAAAGTTCTGTACATCTTTCCGACCCAGATAAAGCCTGTGAGAAGCACACACATTCCAAAGAAATGACCTACCATCACCAATTTGGTCCTAATAGGCGTGTTGCGTGGATGGCCCGCAGTGATGCGTCGGTCACGTTCTATCAGACCGACAGTTTCAGAACATGCTATTACAGAACATGACCCCGGGCCAACCACATTTAGGACTCTAGTCTCTAGGTGCTAAGTACTAGATCTGTTTCATCTAACAAGAAAACACTGATAAAGTTTTTTTTTACTTTAATACAAAAACCTTGTCATAAGAAAATAATGTTTATAATGCCAAAAAGGCGTCATTCCCTTATAGTGTCACATGGCAACACTAGGTGCTACCGCTTGACGTTAATACACTCTTTGGTTTAGGCCCGTTTTCTATAACATACTTTCGTATAACTGTCAGTTAATATACCTACTCTCGTAGCTATCGGTGTCTCTATAAACAAAGTTAGCTTAAAATATCCTACCGCGTCACCTACAAACAAAGACACACACACATAGAAAAATCAAAGAATGCTTTTCTGTGACGTTTTATTTTTAACTGTCGGTCATAAAAATATCAAACTGACAAAGATAGCAACCTACCGAAACCGAACAGTAAATTATTAAAAATGTCCGTTAGTGGACGCAAGAGTTACTGTTGAGCATGAAGTCCTGTGTTTACTTCCCAGGCCGGGCAAATTGTTATTGAATTTTTCCATCAGGGATTTCTCAACAGTAGTCTGGATATTTTGCCCGATTGATGGAAATAGGCTCGTCCCCAACAACGCGAGTAACTGTCTAAATGTAGGTGCACCTTAGTTGCACCTCTGTCGGCAACTAAAGACGTGTTGTTATGGCGATTAACATAGAACTTGAAGAAATATTTGATGCAAGAAAATGTATATGTTCTTTCTTATGTGAGAAAGAAACCTCCTTTTCAGTGTATCGAAGACCAACTTTAGCTTTTGATCCTTCTTGTCTTGCAAATTTAATATCATGTGCAGCATAACGGGTAATAAATAGAATTTTCGTAGACGTAGTTCGTAGCGAATAAAAGACATCAACGCGTAAATATATTATCTACACTTCTACACTAATATTATAAAGAGGAAAACTTTGTTTGTTTGTTTGTTTGTTTGGTTGTAATGAATAGGCTTAAAAACTACTGGACCGTTTTTAAAAATTCTTTCACCATTCGAAAGCTACATTATCCACGAGTAACATAGGATATATTTTATCCCCGTACTCCCACGGGAACGGGAACTATGCGGGTGAAACCGCGGGACGTCCGCTAGTTACTAATACAAACAATAAAAAAAAATTGTTTGTTACTATTTAACTCAATAACTTCTCAACCGATTTTAAGAATTCTTTCACCATTAGAAAGCTACATCTTTACCAAGTAACATAGGCTATAAATTATATTGATATCATGCAAATAAGCCGAGCTATCACAACTTTTGCGGATGAAGTAAAGTGCTAGTAGATTATAATCGTAACATCACATGGTTGTGCCTGACTGATATAGACAACAGAAAGAAAGAAAAATAAAGTAAAAATAAAAAAAAAAACACAGTAAAAACTTAAAACTAGACAGAAAAAAAAGAGAAAATAGTGTCTCACGGCTGCGCCAAATAGGCCCAGTTCAGCAAACTGCGTACGTGGCTCTATACACGGACACCTACAAAATCCAGCGTTTACTGGAGTATCTATCAGTATGACCGATCCTTGAGTGAAAAATATCGAACACATCATACATTCTGATGAAGACAGTACAAATGTAATAGACTATACAGGGTGAAATTGAATAGATGCGACAAATTTAAATATACAATAATACGTGTTGTCAAGAAAATGTATAAAATATCAAATGTAAAATTGTAATGAACGAAGGAAGGGTAATGGGCGGCGCGCGGTCGCCGGGAAGGGATGTCAGCGCTGGCGCACATGCGAGGTTTGGCAACGTCGCGCGATACTTACATTAGAAACTAGGCTAAATTAGGTAAATGACCGCTATGAACGGGAATACCGATAATTCGTACTTAAATAAAGATAATAACATCAATGGACCTTTTGAAAACGATAATCGCGTAATTTTTTTTAACGATTTAGATAGTAGAAAAAACAGTTTATAATTACTATGTTACTGTAACTGAAGCTCCCATTTCATTTTGTCGCATTTATTCAAATTCACCCTGTATAGCCCACGGGAACAATAACACAGCTCCTCTCTAAGATAGTTTAGTTACTAAGTAATACTAACAGCTCTTCTCTGAGATAGTTTAGTGTGGATAGGTAATTTGCAAAGGGCGTGAGTAATAGCTGGGACTACGGATGTTACTTGTGATGTGTTTATGTCGTGAATTCGTGATACATGTATTTCATATTGTAAGGAAGTTATTTTCTTGGATACTGTGTCTTGCCTCTATGTCGTTCGCCCCGTTACCACTATGTCTTGACGACAGATAATCGTGTAGTTTAAGGTCTTGGCTTGTGTAATTAAATGGAGGTGTTCATATATAGGACGACACGATAAAAGCCAACGATAAATTAATCGTCACAACGTACTTACTTGAAACGGGGCCTTACGATATGGCAAAATTACTTCCACTGAACATCCAAAGCTTCGCCCGTGTTTAACCCGGATAAAAATCCTCGCCTAACCTATGTGCCTATGTCAATCTGGAATAACGTACCTTTCAAATGGGGCAGGAATTTTTCAAATAGGTTCCAGAGATTATCTACTACTCAATTATATAAACTCACACAATTCGCACTCTCTCTTTGTAACATTAATATAGAAGCCGCCACATATTGGGTACCAAATAACGGGAAGCGGCGAGGTAATAGGCTCAGATGATGATTGCCTTCTACCTAAAAGTTTGGGCTCAAATTGTAAAAGAGAGAAAAAATGGAAAGAAGAATCTTTGCCCTGCAGTAGAACACAACATACAAAAAAAAACGAATCGAATAAAGTTATAATCAGCTTGCACTACAAAGTGGTGTTACGTCAGTCACTGCGGGCCGAATATTGCGAAATGAGTGGTGTCGATCGATTTACAAAAAAAAATTGATTGGACTAAAAAAAATAAAACACTATGATGCTGATAATTATGTTGCTTTTAGAATTCTTTGCCAAAAAACCAGAATGATCGCATGTATTCTAGTATGGTTTTTACTCGTTAAAAGAATTTTTAATTGAAGATAAGTTCGTGATTTATTTTTATCGAGTAAAATTAATTGTATTATGTTTTCAAAACGCTGTCACAGTAGCATATATCCTGAAGAATATCATATATTTTTCTAGTTTTGTTTATTGCAGTGAATCATAATACCATCAGGCATCATAAAACTCGCGTTTAGCTCCTGTAGTCGCCTTAATGACATTTTAGAGAGAGGTTTATTTTGAGGTTTAAATAAACCTAGATCTGGTAGGTCGCTACCTAACATTTGTATTTGACAATATCGTTACCAGCAACGGCAGCAACTATTATATTTATTGTAATTGTAGTTTTATTAAAAGCACTAATTATACAATTGTTAAAAAATAACTCTACTGCACTTAAATGTATACTTTTGTAATATCTTCTTTTTTAATAAATTATTCTCTTATTCTCTTAATTCTGACTAATTTCAAGTACCTATGCGTGCAGCATATCGTCACAGTGACCTTTGCAATAAAAATATAACTAAGCTCATCAGTCATTGCAAAAGTAGGTCGTTATATAATGATATAATGCACAGAAATATTGTAACGAGACAGGTAACATCCCGTCCTTCCTTATACCTAGTAATTTGAACCGTTCGTGCGTTTTTATTACATTTGATTAGATTATTATGGCGGACGGTAGAAGACACTAGCTGTGTAATCATTGTTTACTTATCCAAAGGATGTGCATTGCCGTAGGCAATCGGTGTTTCAATTATTTCTGCAAGCTTTACCTAAGTACAGAGGTACGGACCTACGATATTGCAGAAATAATTAAGATTACAGCAGCTGTTGGTTGTCTCTGATTATTTTGAACGTTATTTATTAATAACACTTTAGTTATGAAACATATGGAAACGGGTATTTATTGCGAATTTTGCCTTTAAGTAAAATTCGCGATAAATACCCGTATACATATAAGCCTGATGTTTCGGCCGGATTGCACCAGCCGTGGTCGCGGGACACCGTCGGGTTTATATTAAAGGTAAATTTCGCGATAAATACCCGTTTCGATATGTTTAATAATGTGTTCTAATCGTGAAAGTTTAAAAAAGACGAACACTAGAGGTTCCCAAACTTTTTTTTCTGGTTGACCACTTCCAAATTTTCTAGTTTCGGTGGACCCCGGCAGATTATTTTTTTCCACCTGGACCTCTTTGGGAATCTCTTTCCTAACCAATATTATAAATGCGAAAGTATACATGCGGATGTATAGATGATGTTTGGTACTCTCTCACGCAAAAACTTTTAAACGGTTTTGGATGCAATTTAGCATACAGATAGCTTTAGGATACTTTTTATCCCGGTAAAGTAATCCCGTAGGACATGCGGGCGGAACCGCGAGCATAAGCTAGTAGGAAATAAAACTAAAATACAAGATAAGAATAGCGACTGAAAAACATACTGGCTGTGATGATTAGTTGTTTGTTGTTTGTTTTTAGTTGTTTGTGTACGTGTGTATTAGTTGCTATTTCGAGTCGTGGAATAACCAACTCTCGGCTCGTAGGTCCAAATTAAAAACCACTTTTAAAACTAATCAAATATTTTATTGTTCCAGATTTAGTTTAAGCCCAGAGGTGCAGCACCAACATCATGCTGCGTTTGTCAACTTTTTGCAGTAAGTATTAACTTTCTTTATTTTTATGACGGAGGAGCTCGTGGCTCAAATAATAACAGCCGCTCGGGTCGATCTCTAGGTTATTAAGCCGTGCTTGCCTAGGGGATAACCACCCATTACATACCGGGTTTCCTCCGTGCTATGGAAAGCGCGTTAAGCTGTTGGTCCTGGCTGTCATTTGTAGACCATTGACAGTCGTTACAGGTAGTCAGTGGCCCAAAAAGTCTGACAACCAGTCTTGCCAAGTTGTGGAGGTCAGATAGGCAGTTTCTTTATTTGCTGTTCAGAACGAACGTCCTATGCACTGGATCTTCGCAAATGTGAGAATCGTATCAACGTACTCAGTGGTCCGGAAAAATGTCCATACTTTGAAGAAAGAGCTCACAGAATTACCTTCTACTCAAAAACTCTTCGACTAGAAAAACTCAGTATCACTTTCTCTGACCTTGATAATCGTAATCGAACCCTAGGACTCGTACCCTGCAGTAGCACTTTCGACCACTATACCGTACGACGCATAAATCTTTATTTCTTAACACTTCAAGCAGTCAAGTTTAAATCCAAGATTATATGAAGATTCCGATATTACGGTATCTTATGTAAAATGATGATTTCTTCACCACCAAACATTCACTTATAATATAGGAACACGCACGCAACCTCCTCACCTTAAGATAATCAAGGAATTATAGAAAATGACATCAGAGCAATGAATTCTATGCAATTTCTCCTAACACCCCTCGTGTTGTATAAGCTTGGGTCTAAGGATTTATGATCACAAATGTCTGTAATTAAGTCTCTCATGGCCCTCAATGAGATATTCATTGTCTAATTGTACATTGTGGGATAAATTGGCATTGGTACCTGTTTTTCCTCTGGCGGAGCTGCGGGGAGTGTCGGACTTTTACTGACTAAAAACCATCCATGTTCCTTCCTCACCCTTTACGTTCCGGGGCCGCGGTATCTCTTTCGAATACATTTTCAAATATTGATCTAGGAAAATTATAAATACATTTATACAGCTGCATCCGGTATATCCGATCTAGTATGATCTAGGGAAATTATGTAACAAAATCCGGGGGTCTAAAAAGGAGCAGAACATTAATATGAATAACGTTAAAAAAAAAATCTTAAAATGGACTTTATCGTCATAATTATGAAGTCTATTTTAAGAATTTTAAATTTTTAACGTGATTCATATTATTATTATGTTCTGCAAAAGCGGCCTTTTTCAGCCCCGCTGATGGCAACAACGATGAATTCATCAGTTGCTTTGTCTTTTACAAACTAAAGGGTGAAAAAAGACCCTGAAAAAAGTTGAGACACTTTGTTCTTCCCGTCACTGCGATTTTTTTTTGTTTTGTACCTGGAAACCTTCTAGTTACGAAGATATAGGAGGTCAAAGTCCTAACTTTTCCAATATTAGTTTGTAAGGGTACTATAAATAAGGGTAGTATTAATTACTTTAAATAAAAGTCTGTTGACATTCCTGTGTTCCCAATATCACATAATTACTTTCAAACCACTACTGTGTGCCTAAAAAGGCCGCTTTAACAGAATGGTAATATTGGTAATGGGCAAATTTATTAATTAAGTATATTAAATACACATTTTCATTATGTACAAATATATAATTTGCTAAGTTAGACAATCAATGAACAACGTCACAAGTCGTCAACATGACAGGTCAGGATCCTAGGTGGCCAGTATATAACAGTCCTCCACCGCGATTCCTAGCTGCCGCACTCCCGGGGCCGGCAGCAGCTGTTCCAGGTGTCTGCGCCATATATCGCCAACGTCAGTTCGCACTTCATAGTGCAGATTGCCAAGACGACGCATTATCGTGCCAAACTCCCATCTTCTTCTCTGGTCGGAGTAGGCTCTGGCCTGCACTCGATCACCTACGGAATAAGCTCTGACAAGAGGCGGTGTGTTCTCTGATCTGAACGCTGTCGGGGCAGTTGAGTCTCTGAACATCACGTGCAGCTTTGTTCTAACGTCCCGACTGAACATCAGTCCATAGGCAGTATGTCCATCCTGGTTTGGTGTGCGTCTGAGCCGAGTTTTTAGAACAAGGAGCTTATCCGTAAGATTGCCCCTCTCCCCCTCCATTGCACGTAGTGCTTTCTTAATAGTTTGCACGTAACGTTCAGCCTGACCGTTAGTTGCTGGGTGGTACGGAGCTGACGTCAAATGTGTAACTCCACAGCTGGTAAGGTAGGTTTTAAATTCTTGGGATACAAACTGGCGTGCGTTGTCTGATACCAGTGTGTACGGTGTGCCAAATGTGCAAAATAACTCCTTAAACTTAGCAATGCACCATGCACTCGTTGTGGTTTTTGTGGGGAAAACTTCAACCCACTTTGTGAATGCATCTACAACTATTAGAAGTTGGTGTCCTAGAACAGGTCCTGCAAAATCTATATGAATTCGTTGCCAGGGGCCGCTAGGTTGTTCCCAGTGGTGAAGAGGAGCTTTTGGTGACTCATTCTGTTCTAATCTGCACGCTCTACAAGATTTTACCTTGTTCTCAATGTCCATGTCTATATTTTTCCAGTATATGTAGCTGCGTGCTAGCAATTTCATTTTAAGTATACCGATATGTCCCGCATGTAGTTCATCAAGAACAGGAGCACGTAAACTTTTGGGTATTACCACTCTGGTTCCTTTCAATATGCAGTTATCCTGGAGTGTTAATTCATTATCACCGTAACCATATTGTCGTAATGAGTGACCTGTGTGTAGTGCTTGTAGTAATGTATTTAAGTCATTGTCTTTTCTCGTTTCACTGGCTATAACTTCTGGTCGGATTTCTAAGATGTTGATCTGTTGCAATTGATACGCACAATGTTGGTCTATTGATGTTTCTTTTACTATTTCAACTGGGAATCTTGATAGGTAGTCAGCGTTTGAATGTTTCACCGAAGCTCTATATTCCACATCGTAGTCAAATCCCGACAAAAAATGTGCGTAATGAAATAATCTCATTGTGCTTAGTGCAGGTAATGTCTGGTGTGGATGAAAAATCGAGGTAAGCGGCTTATGATCAGTCACCAATACGAATTTCCTGCCGTAACAGTAGTGAAAAAACTTTTTAATGCCCCAGTAGATTGCCGTAGCTTCTTTGTCGATTTGACTATATTTCTTTTCGCTAGTTGATAGTGACCTTGAGGCGAATGCGATTGGCCTTTCTGAGCCATCTGGTAGTTTGTGAGACAGAACAGCTCCTAAACCTGTCGGTGATGCGTCAGTAGCTAGTATCAGCGGTTTATCTGGGTCAAAATGAATTAAAACTCTGTCGCTCAAAATCGCCTTCTTTATGTCGTTAAAGCTTTCTTCACATTTAGAAGTCCAGTTAAAATCTTTCTCTTTCTTTAGTAATTCATTTAAAGAGCTCGTTAAAGAGGCAAGGTTCGGTATAAACTTGTTGTAGTAGTTGGCCATACCCAGAAAGGTTCGTAGTTCGTTTATGTTTCTTGGTCTTACTGTATTCGTGATGGCCTTGACTTTGTCTTTGTTCTTATGTAAACCCTCTTTATCTATTGTGTGTCCTAGGTAGTTAATACTACGTTTAAAAAAATTACATTTTTCTCTGTTTACGCGGAGGTTACTATCTTTTAGTTTTTGCAAGACTTGTCTTAGACGTGTTAAAAGTTGATCTTCTGATGCTCCTTGAATTATAATGTCATCAAAAAAACATTTAATTCCGTCTAGTCCTTGAAGTAACTTATCCATAAATTTCTGCCAAAGGCTTGGTGCCACTTTGACTCCAAACATCAAGCGATTGACTTTGTAAGTACCTTTGTGTGTACTTAATGTTTGTAAAAGGGCGCTTTCTTCATCCATGACCATATTAAGATAGGCTTGGGTAATGTCTAAGGTACAGAAGTATTTGCCTCCGTTCATTTCCGCAAATATATCCTCAATTATAGGAATTGGGTATTGTTCATCTCTTATGACTTTGTTAAGGGTGACCTTGTAGTCTGCACAAAGTCGAATACTCCCGTTTGGTTTCACAATCGGTACTATTGGTGTGCCCCAGTCTGATTGGTCTACTTTGGTAATCACCCCTTCTGTACACAGTCGTTCAATTTCTTTATCGACTTTTTCCTTTAAAGCGTACGGTATACGTCGTGGTTTTATAAATATTGGCTGTATATTTTCTTTGAGATTTATATGAGCCTCGTAGTTGGGTATTTTTCCTAGGTCTGATCTAAAAACAGTTGATGAAAATTCTTCTAATAATTTATCAAGTTTGTCGGATTGTTCTAAAGTTCGTACAACTCTTAAATCTGCAATTTTCATATTAATTTCTTTAATCCAGCTTCTACCAAATATGGGGTCAACGTTTTGATTGATTATGTAAAGCTTCCCATTGAACGTTTGGTCTTTATACGTTCCTTTGATGTATGTTATTCCTGCAGGCTTGATAATTTCACCAGTGTAGGTTCTCAATTTCGTATCAGTTTTGAAAATTGTATTTGGTATTTGTAGGCTTTTGTATTGTTTGAGTGACATTGTTGACAAGGCCGCTCCCGTGTCAAATTCCATGCGTACTTGTTTGTTCTCAATTTTTACTGTGATCATATATTTGTCCGTTATTTCACTCTTGATTAAATTGATATCTCCAATACTGTCGCAACTCGTGTTACTTATAGTGTCATCTAGTTGATTGGTTTTTAAGTTCCGTTGTAAACAAACTCGTGCCAGGTGTCCAATTTTCTTGCATTTCAGGCAGGTAGACTTGATGGCGCCGCAATCATTAGATCGGTGGTCGTCTTTACCGCATCGGAAACATTTTCCTTTTAAATCTCTTATAGTTAACGGAGATGATGATGCAGAAGTTAACTTAATGTTCTGTCGTGTGGATGATGGTCGTGATTCGTTATCTCTACTTGTCGATTTTGTAATTTTGTTTACTGTGTCCAAATTTTTGTGCATGTCTGCGGATATTTTCATGTTTTCTGATTTTCCCATTTCCATGAATGTAGCAGTTTGAACCAGTTTAGTAAAAGGTTGTGTATCTCTTTCTTGAAGAATTTTCGTTCGTATTTCACTGTCTTTTAATCCACGAATAAATTGCAGGACTAAGAAACTTTCTGAGGTAGACTTTTGACAGTTTTGGCACTTGAATTCGCAGTTCAAGGAATTTTCTTTAAGTCTATGTTGCTACTGTTTCGTCTTCACGTTGTGTGTGCGTAATAAATCTGTGTTGTAACGCCCATTTACTAGGTTTAGGATCTATGTAGTCGTCTAGAATCTGTGCTAGTTTTATAAAGTTCATATGAATTGGATCCTCCGGAGAGCATAAATCATGTAACTTCTCATGTAATTCGGGTGATAATGCAGCAAGAAAAGTGTACACTTTTATTTTAGGATCTTCGATTTTATTGAGCAAGAAAAATACCGTTAGACGTTTAGTAAAGTTTGCAAAGGTTTCTTTTTCTTGAAAAGGCTGGAAATTCATTTTTGGTCCTCGTTCTTGTTGTGTATCCGTACTCATGTGTGAAGCCGATGTTTGCAGCGGTGTGATGAATCGTCGATTTTCTCTGTTTTGTAATATGAGAAGTTTCGTCTTTATGATTACACATTTTTCTTCAAAATCGTACCTGGTCTCTATCTCTTGGTCTAGTAGTTCGTCTGGTGTTTCTAATTCTATTTCATGTTGTATTTCCTGTAATTTCCGTAACGTTTCTTGAAGCGATTGTAGTCTCGACTCTGTTTCTTCGTATGGAAGAGTTTCTTTGGTGTTTACGTACTTTTCAAGCTTTGTGATTAAACCTCGCAATGACGCGCGGGTTTTCTTTAATTTTTTAATGTCATTAGTCGACATCCTCGTCGCCAATTATTAAATACACATTTTCATTATGTACAAATATATAATTTGCTAAGTTAGACAATCAATGAACAACGTCACAAGTCGTCAACATGACAGGTCAGGATCCTAGGTGGCCAGTATATAACAAAGTACTTACGTTAACATTCGTAAAATCATCGCAGACGCAGTTTATATTACGAACTAGCATGTCACCCGCGACTTCGTCCGCGAAAATTGTGACAATTCGGCTAATATGCATGATATCAATATAATTTATAGCCTATGTTACTCGGTAAAGATGTAGCTTTCTAATGGTGAAAGAGTTTTTGAAATCGGCACAGTAGTTTTTGAGTTTAATATTGCAAAAATAAAACAAATCAAAAATCAAATCTTTCGTCTTTATAATAATAGATTGTTATAGCGTACGACACGCGGTTTCACCCGCGTAGGAGTACGCGGATGAATAGCTTGTTACTCGGTAAAGACGTAGCTTTATAATAGAGAAATATTTTTTATTTATTTTTTTATTGTCTGAGTAAAGGGTGTAAAACACCTCTTCGCGAAGCCGAAAGGCACTTGTTCTCCCCATCATTGCGATCATTTTATTGTTCTACACCATACCTAGGAACCTTCTAGTTACGGAGTTATAGGGGGTCAAAGTTACAACTTTTTGAATTACAAGTTTTTTTTAATAAGATTTTGACTTTTAACACCTCCACAACCCCCGTACTAATCCATCCCTCAGCACAATGTTTTAAATGCATTACATTGAGTTCTACCACAAAACATGATTTATAACCTCAAAATAAAAAGTTGTTTCCCAGCAATAATTTTTGCATAAAGTTACTTAGTTTGATGTACAGAATGCTTGGTTGACGGCTTTGTGATTAGGTGGTTTACACCCTGAAGAGTTAGATCGTAACAAACACAGAAACAAACAAAAATCTATTTTTTTAATTACAATATTAGTTTAGATTATCACCTTGTGAGTTTTGTGGCTATAATGATTCTGATATAGGCTGTTCTGTGTCTCAAACTACTAATAACCACTCGTTCCCAAGTATTTACCCAGCGAGCCTGACCCGGCGTGAGACTGTTTACCATATCATTACTGTACCATCATCTAATGCGGCTTGTGAAATAGTGCCTCGGACGCATAACGCACTCTACAGTTTTTTTCTTCGTTGAGGTTAAATTAGTGGGCATTGCAATAATTTAAAGGTAAATGAAATGGTTTATCGTGGGACCGCATTTCTTTTAATAAGGGCTAATTTATGTAAAATAATATAAATTGCTTTCAAATTTTCAATTACTATTTCAATTACACTTTCAACTACAATTCCTATCAATTACAATTACTATTTTCAATTACTAGACCTATATAAACTAGTCTGAATTGAATTTATACACTATACTATTTTTTTCCTTGATTTCATTGTTGCCTTCTTGTCAGTTTCCAATCTTCTTATTGTGACTGTTTTTTTATTTTGCCTCTGAAATATCTCCGTCAAGAAATATCTCTCAGGCATGCTGGTTCCTCACGATGTTTTCCTTCACCGAACAAGCACGTATCCAGAGTTTTGGTTCGGGCGGGGGGGACGGACGGACAAACATTGAAACAACCATGTGAACTATGTAAATATCGCTCTAATCACTGTACTATAATTTACGTACTTCGCAGTGGTTATGATCCCGTTTATTATAAGCCAGATTTCGGGGAGGGGGATGAATAAATAAGTAACAGTAGGCAAGGCTTGTGTCGTGGACACCAGATAGCTTATACTACATATATACTAACAAACCGAAACTACCCCCCGGATACGTGCCTGTCACCGCAGCAAGTGATAATATAATACCTACCATGCGCTCATGAATCCAAAAAGTCAATGTGCGTGTCTTGGGTTCGAACTCGAGACCTATGACAGCTGTCACTACTAGACTATAAAAAAACTGTAACAATATTGTAACTTTGTAAGTCGTAAAAGCAATGAGAACATTTCCCTATCGCGTTCTTTGAAGTAAAATTCCGCTTGAATGGACCTTCCTTTCACACAACAGTCTCTTGCATATGGTTAACAAGAAACTCCACATTCCAGTGATCTAACATCCCGCCAAAAAACACAAAACCATGTGTATCTTATCTAAACACCCATCTACAATGGCCTTTCCTTGCAAAACAGCTTATACAACTAATGAAGAAACGGCGACACAAACTATAGCACTGAATTAAATAGCATCTTCGCACGTTATCTGACCAACTTCACTCATGCACCTCCGAAACTTATACCTAGTGTAATATAAACTCTACGCCCTTATTATTAGAACGAATTTAATTGCAGCTTAGTGTGAATCTAAGTTGGTATAATTCGAATCTTCCTTGTTCCATTGTTGTATAGCGATCGTGACGGAAAGCACGAGAGATGCGCCATCTAGTGGTGAGACTGCGGCAACCAACTGTTTTGAATATAGAGCACTTCCCTGTTTGAATTTCGAACACCCACGACTGAGCATAGAGAAACTGGATCAGCTGTCTTATTACTAAGGAGGTTGCGGTTAGCGCTTTTACCGTTTTGGAGTCAGGGAGTTTCAAAGCCTAAAGTGGATGTGATACATGATTCGAAGTCACAAGTAGCATGTATTTCAATTGATTCAAATGATGAATTGTACACGAAATGTAACATCATCTGTAATTGCAACAGTACGAAAATGTTCACTTATAAACTCAACAGCAAACCAACATTAGTTTTTGTAGCACGAGAGCAAATAAATCTTCGATTATAAATCACTAAGGAATAAAATATTAAAAAAACCGCCACAAGCCTAACAAACTAGATTTCAGTGATGATCTAAATAATGACGAACTAAATGACCTAGCGATCTAAAATCCAACGCATCTAGGAACATTAAACGTAACAGCCATTAACCATATTGTGAAACATGACCATGTCAACTGACCATTTGCGATGAGAACAATCAAACTAATGCTTCTTACTAAATTGTTGGTGTCACGTCACTGGCATTTAGTTTGCGAAATAGATTTAGTCTTATTACATCCATATTTGTCTTATTTGTCATTTTATCAAAAATAAATAAATTATGTATTAATTCTAGAACATTTCTGTCCATCTCTGTTTGTTTATTTTTTACCTAACTTATCTACATAATTAAAAAGGGTGTAAAAACTTAACGAAGCTGAAAGGCACTTGTTCTCCCGTCATTGCATCATTTTCTTGTTCTAGCTAGACCATACCTGGGAACCTTCTAGTTACCGAGATATTGGGGGTCAAGTTACAAATTTTTCACAAGTATTTTTTTTTAAATACATGTTTTTAATGTTAAAACTTTACTTGAAACACCTCCACCACCCCCACATTACCGTAAAATATGAGTTTTCACCCAAAAAATAGTCATTTCCCAGCAATAGTTTTTGCGTAGGGTTACTTACTCGTAGGTCCATGTTCACCAAAAAGATGACGGTCTGATTATCTGAAAACAGCTGTTTAAAACACATTTTTGCATGGGAACATGTCAAAGATACAGCTGTTTTTAGATAATTAGACCGTTATCTTTTCGGTGAACATGGACCTTAGTTTGCTGTACATAATGCACCAAGCATTAAGGGTTTCGTGAAGAGATTCTTTACACCCTGTAATATTATCATTATATTTGACACTGAATTTTAAAGTTAGCAAACTCATTAGACTCAGGGTCGGTTTTTCAACCGCCAGTTAACTTTTATCCGACGAATAAGTTTGACATTTTGACAGTTTTTGTATGGACACCCTGCCAAAACATCAGATTTACTCTTTAGATAAAAGTTATCTAATAATTGAAAAATCGGCCCTCAAGGAACCATCACATCCCAATGGTATGCTAGGTTCCATAAGTCAGGTTCCATAAGCGGGCAAGGAACCGACCCCAGTGATACTCCACAAGTGATTCTAGCCATACACTTCACTGTAATGTACCGTGATCTACCAAGGTACTTCACGCCACGAAATTACGCCCCGGTCTAACTTTACAAGGACGTAGTGGTATTTGAGTTCTTCCCTGTCGTATCACAGGGAAGGCTAATCAAAGACAAAACGACTCCCATATACTCGATTAAAGAAAAAAAAAATCAGTTGGTGGTTAGTGGTAAAGAAAAAATAAAGACTTGTTAAAGTCCCAGATCAGGTTGAATAGGTTCATATTATCCTATACTAATATTATAAAACTGAAGAGTTTGTTTGTTTGAACGCGCTAATCTCAGGAACTACTGGTTCGAATTGAAAAATTATTTTTGTGTTTGATAGTCCATTTATACCAATATATAGACCAATAACAGCGAAGCATAAATGAAAAATGTTGTTAAAACGGGGAAAATTTGTTCCTTCATGTGAGCTTTTTATCTCATATGTGAGGCAGACGAAGTTGCATGGGTCAGCTAGTTGACTCAATAAAATGCAATGTGAACACAATTGATGACGTCATTTAATTCAACATAGTAACAACCATTTTAAAATAACATTAAACTAGGTGCGTAAATAGTTCTAATCTGTGTAAAAAATAACAAATTACCTAAAATTACTCTATTCTTCTAAGAAAATTGCGTTTACAACTAAACACTATAGTATTGTTTGTTTGGAATAATTTCCATGTAAAACCAATTTGCAGATCGCATCTAACAATGTTTTACGGTACATTGAATTGAATTGATGTAAATAAAATTTAATCCTGATTACTAACACTATTGTTTGAACTTGTGCTCTTTCTGATGGAGCATTGTTCCTTGTACGCTGCTCGTAAGTAATAAAATGAGTAATGGTAATAAATCAGTATCTACAAAGTGTGACAAACAACAACTAAAAAACCCGACTATTGAAAAATCACGCTCTAATCAAATTCAGAGTTCACAAGATAAACCCGACTTGGCCTATAGTTGAAGTCGGTTTAAGTGTAGCTTATTTGACCCAAGCTATCCATTGACACCTTATTTATCAAAATCGGATGAATAGTTTAGGCGCTACGGAGAAACATACGGTATTACAAACATACGTATGTATGTATTCAATAGACTGCTAAAATCATAAACCTTCCTGTCCTTTTGGCTTCTCTATAATCGAGTAAAAATAAAGGTTTTTTATATGGCCTTCATGCATGCAGGCCTATTAAAACTCTTTTGAAACTCCGTTCAACGCTTTGCCAGCTCAGGGGCAAAATGTTCCGGGGTTGCGGGGCTGTTCGAAATAGATACCGTGGCCCCGGAACGTAAAGAGCGAGGAAGGAACATGGATGGGTTTTAGTCAGTAAAAGTTTGACACTCCCTCCCGCTCCGCTCAGAGTGGGAGTAGTTACTTGATGTATTCCAATTCAAAAAAAAAAAAAAAAGGTTTCAATATGGTACCAGTGATATACGGCCTAATGTACGTCGACGTCCTGTCACTTTGACAGTCGTTACAGTTAGTCAGTGGCCCGAAAGTCTGACAACTAGTCTTACCAAAGGGATCGTATATTATCCAGTACTAACGGGGTTGTAAAGGTCAGATAGGCATTCGCTCCTTGTAACATACTGGTATTTAGCTGCATTCGTAAAACTGAATTTGAGAATAAAAAAAAAATTGTTTCCAAGAACTCGGTAGATGGCATTGAACTGACTACGATACTAGGTGCTAAAGCCAAAACGCCTGAAAAAAACACACGTCACATACGCTCGTTGACTAACACTTTCATTTGCATAAGTTTCCGAATTTATAACCATTATGTTAAAGTGAAATTATGTGACGTTCTTAAAGGTAAATTCGCGTTAAATACCGGTTTTCATATGTTTTATAATGTGACGTTCTGTTCCTTGCAGTAAAATACCGAGATCAGCGCCATCTATCCATCGACTAGGGAAGAGTTAAAAATTAACCCCTCATTAGGAAAAGGCAAGGCAGGTGATGATGCAACTAGAATGACACTTCTACTGAACGCTACTGATTGTTTCAGTACAATATAAATTCTTGAAATAAATGTTACTTACAGTTATCCTGGGTGACCACTCAGGCTAACTGTAGCATTCCTTAACAATAATTTCCATTGTTTTTGTTTACGTTGTGAACAATGGTAAAAGTCTATTAATGGTAGAGAATCACATATTATTATAATACAACATATTGTTTGTATTTGTATATTGATAGAAAGAGTAATCATGGAGTTTCTTGACGGTTCTTCTCCATAGGAAGCGACCAATCCGAACTTCATCTTTTGACGTCTCCTAAGTAACTATTTACGTCGATGTGAATGATTTGATTAATCTTTATCAGTATCAAACCAAATCTTAATTGCCGTTTATATTAGTAAGTTAACAAAACAAAAACAATGAGGGATTTTCTTTTTCAACTCTTCCCTAGTCGCTGGCGCTGATCTCGGTACGTTACTGCAAGGAACAGAACGTCACATAATTTCACATGGACCTATTTTTATATTCGGAAGCTTAAGCAAACGAAAGGGTCAGTCAATGAGCTTATGTGACGTGTGCTTTTTCAAGCGTCACCTATCGAGTTCATGAAAACTATTTCTTTTTAATTCTTAAAAAGAAAACCTCTCTATAGTTATTCCGTTACTTACACGGGGTATCTTCCGTGATTGTTCATTATTCTACAAACCCCCGATATCTCGAAAGTGACAGTATTTAATAAGTTTAAAAGCAATTAGGTAATGGAAACGTTTTCACTCCTAAACGTAACGTTTATTTCCCGCCTTCTTGCGACACGCGACACCTCGTCGATACCACAGCGTCTCACGCGATCTCATCTCGGCTATTGTGCCTTAGGGGGTAGGTAGGTACTCTCAATTGGATCAGATCACATGTTACGCTGTACACAAGCGAAGGTTGGACAATCGAAGGGGTACAGGCAGTTACATACGAGTAGTTTGGGATGGGTGGCCTTTTCGTTCCTCCTTGCTTTCTGAAAACATTTTCAGAGAGGAGGACGTATTGTTTCAAAATTATGAATAAATACCGGGCAAAACGGAGCGAATAGAAATGCAGGGGTGAATGGAACGGGGTTGCGGGACTCGGGGTTGCGGGACTGTTCGAAAGAGATACCGCGGCCCCGGAACGTAAAGGGCGAGGAAGGAACATGGATGGGTTTTAGTCAGTAAGAGTCTGACACTCCCTCCCGCTCCGCCCAGAGTGGGAGAAGTCATTTGATGATTTCCCATCGTAAAAAAAAAAAAAAAAAAGGGGTGAATGGAACACAGCTTTGAAGTTGAATTCACATGATATGTTACCAACAAGTACTTTATTTTATTTATTAACTAAATTATACTTATTTAGAAACATATGTAGTTGGCAATATAATTATGTATTACATTAATAGATTAGCAATAGATTTTATTAACTAAACCATACTTATTTATTTAGATATTCAACCATACTTTTCTATTCACACCGTTTTACGGTATATGCCAGTTTCGCAGGCTGCAATGTGCACTTTTGTAACTCTAATCACATTCAATGTGATTAAAAAACCTCCACTGAAATGGTAGTGTGCCGTTTCACGTAGTTTAAAATCCGCAACTGCCATTGCAACTTACCATAAAATCTAAACTAGATCTTCTGACTGACTTGACATAAACCATAGAAACCATGAGTCTTTCCAAAGAAGATATTTCAATATGACTACTTTTATGTTTCAGTGTTACTGGCCCTCGCCGCCGCTCAAAATGGGTACGACTACAACAAGCCGAACCGGCCATTTGGACCGGGAACATCGTCCAGCAGGCCCGGGACTTCACCAGGATACGGTGGCACCACCACCACACCATACCCCAACAGACCACAGGGCGACGACTACAACGGACCCGGAGGACCAACCACAGGATATCCAACAGGACCAAACAACTACCCCGGATCAGGAACCCAAAGACCAGGCTACCCTGGAGCAGGCAATCAGGGCCCAGGATATCCCGGATCAGGAAACCAGGGTTCAGGATACCCCAGCGCACCATACCCGGGACAAGGACCCAGTGGACCGTCTGGAAACTACCCTGGACAGTCCGACTCAAACTATCCCCAAGGCTCCCGCGGTCCAGCAAGATATCCTGGATCAGGACAAAACTATCCTGGATCTGGATCTGGCTCTAACTTCGGGACTACAAGCTACTCTGACAGTGATACTGGTAGCTACGAAGGTGGTGATTACTCGGCTATACCTGGCGAGCCAGATATAGACTACCCAATACTGTCCTACATCCCCCAAACATCATTCGACTGTAAATCGCAACCTCTGCCAGGGTATTATGCTGACGTTGAAACTCGTTGCCAAGTCTTCCACATTTGCTCCAATAACATAACGTACGATTTCCTTTGCCCTAATGGTACTATCTTTTCTCAAGAAGACTTCGTTTGCGTGTGGTGGAACCAGTTCTCCTGCGAGTCTGCTCCTGGCCTTTACCAGCTGAATGCCAAGCTCTATGATTACTCTATTAAAGGATCTTCTGGGGACTACAATAGTTTCAATGATTACCAGGGCTCTACCTACCCTGGTGGTAGAGGTCCTCAGGGACCTTCCTCTTACCCAGGATCTGGTACATCACGGCCTTCGAGCTACCCTGGATCCGGACCTTCAACGCCTTACCCCGGCATCCAATCGACAACATCATATCCTCAAGGGCCATCAGGTGGCTACCCGGGGTCTCAAGGTCCGTCCAGTAACTATCCCGGCTCTCAAGGTCCATCGAGTAGCTACCCGGGATCACAAGGTCCATCCGGTAGCTACCCTGGATCTCAAGGTCCATCCGGAAGCTACCCTGGCTCTCAAGGTCCGTCGGGCAGTTACCCAGGTTCCCAAGGTCCCTCTGGTAACTATCCCGGCTACCCAGGATCTGCTAGCGGTCCACAAGGGCCGTCCGGTCCAGGTAGCCCTGGTTCCAACTACCCTGGCTCCAGTACACCCTATCCAGGATCAGCTCCAGGTAGCCAAGGCTATCCGTCAGGCAGACCAAGTGGACCAGGATTCAACCCAACAGGCAGTAGGGGCAGACCAGCGCAAAAACCCAACAGAGAATATCTCCCACCTAGGAATTAATAAAGCCAGTATTTAGAGATTGTACCTGATTACTTAAGTAGTTGGCCCATTTGGGAAACCTGCATTGATTTCTGGTACAAAATAGCTTTTAGTTTATGAAAACCCTGCAATTAGGACCTATCCTAATAATTGGGGCGCCAGTATTAAGCACAATTTTGACAAACGAAAGTTGGTGCTGACTTTATAAACTTAGTAGGTTATTATACTTTAGTGATTATTTATTAGTTTTAATTTGTTAATTTTAAGTTTATTGACTTCGTTTTTTTTTTAATATTAGGACCATAATTGGTGAGAAAATGTGATGTTGAAACAGAAAGTTACCAAAATTAGTATTTGTACCTAATTAAAATTAGTTATATCCCCGAATCCCCATGAGATCATTTAAAAATTAAGCTTTATATTTTTAATAACACTTATTTTTGTAAATACACATGTTATTTTCTATAATCAAATAAATTAATATCTCAGCAGTACATGCGTTTGTTTTCATTCCAATATGACATTAAACGAGAGTTTATTGGCTTGACTACAGTGGATAAAGGTACCTAGTGACGCATTTTTCGAGGCAATAATTTCAATAATTTCCCAGCAATAAACAACAGCCTGGATTACTCTGATGGCACGATGTAGGGTCTTAGATTTTATGTTATTTTTGTAAAAACTTCCACACAAATAAACTAAACTTCAGCACCATCTTTTGTCTTGGCGATAACTGTTAAACAAAAGAATGTATCAGGAAAAACACAAACGGAATTAATAGAATTTAGGAAGTTAGAAAATCTATCCCATTTGTGGCAAATAAACACGAAACCTGTCCACGTCCCAGCTCTCTCTATTTTTTATGTCCGACCGAAATTTTGCTAGTTGACTTAATTTTATATTTTTGTTTACTTGGCAGACTCCAGAGTCCAACCCCATCATTATTGATAATTTCATACTCATCAACGTTCTCAGGCACATAGTTACCTTCCAGTAAAACATTCAGAAGTCCACATAACTTCTCATTTCTGTATGTCTTCTGGTGACGGACGATGGCCGCCAGTCTCTGAACACTTAGATACGTCAAGTTGTTATACCTTAAGTTTAAGTAGCAGAGGGTGAAATTTCCTATACAATGACTTTGTCCTCCCTTTACTATCACCATCGACGGGCTGAAGGGATGTTCGAAAGGTCCTACTGCTTCCAGTGCCATGGATCTAGCCTTCATAGTCAAATACTCATCAGCAAATTTATTCCTCTTCATGTTCGGTTTACCTTTCGCTCGTACTCTCACTGATTTACTCGTCCTACTTGAGTTTTTGGCATTAATAACCAAATTGAGCATGTATTTACGGTATAGTACTTCCTTGTTTTTTAAATAATGCAAATAGCACTTATTCTTGTCTTCGATTTCACCGACATTCAATGGGAATTCTGCTAGCACGTCAAATATATAATTAGCACCGTCATCACCTATAAGATTGTCGGCTAAATTCAAGTACCGCAAATGTCTATTACTTCTGAACGCTTCTCCAAAATGTTTTAACCCAACGTCAGTTATGAAGTTGGACGATAGATTTAAAACCAACAAATTTGGTTCAGCTGGTTCTAGATAATGCAATCGTGAAGCTATTCGCTCACAAACAATATCATTTATATTGCACCTCGATAGCGACAAGCTTTGAAGAGAGGATTGATCACTTAGGAGAATGTCATAATTCGCATCCTTCAGCGGAGACTGATCTAAACATATATTAGTAATATTGGATATTGCAAGTATCTTATTCAACTCATAAATGGTGTACATGTCGATGCAGCATTGTTTGATGGTAAACTTGGCCAGATTAGAGGGGAATATAACTTTTAAAGCCTTCACTATTACCTGCATTAAGACTCTCGGTATTGGCGCGTAAGGGTATTTAGACAAGAGTATCTCTACCAGTTCATATGATCTGTCATATACTGCTGTTATAAGAAACTTGTCTTTATCTAGTGCTAGTTTAAACTCAGGAAATGGATCCGGCGAGAGCACCTCTAGTAGTGGTTTGGAATTCCTGCATTTGAATTTTGATACTGATTTCTGCTTCCTTATTTTGAGGGGAGTTTCTAAAAAATGAAATAAGAAACTGAATGATGATAACTTTAACAGTTCAGATTATCTAAAATATGGCGAAACCGGGAGTAAAAGATAAGCTAGCTACACCTACTACCAATTAGAAAAAACTTACGCTGGAGAATCATGCAAGTGACATGAACCTTTAACGGGCATCCGTACATTTTACATTTAGTCTGTATGTAGTGACCAAAGTCAACATTTTGTGGATCCTCTTCAGAGGAAGTTGTAGACTTTGACCATTCACAGGCACGGTCTTCAGACCTCAGCGAAAAAATTGAAAATTCTCCCATCGCCATTTTAAATATCGGGCATTAATTTCGGTTTTTAGGGTTCCGTAGCCAAATGGCAAAAAACGGAACCCTTATAGTTTCGCCATGTCTGTCTGTCTGTCTGTCCGCGGATAATCTCAGTGACCGTTAGCACCAGAAAGCTGAAATTTGGTACCAATATGTATATCAATCATGCCGACAAAGTGCAAAAATAAAAATTTAAAAAAACATTTTTATTAGGGTACCTCCCCCAGACGTAAAGTGGGGAGCGATTTTTTTTTTAATTTTGACCCTGACGTGTGATATATTGTTGGATAGGTATTTAAAAATGAATAGGGGTTTTCTAAAATCATTTTTTGATAATATTAATATTTTAGGAAATAATCGCTCCGAAAGTCAAAAACAATGTGTCCCCCCCCCTCTAACTTTTGAACCATAAGTTTAAAAAATATGAAAAAAATCACAGAAGTAGACCTTTATATGAACTTTCTAGGAAAATTATTTTCAACTTGATGAGTTGAATAGTTTTTGAGTTATATAGCACTTTTTCAAAAAAACGCAAATGATAACTTTGTTTTTCATACAAATACTATGAAAAACAAAGTTATTTTTGCTGACGAAAAATGTTGGTATTTTTAATGGTCTGGGAAGCTACGGAACCCTACAGTGAGCGTGGCCCGACACGCTCTTGGCCGGTTTTTTCAAAATCAGTGAGTAATGATGGGCATAGCCACCTTGAATGCCTTGTAAAATGAATCTGTCGTATCCCCGTAACGGTCCAATTTCCCAGAACCGCCAAGCCGTTTAAGACTTATTTATGGCGAAGCAAATGTCAAAATTTTGGGAGAAGTATGTGGAGCATCGAGTAGTGTTAGCCTGTACCGTGAACCTGCTAACTCGTGCCTAAGGCGACGGCCAATTTCCAGATATCATGGCCTCGATTCTGCTATTACAATAGTGTCAAAATAGTCGATCATTGATTTCATAATGGTCAAGTTCTGTCAAGTTTTGACAAGTTTGTTACTCTACTATTATAATGCCGCCATTAAGATTTCTCAATGGTCACCCACTGACATTCCATTGAAAGAAATATCATATAACGGTAATCTCGTACATGAAAAATCTGGCATGAATAAATGTTCGCATTTAGTAGTAGATTTCGAAAACCATTTGTGAGTCAATTTCAACAACTCGATTTTTTACCTAATTTCCATGGACATTTTCTTTTTCAGGTTTTTCAAAAAACTTTAATTATAAAGCGCAACATATCCACATTATTTATACATTTTCTAAATGGGGATTACATAATTAAATTACTTAGAGAGTTATTTGGGTCACCGAAATTGGTGAGCCACAGAAATTTCATTATTGCCACCGAAATTTTATTGGTGACACAGAAATTGTGCGTGTGCACTGAAATTGTGAATTACTAAAAGAAATACAACGTGGTGTACTATTGCTTAAATCAGTCTTACAAAATTAGCAATCAAGGAACTGATTATGTTTTTTACTCCAATGATAAGGTAAAATTTACTTGAAACTTATACTAACAACCTAGGTAGGGGCGAGCCTCAGCTACCTACCGGGTCACATGTGACGGATAGTGAACTATCCTGTAGTATGAAGGATAGCTGCGAATAAAAGGAAACCGATATAAGCAGTTCCGAACCGAGCTGGTAGTTACCACTCTAGAAAAGGCACGGAAGTCCCGATGACGACCCTACGACATGGCAAGTAAACACCACATGTTCTACTACCGCGAAGGCAGAGGCCTTCGCGGTTGTAGAACATATGGTGTTTACCTGGTATCGGAGGAGTTGGCTTCATAATTAACAAAACCATGAAACAGTATGTGGTTGAAGTTAAGAGCATTTCGGATCGCCTTGCTTATGTGGTTGAAGAAGACTACGAACACTAAGACTAAGCAAAATATATAAAATCAAAATTCACAGGCATTTGCCCCAACATCAGGCTACCAGGACCATATTGTAGAAGAGATCTACGAAGAACTACGAGCTCTGAAAAAAAAATTAAGACCCAATATACCATAATAATGGCCGATTTCAACGCGTGAGTTGGTAACAAGGAGAACAGAGGAGAAATTGGCATCGACAACTAGCAAGAAATGCTGGAGCACAAATGTTCCTCAATTTTCTACAAGCTAACTCACTATATGCTATGAACACGTTTAAAAAACACGAGCAGCCTAGCGATCATCGATTGGTTAGAGCAGACATATAATATGTAAAACTACGAACATCGCGAAGGAATCTTGTTGTGAGGAAACATCTTCCAACCGATACCAAACTCAAGATACTGTAAGCTAACGAAGATCTATATAAGAATACTGTCGATGTAAAACTCAACTGCAAACGATTAACCACCATGACCATAGATGAGATTAACAATAAACTAACAACAGCATTAACTCACGTCCTTAAGGAAATCACCCCAAGTGTCCTACCAAATAGACCGACTAAATTAACACCAAGCGTTAGAGAAGAACAGCAGCCGAAGGGTTCTTAAATTGAAGCTGAACGAGGGCAGGAAACAGATCTTCAAGCTTCTCAACGGAAATGGGGAAGAAGTCACAAATAAAAAGGTTACTTGCCTAAGAGTCCTATGAAACTCTTTATAAGAGTGGAGCAGCACCGAGCCAGACAATAGCAACTCTAGGGCAACCCCGATTACTAATCCAGAATGTAGGTTCCGAAGAAATTCCCGATGTCATTCCAAATGAAGTACAACAAATTTATCAACTTAAAAATTGGAGAGCACCAGGGGAAAACGGCATGTTACCAGAGATGATTAAAATCAACGGAAGGGTCGTCAGCAATGTGCTCGCAGTATTATTCACAAAATTTTCATCGTGGAATCTAAAGTACCTGCATCATGGCACAACGCAATAATCACCCTGATCCACAAAAAAGGGGACATCAAGAAGCTGCCACTACAGACCCATTAGCCTGTTGTCACATATTTATAAGATCTTCTCGAGAGTTATAGTTAACAGGAGAGGCTAGATTTTTTCCAACCAAGAGAACAGGCAGGATTTCGCTCAAGCTTCAGTACCAATGACCACCTACAAACACTTAAAACAGTCATAGAGAAATGTAACGAGTTCAGGAATGACCACTTCGACTACGAGAAGGATTTGACTCGATAGAGTGGTGGTTCATAGAAAGAGCCATAGCCAGATGCCGCATCGATGAAAGGTACATACAAATTCTCCATCACCGCCATCAAAACGCTACTGTCTGTGTCTCCTTGCACGAGAAAATCGGGAAATTCCATGTACAGAGGGGTGTCAGGCAAGGAGATACAATCATCATCATCAACCTAGCCTTTTCCCAACTATGTTGGGGTCGGCTTCCAGTCTAACCGAATGCAGCTGAATACCAATATTTTTCATGGAGCGCCTGCAAGGATACTCAATATCACCAAAATTATTTACCCTGGCACTAGAATACATATTCCAGCAGATGCAGTGAACTGGGAAAGGGCTGATGATAGATGGAGAGAGACTGACAAATCTGAAGTTCTGTCAAAGTAATTTCGGCATAACAAATATTGATTATTTTCAAAAATCTTCTTGAACATTAATACAATAATTTATTGGTACAATTTCTGTGAAGTCGTGTAATTTCCGTGGGCACCCAGATGCCACGGAAACCACAGAAATTGGCCCACAGAAATTGGAAACGTGGCTATTTTTTCAGAATTATAAGAAACCACCAAGGCTATGACTATTGTTTTCTATAATCTTAAATGTGTACCAAAGGCTGCTTAGCATGCTTAAAAGTGATACCTTTATTTCTTGGAAAAATCCTTTTAAAACTTGATCACCGAAATTGCAAAATTTTGTTCCGAGTGAACCGAAATCACTTTCTTAAATTTTTGGCGGGTAGACGTGGCAATATGGTGCACTACCATTATAACTGTGTGTAAGTGCACGACTGTCTCTTGCCGGGCAGGAATTTATTGTTCGTTTAAACTCATTGGTGGAAGCTCAGGACTGTGAAACAAAATGACCATAGAAATTAGTAATTTCGAACGGACAAAACTACCGTTGACATTTACTCATTAACTATTAGTCTTAACATTCAAAAATAATTAGTTTCTTGTTGGGCAATTATTACTTAGCACAAACAAAATACTTTTTCCTACATATGTTGGAGATTATCTTCATGAGAGGTAAATGCTGTGTATGAAAGTGATTGTGGACAGGACACAGAAATTGATAATTCGTCAATTACCGATGTTTTTCTTAGAAAGTAATAGTCTTATAAATATAATTTAAGTGGCTTCATTTAGATTCAAAAAGAGAAATTTTCATTAGAGAAAAAATCGTTGCATTATCTGTAAAGCAGCACTGCGTTTTCAGCCTAGACGCGTAAATTTTCCACCTGAGAAATTCACTCTTGTACTAAGGGTTTTATAATAATGGCAATACGACAATGCATTTAAAAAATAATTTTATTACGAGACCATTGACCGACCAATGATCGACCCTTGTGAATTTAGCAGATTACGAACTTTAAGCAAAATGACAATGGGATGGGAATGGAATCGTGTTGGAGTGACGAATTTATTAAAATAGAATTAGGCCCCGTGTTTTGTCACTACATCATCCTAAGGTAGACTGGTAGAAAATGCCCAAACCAAGTCCGCCTTTAAACATAATGTACGTACATAAAATTCAAAGAAAAACATATGAGCGGGGCAGTATTTGGGGACTGCGGAAAGAAGTGAAGACTCGTAGCTATTCGCTACGGCTATGAGTGCTAAAAAATGCGTAGATGACGGTCACGCGAGTTCTATGATTTTTGTTCACTCAAAAAGTGCTCAACGCGCCTAATAGTAGAGGAGCCCTAGAAGGGATTTCGGGATTTACAGAATCGTGACAGATTAATATACAGAGAGATGACCTTGCACCCTGATAAGTACCTCTACCGTATATGAGCCCCATATGTATGTTCGCACGCCTGGGATAAAGGATCAGAATATTAAAAATTAGTTCATCACCAGAAATTCTCGAGCGCGTCAGATAAAGGTAGGGTGAATTTAGTAGGGCTTTCAATCCGGAGTTCCGGAGTTTCGTAATAACATACGCTAACGCGTGGCGTCAAGACACAATTTAGATCGAGAGCGCCCAGTTTAGGTATTTAAAATGTCGGCTTTCTTCAAGACCAAATGAGTGCAACGCTAGTATTATTATCTATTCTGTGCTTGTGGTCACCAAGTGTAGGTACAAACACATTGCAAATGTTGACGAGTGTGAGAGCAGGAGCGCGAGCGGTACCGTCCGAGACAATAAAGAAATCGGAAGTGTGCATATGTGTGTCTGACTCACTAACGGTACTCGTTTTCACGCAATCACAGCTTGTTTTTACACTTGGATACAATCAATAAAGCGCTCGCCGCTTCATGAAAAAAAAAACTATAATTAAATAAATTATGACTTATAACCATTTTGCATTTACAATATCTGTTCAAATTAATTATTACTACGTATTATAATAAAACAAGCTGACAATTTAATAAAAATAAGTTGACCCACTGCTGCCTAATCGCCTGTACTGTGACACTTCGCTCATCTTTGGGTTCACATAAGTTCACGCCGCGCGCGCCGGCGGCGGCGACTTGTGCGCAAGGTTCGTTTCGCGTAAAGGATGGTAGCGTCAAATACCTACTTTGCTTGGTATACCCGGCCTTAAGGTACTTCCCTTACTGTCCTGTTTACCGTCTCCACACTGTGTTCTGGCAACACTAATAAAACTCCTCCAAGTAATCGCCAGATTATGGGTCAGTACCTACATCCAGGTAGATGACATCTTAATCTGACGCGCTCGAGTATTTGAATGAATTCAATGATGTATTTTTTTTCTGCATATTTCAATAATAGCCGTGAGTTTACGTTACGACTAAATTGTCAGAATTTTAAATGAGAACTTTTTTTGGATAAATATACTTATCACCCCCTTAAAATATCTGACACGCTCGATCAATTTTGTTTTCCTATTTTCAGACATTACGCACGGCCACCCCCACCATGAAAACCATCAGATTAATATACCTACATTACTGAAGATACGAGCACCGTTTCTTGGTTGTCATACTAGCATGTCATACTAGTATGATCAGCGAGAATCGCTTGTATTGGTGGTCATATTATTTTTATAAACATCCTATATGCATGTAGTTTTTTGTACTTCTATACTAATATAAAAAAAGAGGTAAAATTTGTTTGTATGTAGGGTAATCTCCGCTACCGTAAGCGCGGGCCTGTGGACGGTGAGCTTTGGGCTAGGTCGCCGTTCGTCCGTCTTATGACGACAGGCCGTGTCGACGGCGCCAGAGTGTTCCACGCGCGCCTTAAAGAGATGTAAGCATAGGGAAGGGGTTCGCAAGGGCCGAAGCCTTGTGGGGCTGCGGGACTGTTCGAAAGAGATACCGTGGCCCCAGAACATAAAGGGCGAGGAAGGAACATGGATGGGTTTTAGTCAGTAAAAGTCTGACATTCCCTCCCGTTCCACCTAAAGTGGGAGAAGTCATTTGATAATTTCCAATCAGAAAAAAATTAAAAAGGGGTGTATATAATTCTGAAACAATTATATCTAGGGGACAAGAAAACTATTATATTTAGAGGGACAATGACAAATATGACCACCAATACAAGTGATTCTCACTGGTCATACTAGTATGACATGCCAGTATGACCACCAAGAAACTGCGGATACTGGGGCATAAATTACATGCTATCAATATCTGATGCGCTCGGACATGTCCATAAATTATAACAGTTTTTTTTTTCATTTTTGATGGTCTATAGACGCTCTATTTTTTTCTTTTTATCATTAAACTTCGAAATTCAATAGGTCTCAACGACGCTCGAGCAAATCCACATTTAGGTAGCATCAAGCTATAAAGAAGTTTTCACTTAAGGCTGAAACGTTTGCGATGTTTCCCCCTACGATCTTGCTCTGAAATGTAAATAAAACATCAGCATGGGCACATTAATTTGTGTAATTTATTTCTTCACCTGCACTGCTCTCAAGAACGGTTAAGGAAAACATCGTTGTGAGGAAACCGGAATGTCCTAGAACCAAAAATTCAAAGACATGTGACATCTACCAGTTCGCACTGGGCCTGCGTGGTGGATTATGGCTCACTCATACACCAAAATACGCACTATGACGTGCGCAGATGTGTACAATGCACCCTTTCGATGGAGACTTCGCCCGCGAAAATTGTGATAGCTCGGCTAATTTGCATGATGTCAATATAATGTACCTATAGCCTATGTTACTCGGTAGAGATGTAGATTTACAAACGGCGAAAAAAGTTTAATTTTAATCGGGCATGCAATGGGTAGTTAATATTGAGGTAAATCGTATCAAACAGACTTCTTTTTTGCAAAAAAGTTACTTTATGATGAAGAAACTGATCGTTAGAGGTCGTTCCCGTCGCGACTGCCATTTGTCGCTGCATGGGCTCTAGAAGTCTAGACAATAACCTGCCGGGTAAAGCCCCGTTCCCACTATATCGTGACGACAGATAATCGTGTAGTTTTAAGTGTCGTGGCTTGTGTATTTAAATGGAGGTTTTAATAGGTATACGACACGATAACTGTCGTCCATGACTTTTGCCAACTAAAAACCAACCCTCAGTCGACCGGCGCGGCTATTTCGTGTTCCATAAAGTAGGCAAAAAATGTAAGACAAATTATCATAAACTTCTTTATTACGAGCATAACATCAAAATAAACTAACACTGAACTTCTTGAAATCATCACGCATAAAAATAAAGTAACATATAAGTTTTTGAACATGAAAGTGTGAAACAAGTCCCGAGCATTACATAAAAATAAATTTACTATATATATAAACTTCTTGAACTTTAATAAGTTACGATTACATAAAAATGAACTTATATCAGATGGCGCTGCCGTCACAACAACATATCGCTCCGTAAATTTTATTTCTTAATATTCAAAAAGCAGTAATACTACGATAAATTTAAACTTAACTGACTTGAATAAACAATATACATCAGTGATAGTGTTATCAAGCACCAAGAAATAACACAAAATAAATAAACAATGAACTAGGACAAGAACAGTGGAAGTGACAGTGTTTTTCATATAAACATCCATAAAGTGTTTAGAAGTGGTGTAATAATCAGTCAAATCTGTGTAGAAGTGAGAAAAGGCCATTACAAGTGAGCAGATAAGCAGTGAGTGATAAACCGTATCAAAACTTGAACTTCTCACAACGACCAAAAACGTTAAGAAAAATATTTCGAATAATGGCACCGTCATAGGATAGAACACTTAGAACAACGCCATCTGTATTGTAACGGCCGTATCAACAAAGTGAAGTCGATAAAACAGTACACATTACTGGATCGACAAAGGACTCAACATTTTGGTTCAACTACGTAAGCACTTCAGTAGCGGCGAAGTGAAACTGTGTGCCTGCCTTGGAGCACATCTTGGAGTGAGTTCGAATCCCAGTCACGCAGGTACTTTTTGGAAGCGATTCGACAATTTAAAATGAATACTAGTATCAAGAGTAACATAACGGTGCGTCAAAAACGCAAAAAAACTTCTACCTCATTTGAACGACTATGTTTAACCAGCCCATCATCATCTGAGAAGTCAATAGCAGACAGTCTACCCGAACATATTATTACAAACTACGACGATGACTACACAAGAAATTTAAGAGAACAAATTGAATCACTGACTGACCAACTCAATAGCGCACACCAACAAATTGACGAACTGTTACTCGAGAATGGCTCCCTTACCAAAGTAACACAAGAACAACAAAAACAAATTACGTACTTAAAAACCATATGTGCAAGCACTCCCCAGAGTATGAGTCAGACTCGCAGAAAGAGGAACAAAAAGCAATGTAGGAAAACACTTGATTTCGAGAGAGAAGATAGTGATACTACAATTAAAGACTATGAGAAGAATGAAAGTAGTTTAAAATCATCTCAAGAACCCAATCCAGAAGAAGTTGTACAGAACAAAACAGCTAAACAGTCTTGTGAGAAGCCTAGAATAATTATTCTCGGAGATGAACAAGTTCGTGGTCTTTCACAAATACTAATAAGTAGAAGGACGGCAGAGTGGAATGACTGTTACACGGTCTCAGCCCTGGTTAAACCAGGTGCAACATGCTCCGAAATGTTATGTTACAACTTAGAAATATTTAACTCGCTGACCGAGCACGACATTGTTATACTTTCGGTAGGAACCAATGATAATAATCCAACCCATCTCCTGAAGGAAGTATGTATAGCACTTAATAGTCTAAAAACTTGCCAACAAATTTATTTACTAGGCATACAATGTAATAATTATTTAAATAAGAACATGTTAAACCAAAGCTTACAACTCTTAACGAAAAATTTTTCAAATTGTAAATTTATAAATTTAAACGAATTTTCCTATTATAAGCGATACTATTATTTAAGACAAAATAATCGCACTTATTTAAATCAACTTAGCTCTAAATTAAATATTGAAATTGATTATCTTAAATACACAACAGAATTTCTCATAAAAAAGCCTTTGTTGTATACTGCACGTAATCTGGAAAAACGTAGTGAATTAACTAACATATGCTCGAATCAGAAGACAATTTTGGATTATTTTAAACCAATGGCATGTGACAGGAAGGTGGCAATTAATACAAAAGTACAATCTGAATCTAGACAGGTCTCTGATTCAGCCTGTGATAGTCTTTTTCGTGTATGAACATATTTTTATACTGCACCAAAATATTAATGGGCTTGTAAATAAATCGGACTTACTGGGTGTGCACCTTAATAATTTTAAAGAGAAGGGTGAATCGGTGGATATAATATGCATAACAGAAACTAACATGAAAAAGGACGACTATATGCATCTTCACGTACCTAATTATACACTCCACACATATTTTTCACGAGAAAATAGGAACGGGGGCTCGTGTATACTTATAAGGAATACTATAACGGGGCAAAAATTGGATGTTGGAAAATGGTGTAAATCAAACCTTATTGAAGTCTGCGCGGTTGAATTGCAGAATCACCCCATAATAGTTGTATGTGTTTACAGACCTCCTAATTTGGAAAAGGCTTCAATGAATACATTCCTCTTTAGTTTAGATATGATTCTCAATGACATCTGTTTCAAACGTAAAAAAAAGGTAATTTTATGTGGTGATTTTAATATAGATATTTTGAAGGACAACTACGCCTCTCGCAGTTTCAAAAACCTATTGCAAAGTTTTAACTTGAAACTCGGCGTGCTCACTCCAACACGACTTTGTAGCGGAACATGCATTGACAACATCATCGACAATATAAGGGGAAGTAAATGCGTAACGGTCGAATTGGCGTTGTCAGATCATACAGCGCAACTGTTACAATGCCCTGTTAAAAAAACTTGCGTACTGCCATATTGGTTTATATTTAGACGTAGTTTCTGTAAAGAAAATATGCAAAAATTTAAAAGTTGCTTACAAAATTTGACATTTAATGATATTTATTCCTCCACAGAGCCCAATGACGCATTCAATAAGTTTCACGACACATTTAAATTTTTGTATGATATCTGTTTTCCGCTTAAGAAATTAAAACAATATGCAGTGAAATCACCTAAGTGGATTAGTAAAGGGATAAAATTATGCTGCAAACGCAAGCGCGAAATGTTGTGGCAATTTCGGAAAGACCCCAACCCCCATACTAAAAATTATTTCAAAACATATACGAAACGATTAAAAACCATAATTCGTCTGACTAAGAAATCCCAAAATAATAACCACATTAACACTGCGTCTAATAAGTGTAAAGCTACATGGCAAATAATAAATAAGTCCAAAAATAATAAGCCGGTGGAAGGAATACCAAGACTTAGAATAAATGACGAAAACATAACTGACCCACAAATAATCTCTCAAATTTTTAATGACTATTTTATTGACGAAATTGAATTATTATCTGACATTAATATTAGTAATCAAAATTTAAAATTTGACATGCATCTTGATTCATTATTTTTAGTACCCACAGTTCCCCCTGACATTATAAAATAATAAATTCATTAAATAACACTAATAGCTCTGGTTACGATGACATTACAACAAATGTTATTAAATCTGTTTCAACCATTATTGCACCGGTACTTAGTTATATAATAAATATGTGTTTAGAATTGGGTGTGTTTCCGGAGAGGTTGAAACTAGCAGTTATAAAACCACTGCATAAAAAAGGTAGCAAGCAAGATCCAGCCAACTACCGGCCTGTTGCCTTGCTGCCCATATTCTCTAAAATTTTTGAAAAAGTGATATATAACACATTATACACATTCTTTGAACGTAACAATCTTTTTGCTGAAGAACAATACGGTTATAGAAGGAAAAAGAATATAAATATGGCGATCTTCAAGCTGTTTGAAAAAATTATAACTGGCATTGACAAGAGAAGTCCTGTAGCTGCTTTATTCATGGACATGAGCAAGGCATTCGATTTTGTGGATAGGACAGTACTTATAAAAAAGTTGGAAAGGTATGGAGTGAGGGGCAATGCTTTGAACCTTTTGAAATCGTATTTGTCGGACAGAACACAAGTTACGAAAATTGGGAAGGTATGCGTTGCTTCAAAAACTGAGTGTACGTATGTATCGAGTCAGAGAGCTAATAACTATGGAGTACCCCAAGGAAGTATTGTAGGGTCATTATTATTTATTATTTACATTAATGACATGACCTTAGAAACGCATCACCCGATGGTTTTGTTTGCTGACGATAGCACGGTAGTTTTTAGTGGTGATAATGATCCGACGACACTTGAAGGAGAGATTAACCACTGTCTCCATGCATTAATAGAATGGATGGGCGCTAATAATTTAAAAATTAATATTGACAAAACTAAAATAATGACTTTTGAGCAAAGGACAAATCATAAAAAACCTGACGTAAAATACAGAGACAAGATTATTTTAGAAGCGACAACAACAAAATTTTTGGGGCTTGAACTGGATAGGGACATGTCGTGGAAAACTCATACTGACAGTGTGTGTAAACGTCTGAGTCAACATTCATATGCTTTACGTACTCTCGCAAAGGAGGTAAATCAAAAAGTTTTAGTTACGGCGTATCATGCATATGTTACATCTACATTGCGATACGGAATAATATATTGGGGCAACTCCACTAACATAGAAACAGTATTTAGAGCGCAGAAAAGGTGTGTTAGGGCAATAAGCGGTATAAAAAGCACGGAAAGCTGCAAACCGATCTTTGCGAATCTCCGTATATTAACAGTACCCTGCCTGTATATATATGAGGTGGCTGTATTTGTGAAGATGAACTTCCACTTATTTGAAAAACTACACAGCTCGCGACACAGATATAAAATAAGCACTAGACAACACAAAAAAGCAGTATTCCATAAAAACCTCCTAGGAATGGCACCACATATTTATAATAAATTACCTAATGCTTTGTTGAGTATAAAAGATATAAATGTATTTAAGAAGCAACTAAATAATCTTTTGTTAGGTAAGACATACTACACTATTAATGAATACCTGTCAGATAGGAATTTCTGTGCATAATAATAATAATGCAGATAATTTGGGAATACTTGAGTCCGATTTATGTTATTTTATGAAAATTATGTTTACTATGATTTTCCATTTACATATTTCTTAATTATTTTGACATTAGATACTCTGACATTACTTACATATTAATTTTAATTTATAACATTGTAAAAGGTATTATTTATGAATTTATGACATTGTGTAACGGATTAATTTGATTTTGACATTGTACAGGGTATTATTTTATTTTATTTATTATTTTTCAATTTATGACATTTTTTAACGTATTAATTTGAACTTATGACATTTTCTTAGGTTAATTCCATTTTATTTTCTTTCCGACTCTGTTCGTGGTATTAATTGGATTTTATGAAATGTATAATTATAATTATAAATTTTGCATGCCTGAATTGGTACAATACAGTGGACTGCGCATTCACTTGACATCTGGAAATGTATAAATGTACTGTGTTGAGCAATAAATATTTGAATTTGAATTTGAATTTGAATTTGAACTTATAACGAACTTCTTGAACTTAAAAGTGAAATAAGTTACGATTACAAAAAAATAAACTTACAACAAATTTCTTGAACTTAAAAGAGAAATACATACATACTTTAAGTTATGTAAGTTAAAGACTTATAATTAAAAAAAAAACAACTTTCTTCTTTACAATACTATAGTAAACAACACTATGCCATATGAAAATGAGGACTTACGATAGGATTTTTCACGAAACGCGAATCCCTAAGTAGAGACAATGAAGTTATATACAAACATAAATTATTATACCTGAATCTAAACGAGAAAAAACAAAACAAAGATAAACAACTAACACTTCGCTCAATACTGTAAAACTAGGATTCCACCGCGAAAGAGTAATGAGCCGGAAATGGCTACGCGAAGCGGCCTTCATTAAATCATATTCATCAAATAGAAACCACCAAGAAAGATTTTAATCGTCTGATTTCCACCGCAAAAGAGAAATGAAACAAGAGTGAGCAGAGCGAGCTCAGTTTGACACTTTGCCCGCTGAATCATTTCCACTCGACTCTTTGTTGGTGTAAACACATGTAAGCAGTTTTCTCGTGCGAGGTAAAATAAGTCATCAATGGGTCCGCTCCGTTTGCAGTGAAAACCGGGCTTTACATCGGCTGCTTTACGTGAAAATTCTAGAATACGTTCCGAGTTTAGAATGGTCAAAAGCATGGCCACAAGAAGTTTTGCCTGTTTATGTCGTTTTGGTTCAGGCCCCGTGCGATGACACGCAAATCAACGTTGCTATAAAGCCCATTGATAGTTTTTGCCAATTTTGGAAACTAAAAGTGGGCCCACTTTTAGTTTCCAAAATTGGCAAAAACTAACTACCTGAAAGGCTCCTATCTGAAACTGAATATGCTAGCTAAAAAAACCTCTTTCTAAGTAGCCTTTTTAGATACTTATCCGCTAAAGTGACCCTTGTTGAATACACAAATTATTACTTAAAACGAACAAAAACGCGCTTCTTAGACTAAACACAGACTTAGCTTAAAATAAAAACAGTTCCTCCCTTACAGTAACATGTAAATCTACCTTCAAACACGTATTAATTAATGTTACTAGCCTAGCCCAGCGGTCCAATGTCATTGTTCTCCGTACGTTCGTCATGATGGCAGAAGTCAGCCAAAGTCAACAGTTTCATTGATTTTAATGGCGAATCTTACTGTGTGAGGCAGCAAATTTACTTCCCGCCGTTCTCAAAAATATCACTTTTTGAAGATAAAAATTAATTTCTTCAAGCAGAGGGGAGCAAGTTGAATGAAAACGGTTTCCGTCTAAAGTAATTTTAATCAGCCCTGTTTTTTCTTTAACGGATTGGCTCATCACACGCATGCTATCCTGATAACGCAAAAGATCGTACAGCTTCTTAACTGATAAGTTCTCCAAATTATTATACGCTATATTTATATAACACAAGACCAAATTTCCTTTACAGTAGGGTGCTTCATTTTTAACCACTACATCGTCATTGGAAAATGGGTCTTGAAATTCTCCTAATATTCCATTAGTCATAATTTCAGCCTCCTCTTCTATACTGTACGATATTTTAGGCTTTACACGAGTACGTACACTTTTGGATGGTTTGGATAGCGGCACTCTCGGCATACTTATGCGGCTAGCAAATTCATCCGTATTTCTAGATTTTAAATTGCTTAGACTTCTTTCGTAAACGGCTTTTTTACTCTGCAAATACTTAAGTTTTCGGCGTGCCAAATCATTTTTTTCTTTGAAATTCAGTGGAAATTCCATAAGGCTGTCTAAAATTGGTACGAAGCCGCTGTCAGTGATTTTGTTTCCTGATAAATTGAGGTGTAGTAAACTTCGGTTTGCTCTAAGAACGGATGCAATAAATATTGCCGCATCATCTGTAATGTCATTTGAGCCTAACTCTAATATTTGAAGGCTATTTGCAGCAGGAGCACCAAAATTAATATTTTCAAATATTTTCTTGCAGACAGTGTCATTAATTTTACATCTATTCAGAGACAAATATTTCAATTGTGAAATCTGTTCAAGTAAAATGTAATAATTCGCTTCTGGCACGTACGAATCGTCGAAAACAATTTCAGAAATATTTGAGATTGGCAGTAATTTGTTTATTTCGTATATCAATGCAGCAGTGAGTAGACTTCTTCGATAAGTGAATCGTGTCAACGAAGAGTGGTAAGGGACACAGAGGCCGAAGGCAGCAATCACTTTTCTAGATGCCCTGACTGCGGTGCCCTCGATTGCTATTTCCACTAGCCGCTGCTTAGTGTCGTAGTATGCTGTCACCGGAACCAGAGCAGTTGACATTCCTTCCATCGACTTAGTGCTTGACTCCAAAATGTTTGATTCTTCTAGACTACGCGTTGCCTCCAATTTCGCAATTTGACGAGATGTAGACTTTCTACGAAAATCCTCTGTAAGTAAAGTAAAAGTTTATTAAAGCGAAATATTTTACGAAAATTGATTAGTATTAGAAGGAGAGGATATAAAACAACAGAATGGTTTATTTTAGCCTACATAGGTACATACTTAATAAGCTTTGGGGCGGTCACCTCTCAATGAGAGGGATGGACTGTAAAATCCTCATATTATGAATAGTCAGCACGTGGCCCACTGCCGGTTGGTAGATGTCACATGTCTTCGATTTTTTTTATAAATCGACCCACCAATCACCACTGCTCTATTTTTTTTTAGTACTCTATACTAAATAAACTATACTATATAAAATTGACAAAGGTGTGAAACAGCGTGACCCGCTCTCCCTAAAACCATTTACATATATATATAATAACACCTTTGAGGAGATATTTAAGAGCCTAGCAGATCCACGGTCCAGTTAAGGTATAACAGTCGGTTGCAAGAAACTCACCAACCTTCGTTTCGCTAATGACGTCATCATATTTGTACCGAGTGCTGCCGAGTTACAACAGATGCTCCAAGAACTGAGCACAGCAAGCCTGACTAAAGTGATGACCAATTGCACAAAAAGTAGGGGTGAGGTAGATGGGCAAGAAATCCACTATGTCGATGAGTACATTTATTTGGGCCAGCTAGTTTCCTTCGGGAACAGACAAGACAGAAAAATCGACCGCCTAACCTAACCTTTTTTTTTCCGGGCGGGAAATCATCAAATGACTTCTCCCACTCCGGGCGGAGCGGGAGGGAGTGTCAGACTTTTACTGACTAAAACCCATCGATGTTCCTTCCTCGCCTTTTATGTTCCGGGGCCGCGGTATCTCTTTCGAACAGTGCCGCAGCGCCCATCCTAACCTACGGTGCACGAACTTGGTCCTTGACTGAATCGCAAAAGTCCAAACTCAAAGTTTGCCAAAGGGCGATGGAGCGTAAGCGTTTTAGGAATTAAGCTCAGCGACAGAATTCGTAATCCCATAATACGCTCCAAAACTGGAATCGCTGATGTAGGGAACAAGACTGCTGGGTTAAAGTGGGATTGAACGGGCCATGTCTGTAGAATGCATCCGGACCGATGGGCCAGAATCGTCACTCAGTGGGTGCCAGAAGACGGGCGTCGTCGCCGAGGGAGGCCAAGAAAACGCTGGCGTGACGCATTTATAAGAGATTGGCCAGAGAAAACCGCACGGAGAGTAGAGTGGAAGGAGGCTACGTAAATACATTGAGGAATTCAAATTCAGATTCAAATATTTATTGCTCAACACAGTACACTTTTACATTTCCAGATGTCAAGTGAATGCGCAATCCACTGTATTGTATCAATTCAGGCATGCAAAATTTTTAATTAAACATTTCATAAAATCCTTAGACAGTGTCATAAAATCAAATTAATCCGTTACACAATGTCATGAATTCATAAAAATACCTTGTACAATCTCTTTCTCACCCCGAAAAATAACATTGCTAGAAGCAGCCCCCCCCCCCCCCCCCTGGCGGCAATCGAACACACCTCTGGGGAGAAAACAGGCAGAAGATCGATCACCGTGCTTTTCAAGGTAAGTGGAGGTATACCATATTAAGTATGCTCCGCTCTTATAAGGTAGGTAAACTTATAGGAGCGGAGCATACATAAATGAAAAATGTTGTAAAAACGGGGATTTTTTTTCCTTTTGTGAGCTTTTTCTCTCTATTCTTTTTCGTCTTAACGCAGACGGAGTTGCGGGGGTCAGCTAGTCAGGAATAAAATCCTTTATCGGAATTTTTATATTGCACATTTTTCGAAGTCGGGATCTTATAATTCGGCAGCAGTATAAGCAAACCTCTAAGAGTCTAGCCAGGCTAGCGTCGCTGTCAATGCACTTGCAGTTGATGCCACGCATGAAGTGTTATTTGACGCAAGGGGCTGCCTCCACGAGCGAGAGAATCGCGCCGATATTTTCGTAACAGAAACAGGGATGTTACGGAGGTGGTTGATCGGAACCGAAATCGAAGTTTTTAAATTTGGTTTTTCAGAGTCGGAATCAGAACCGGAATCGGAGTCGGAGTCGGAGATGGTGGCAGAAGAAAGATGTGTTAAGGGCAGGCAATAAAATAAAATAAACATTAATTAGTCAGCCTCTTTTCTGTTCTTACAAATAAAAAATAATCACATTTTTATAACAGTTGGCTAATTGAATCAAAATTGACTCCAGAAGTAGCAAATTATATTTCGACCTCGGATTAAAACATCCGATTTAAATGTATCGGAACAGAAGTCGGAACCGGAGGTGTAAGGCCAATCGGAAGTTCGGTCCGACATATCGGAGTCGGAGTCGAAGCTCCGTAACATCCCTGGATAGAAATAAAGGGTGTAAAACACCTCTTCACGAAGCCGAAATGCACTTGTTCTCTCCATCATTGCGATCATTTTTTTGGTCTACACCATACCTTTCCCAGGTATGGTGTAGACCAAAAAAATGAACCTTCTAGTCACGGAGATTATGGTCAAAGTTACAACTTTTTGACAAGTTTTTTTTTAAATACTAGTTTTTTTTGTGAGATTTTGAGTTTTAACACCTCCACGACCCCTGTACTATTCAATACATCCATCAGCATAATGTTTTAAGTGCGTTATATTGAGTTCTACCACAAAACATGATTTATAACCTCAAAAAAAAAGTTGTTTCCCAGCAATAATTTTTGCGTAAAGTTACTTAGTTTGATGTACAGAATGCTTGGTTAACGGCTTTGTGATGAGGTGGTTTACACCCTGTATGTAGAATCGCCGCGATTCGCTCGCTCATGGAGGCGCCCCTTAGGCTCAACTCACACCAAGAGCGTCGAAGCGCAGCGAAGCGGAGCGCAGTTTCCGTGTCATATGAATTTTAACTTTCTTTTCATTACTATAATACTTATTATCGCATGAGAAACACGAACGAGTCGCGTGGATGCCCGCGCACCACGGGAATTCCTGCGAATTCCATAAACGGAGCCGTGCGACTGCCGGGACTCCGCGCTTCGCTGCCCTTCGCCGCTCTCTCGGTATGAGTTGACCCTTAGTTTAAGTGGTTTTAGTAGATAATGGTAATAAAGTACCTTGAAACTTCGGGGTTATGACGACTGAGGTTGAGGCAGCCATTTGTTCACATATCCAAGGAATGAAAGTTTCAAATTTTAAAGGTGAAGAAGGATCTTGTCCTTCTGTCTTGAAAACTAGAGAGTTGCTTTCGATAGCCGAATTACTGTTACAGTTCAACTTCACATTTTTGCGAGTAACAGGCAACACAGTTTTTTTTGGATGTTTCTCAGCTTTTTTCATTATTAACGAATTATAGGTACTGATTTCATACAACAAAATTCCCTGGGATTACCTTCTTAGGAAGCTGCCACAATTATTCAATTTTTTGATTACTTGTCACTACTAAACATTTTTAGAAAAAAAGCACAGAGCATCTATATATACGAAAAAAAAGCCAGTTTAAATTTGGACGCACACTTATCCGCGCCGAAAGAATCGACCGCGCCGAAAGAATTTTTTCTCATACTTATGACGTCATCTATTCGTCCGATTCGACGCGGATAAGTGTGCGAGGTTTAGTAGGATTTCTAAAATTCGATCCTTTCGGCGCGGTCGATTCCTTCGGCGCGGATAGGTGTGCGTCCACCTTAAAAAGGATTGCGGAAGGTGAAGGCTGAAAAGTTAAATAAATGGATTAATTAAGTACTACTATTATTAAGAATGATGAACAGAATAAAGAATGACGCACGCTAGACCGTGCCGGGTCCGAGCTGAGTGTCGTCCGTGCAATTCGGACCCGTAGCGTGCGTCATCCTTTCCAAGTTTCCACACTCACGAGGCTCAGCCGCGCGGCTCACGACTTGACTTCACGAGCCTCTAGTGGGGACGCCGTTGTGGCTACTGGTGATTTTGATATTGCTATTTTAGAAACTCGCCAAGAACAAAGGGAAGTAAAACATGATATATTTCCGTGGTGCTAGGCAACTGGGCCTATCCCAGTTGTAAACGTCCCTTTCTGCCTATTGGCCTTGTTTCGTTCTGTCTCCTGCTGATATGGAGTGAAGTGGAAATTACGGTTTCTTCCTATTCCACCACTATACTTTCTGATTAATTTCGTTGCGGGATCCAAAACAGTTAAATTCATTCTCTGGGACTTGGTCGAGCTTCATTGACTCGGCGCTTTTCTGGTGGTTGCCACTGTTGATTCTGGCTTTCAGGAGTTACAGTGGTTTGGGAATAGTGTGGCGGGCTTGTACCAAAAAAAAGAGGCATACAGTACCTAGTTAAAATGGTCCGTGGGTACCGCACGATCTCCCGCGAGGCGGCGGGCCTGCTTGCCGGATTGCCGCCATGGGATCTGGAGGCGATAGTCCTCGCGCGCCTGCACGACTGGCGCGCGGAGGCACTACGCCAGGGGGAAACTCCGCTGCCGCGGCAAATTGCCGCTCAGCGGACAGACCTCCGGCGCGATCTCATGGCGACATGGAGAGAGCGACTGTCGCAACCCCGTGCAGGGCACGCCACGATAGTGACGGTAAGTCCCCTCTTTCGACCGGAGGACACGGTGGAGCACACGGTGGAAGTCTGCCCTGCGTGAGCGGAGCACCGCCGTGTCCTCGTAGGGGCGATCGGCGGCGGCGACCTCTCGTGTCCGGCCCTGGTTCAATCCATGGTCCGGAGCGAGACGGAATGGGAAGCCGTCACCTCCTTCTGCGAAGCATTCATGCTAGCGAAGGAGGTGGCGGAACGAGAGAGGGAGATATCCTCTCTTCCCGGCCGCCGCGGGAGACGCACCGGGCGTCGGGGGCCACGTGGTGGCTACCGGCCACCGTAGACGCAGGCCTGTGGACGGTTAGCTATGGGCTAGCTAGCCGTCCGTCCGCCTAACGACGACAGGCCGTGTCGACGGCGCGTTCGTGTGCCACGGGCGCCTCAAAGAGATGTCAGCATAAGAGATGGGGGCCCATCTCTCGCAAGGGCCGAAGCCTGCCGGGGTTGCGGGCCTGTTCGAAAGAGATACCGCGGCCCCGGAACATAAAGGGTGAGGAAGGAACATGGATGGGTTTTAGTCAGTAAAAGTCTGACACTCCCTCCCGCTCCGCCCAGAGTGGGAGAAGTCATTTGATGATTTCCCATCCTAAAAAAAAAAAAAAAAAGATAGTACCTAGGTAGATCATAATTTACAAACATTTCAATTAGTATGTAAAATAATATGAGTATGAAACTAAATAAATATCAATCATACAAGTCTAACCATAACTACCCGCGGTTTCGCCTGCGTACAAATTATACAGGTTGTCCGGTAATTAATGGATAGATATAGTAGAACCTATTGACATTAAAAAAAAAAAATCTGTATAAGTACTAAAACATTCCTCGAGAACCATTCTATCCATTGGTAAAAAGCTCATAGAGCGAGTTTATTCCTAGCTAGCAATGACAACACTAAATCAAAGCCTGTCTGCTCATAGCAGTACACTTCGGGCCAGGTATCAGCTTCAAACAAAAGCGCTGTTTCATCGGCTAAAGTTATGAATGTTATGATCCTTCCACCGGGCATCTTGAGCTCGCAGAGGATGTTGATGTAAGTCAGAAATAATGGAGGACCGACAATTCTTCCCTGTGGCACGCCATGCACGACGGGAAGGTCACTGCTAGTCCATTCACCCACCCTGACTCTCTGGAATCAATTGGTGAGGTAGTCAGAAAAAAGCTCAAGCTGTTTACCCCTTACACCAATGTTCTCTAATTTCTTCGGCAATAGTGGACTCAATGTTCCCTAATTTCTAGACTGTGTCAAAGGCTTTGGCCAGGTCCGTGAAGATTAAAATAACTTTTTTGTTCATATCAAGTTTATCAGAAACAAACTTAGTAAGATCATGAATGGCGTCACTGGTCGATCGGCCAGATCGCAGGCTGTACTAAGAAGGAGATACAATTAATTGTTTTCCAGGTAGTCGACCAGGTGATTTTTCATGATCCTTACAGGAATCTTAGACAAAGCCGGAAGGATGGAAATTGGTCTATAGTTGTTGACATAGGCTCCATCGCCACTTTTGAAGATGGGGCGATTCTCAGCTATTTTCCAGGCATTTGGGAATTTACCAGTCAATCACGAGGTTGCAGATAAATACTATGGGAGAAATGAGAACATGTCTACTTATATCTCTTCAAAATGCTGGTAGAAAATTCGTCATAGCCAACAGCGCAACTAGACTTCAAACCATGAATAATATTTCCGATCTCTTCTAATGTGATCTAAGCACGTTTTCTTATGTGTAGGGAAGGTATAAGCCAGCAACATGATATGGGATGCTAAAAGGTTCAGGTAATGAGCAGAGTTTGAGTCTGTGTTGGTCTCTGTTATTTCCACATTAAGGTCACTTATGAGGGGCTGCGAGACTGTTCGAAAGAGATACCGCGGCCCCGGAACGTAAACGGCGAGGAAGGAACATGGATGGTTTTTAGTCAGTAAAAGACTGACACTTCCTCCCGCTCAGCCCAGAGTGAGAGGAGTCATTTGATGAATTTCCCTTCCGAAAAAAAAAGTCACGTATGAGAATAAAGTTTTGTATATTTGGGGTAGAAGTGAGAAAATGGTCAAAAGAGGTAAAAAAGTTATTAAGGTTTTTGTAACCAGCAGGAACACTGTCACTCTGTAATTTATTTGACTAATTGGTGATTTAATTTTCCAAATGTGGCATCACTGACCTATCACAGCCGCAATGCGGATTGGCGGAAACTAACAGTGGCATGACGATCATTAAATGGCGGCTGTCCACGTGCACAGTCAGGTTGGTGGCACTCTTAGAGTATATATTACAGGTTGGCAAAAAAGAGTAGCCACTGTGCTGTTCATATGAACAGCACAGTGGCGGCCCCCGGATTTTCTGGCAACCCGCTGTGACCGTATAGCGTACCAAATTATCGTCTTGATACTTTAAATTTTTTTTATGCATATTTATTAAAATCAGTAAGTATCATTTAATTGAACAAGAATTTATTCTCCTCATGTAACTGCCTAAAAATAAATATAATTAAGCTAGTAATACTATTTTTTAAATTTTCTGGAATTAAAAAAAGACGTAGATAATTATAATGTTATTGCAATTTAATAATTTAATCTAATATATTTTTCCCCAAATATTTCACCCCCTCCGTGTCATCCGAGTTTTGGCTAGAGTAATTCGTCCGCATATTCGTCTGAATCGTTCTCCGATTCAGAGGAACAACTATTGTCTTCGAGGTTTATCACTATTTGCTCCATGTCTTCGTACATAGTTCGCACTCGTAATAATCTTTTTCAATTTTAAATACTGGCATGAATTCTTCCAATCCACCTCCGTAATTGATTGGAATGCGCGCTCAGCTGCTTCCTATAAAGACGAAACATTTGATTAAACCTCGTATCAATATAAAAGGCCGGAGCACACCAGATGCGTGGCGTGACGTGATGCGTGCACGCACCAGTTGTAATGTATGAAACTGTAAGAAGGGTGTCAGACCAGATGCGTGACGTGTGCACGCGCGTGACCCACGCACGCAGAGCCGCATCTTGTCACAAACCGAGTCCGTGCGCGTGTGTAGCGGAACGGCAACGTCGCACACGCGCCCGCAGTGATGACGTTGTATTATATGGCGCTCCCTGTTAGATGCCAGACCGGGCACGCACGCATACGCATCGGTCATTGCTGCACGTGCGCACGCATGCAAAGTTGTATTTATTTACAAACAGAAAGCGGTAACGAGTGTTTTTTTTCGCAATGGAGACTCTTTGTAGCAGCAGAAGATTCTTGGCATAATAGCAGCAATAAAGCTTCTTCATCAGAAGAACTGCTGTTGTCTAACATCTTTTCGCTAAATGATCTCAACTCCAAATGCCTGCTGGCAAGGCGGCTCGCACTTGCGTGCAGCAGTTCTGCGTAACGTGATGCGTGCGCGCGCGACGTGTGCTGCACCGGTCTTGGCCGGTCTGACAGTGCTCGCACGCGCGTGTGCACGTCACGTCACGCGTCACGTCACGCCACGCATCCGGTGTGCTCCGGCCTTTCAAGTAAAACATCAATATAACCTCTATCAATATCATACTTTAATAAGTCAAACGTAACGTAGTGTACCCTTATGTATCGAGCTTACATTTTGTAAATATATATATGTCACCGTAAAATTGTCAAACACGTTATATTGTAATATAACTATTACAATATAACGTGTTTCTCTCTAGCGATATTGTAATATCTCGAATTATTGTCAACTGAACATACGGAAGTATCTCTGCCCCCATAATCGGGACTTGGGGCACTCCCCCGTTAGGTTAGTTAGGTTCCTTTAAACCCTGCACCCAGAAATAGGGGCCCCGCGAAGCGGGGCTCTGTCCACTACGCTTTTTAGGGGAATATGAAGTGTTTTAAGGTTAGGTTATATTGATCGATATTTTTCAGGAATGGTACAGTATCTTTTCATGAGAGTGGTACCACTGGGCAAGGGGGACCCCTCCTTCTCTCCACACCGCGTGAGTTGACTACCATCGCATGCATTTCAGGAAAAATAATGCGTTTTATTGTAAGCAGTATGTTCATTTGACAATAATTCGAGACTTTACAATATCGCTAGACATATTACAATATAACGTATTTGACAATTTTACGGTGACATATACAAAAAAAATGCATCATTTTCTATTATGTGATTTATATTCATGAAATATTAATTTATATTGTTAAAAATAATAAATTAAAATTAATAAATTTTTAGTACATTTCTAATTTTAATGATTGCATTTTGTAATTTTGTGTATATTTTTCTTTGTAATTTTTTTGTGTGCAATAAAGAATAAGAATAAGTTACGTAGAAATCGAATTTAAATTTACATATTGCAAAGTACGCTACTCAAGTATCAACATTAATCTGGCACGCTACACCAAAGCAATGTCAGACAAAATGTAAACATAACCTATGTGCTCGATGATTATTGTTCAAAATTCCACTTGTTTCTTAAGCAAGCAATTCAAAACAGAATGGGGTTTATCAATTAACACTTACTTCATCGAAAAACATCAAAACAAACAGTTACATACCTGTCATATCAGCGGTTCTTGGGTAAACATCGTTGAGATCGGTAAGAATGGTTTTGGCCTCTTTTTCTGCCAAATATCGCCTATGGACCTTATAAATAATCTCTCTGCCAGGCCCAGCACTTCGGATGGTTTCATTCATTTTTTTATCACTTTACGTTAGTTTAATCACGCTTTTATGGCACAGTTATTAATTTTATAAACTTGCGAACTTTGTTTACATGAAACGTCATAAGACATAAGATTTTGAATGTTGCCAGGAAACAAAAAAGAAAATTGTTCCGTTTCAAGACGTTTTTGCCAACTTGTATACTAGAAAGTGGCACTAAACGGGTGAATGGTGCCTGTTAACATAAAGGTATGTCATCATGTATCTATATTTGCGGCAGGGTGAACAATTAAAATATCGGCTCTGCATGCATACACAATACGATTTGCAGTGTCCCTGCAGGCAGGGCCCTGCATGCAGTGCTTTGAGTATGGGACCTTAACACTATAAAGAGGTATTTTTTAAATTAAAAAATAATTGGAATCTTAGTCACGAACTTCATTTTCAGTGAGAAAGACAGAAGTATTTTGCTCACATTTCAAATCGACTAAAATACTCTTGCCATAATCTGTGGTTCCCTTTCAGTGTAGTGTAGCATCACTACTTGTCATTCATGCATGGTTGCCTTTACGGATTGCATTCTTTTTTCTGTGATTCTAAAGTTTTTTTATCATAATTTGCAGCTATTGAGTTAAACAATAAAGAAAAAGGCAATGACAGTCATAGAAATAACATCTTAAGTTTACAAGTGTTGTTCAAAAGCCACTCGACGGACCACCGAGTTATTCCCTGAAGTGAACTGCGTATCATGTAACTTTTGTGGTTTATTTTTGCGGGATAAAGCATCTATTTTCAACTCGGGAATCTTCTTTGCCGTGAGTATACTTATGTTATTTCCTATATTAGTTGTGATAGGCGTTAGTAAAGTTACTACGACATTATTTCTTAGAATATTCGTAGTGGATTAGCAATAATGTCGAATGTCAAGGTTTCTTTGATACCTTGGTACATAGAGATATAGTCTGAACGCTTACCTAGTTCCGCAGTGTCGCCACTGCCAGCGGTTTTGACCACAGCACTTCCTACATCCTATAGGTATCCACTTTAGTGCATTGCAAAATCTAAAAAACTTATACAAAGTAAATAATATTGACAAAGTTTTTCCTCTTATTGTGTCATTATGTTGTCACCAGCTTAAGGTATTTTTATTGAAGATGATAAAACCTAATGAAGTGAAATGTGTGTGTGACTATGTGTTTCAAATGTTGTCAGTAACAATATATGCAATGCCCAGATTTTCCCTAATTGGACAGCTATTTGAGAAACCAATTTACAAATATGTCTCATGGTCAAATGCCTATGATGTTTTAAAATTTACGTTTGGTATGCTATGTTTCAATTTTAATGAGTTTTTCAATAACTATGTAACCTTGTCTGTCTTATTGATTGTAAAGTTGTTGTTTGATCATATGTGTGAGTATATCCATCTTTCTTTTTAGGGTTCCGTACTCTAAGGGTAAAATAGGCAGGGCTCTGAAACCGGTTTAAATTCTTAACTGGTTACGGTCATTGACCCCAAACTGAAATAGATTTAGGTTAAAGGTTGCCTAACCGGTTTAACTGGTTTTTACAGGTTTATACGGGAAACCGGTTTTTCTCAAATTTAGGTTTTGATTTTGGAAATTAACCAGTTAAAACTAAGTTTGACCCCCCCGGCCCCCGCCACTCTCGCTTGCACTGTCTGGACAGTGCGAAATCATTCAGTTACAAAATTTTAGTCGCATCAAATCAAATCTCATTTGTGTTCGCAAGGTCACCACCACCGTCTTCCTTTACCAAAGCTCGTAATTTCGTACTGCAGATACAAGGACTGTAAATAGGCAACGAAGGATGAAAAGCAGAGGCCGCATTATGCTGTTCACTCGCTAGAGTTTAGGCAAATTCGTTGCGATCCTATGTTTGTGTGCATTGTTAAATGCAGATACACTTAGACACGGGTTAAGATCGAGTGTAGTGATTTAGAAATAAAGGTCACAATCAACATGTTTTGTTATTGGATTTTTCATCAGGAATTTCTCAGTAGCAGTAATGGAGTCCGGATTTGTGCCCGGTTGATGGCAATAGGCTCGGCCCCTGTTACAAATGCGCAATTTGACTTTTGTACTAATAGACACAATGCGCGACTGGACACTTGCGCCACTAAACTTTTCCGCGACCTAATAGCTACTCTGTAAAGTAGACATAACATCATGCCTGTTATTACCTGAAGGTGGTTTTTTTGGTTTTTCCGTCATGGGTTTCGCGGTCACTGATTACGAAAATGAGGTCAAAATGAAAATCCAAGGTGGCGCCGCGTCGGGGATAATTTTGGTTTATCCAGCATGGGTGTCGTTTTCATAGTTTTTGGGGTCGCTTGTTACGAAAATGGGGTTAAAAAGAAAATCAAAGATGGCACTGAGGAAAATTTTTGGTATTTCCATCATTGGTGTAGTTTTTGGGGTCGCTGATTACGAAAATGAGGTCAAAATGAAAATCAAAGATGCCCAGGAAAATTTTAGGTCTTCCGTCATGGGTGTCGTTGTCATGGTTGTTGGGGTCGCTGGATACTAAAATGAGGTCAAGAAGAAAATCCAAGATGGCGCCCAGGGAAATTTTAGGTTTTTCTTCATGGGTGTCATTTTTATGGTTTTTGGGGTCACTGTTTACGAAAATGAGGTCAAAAACGAAACCCAAGATGGCGCCCAGGATTTTTTTTGGTTTTTCCGTCATGGGTGTCGTTTTCATGGTTTTTGAGGTCGCTGGTTACCAAAATGAGGTCAAATAGAAAATCGAAAAAGACGCCTAGGAATTTTTTTGGTTTTTCCGTGAATTTTCTTCTAGACTCTAATCAAGGGACTGCATGTCTTCTTGAAGCTTAAACTCATCGATGTGTTTAGTCACATACACATACATACGGAGCTCTCACCTGACTAGGACAGAAATCCGTAGTTTAGGACGGGCTCAACTCAACTCGAACTTTACTTATTGCAAAAATACCGCCTTGGGGTCTGCTAAAGAGTGACAGAGCGCAGAATTCTGCGTGTAAAGAGAACAGACAAAATACGGAACACAATGTTAAGCTCAAAAACAGGAATTAAAGACGTCGGCAAATACGCTTCCAGCGCATGCATAACGACCGCTGGGCAAAGGTCTCAACACGATGGGTGCCTGAAGATAGACGGCGCTGCTGAGGCCGGCCTAGAAAGAAGTGGTGCGATAATCTGAACGCACATCACGAAGGCAATATTTCAATGTGGTGCAGGAGAAGAGCAACTGAAAGGCTTTTACCCAGGATTGGGGCAATCAAGCTAACTAAAAAAAAAACCTATACAAAACAAATGCCAAAGCGTCCCAATCATCAGCCTGAGAGTGGACAGCTGCCGTTCTGGATGCTGCGCTCCATTGCTCTTCGGCAGACCCCAAGGCGGAACTTTTGCAATAAGTTAAGTTCGAGTTGAGTTGAGCCCGTCCTAAAATACGGAGCTCCTATGTTAGGACGGGCAGGATAAACACATCGATGAGTTTGGGCTTCAAGGAGACCGGCCGATCTCCCTTGATTAGCGTCTTTATCAACCAGTACCATTTATACCATAGCAATCATAATTATTTATTTAAAACTTGGGTATGGAACTTGAGTGGCATAATAAAAATGCTCTAAAAAGCTCTATTTAACTATTGTGTTTAATTTAGTTGACCGGCAATAAAAAAATACTCCAATCTGTGTGATCTCAGATATTTTGTGGTTGAATTACTTCTTGGTGAATTGACTAACGACGTTGGCGCAACAATAAAAAAGGTTTATTATGTTGTGCTCTATCCAAATAATACATTTATTTTGAAAATAGCCCAAAAATGTATGGAGGCTGGGTGACCTCCTTTACCTAAGCGTCAGCTTGGATTTTCTTTCTGACCTCATTTTCGTAATCAGCGACCCCGAAGACCATGAAAACGACACCCATGACGCAAAAACCAAAAAAAATCCTGGGCGCCATCTTGGATTTTTTGTTTGACCTCATTTTTGTAATAAATGACCCCAAAAACCATGAAAACGACACCCATGACGAAAAAACCAAAAAAAATCCTGGGCGCCATTTTTTGATTTTCATTTTGACCTTATTTGCGTAATCAGCGACCCCAAAAACCATGAAAACGACACCCATGACGGAAAAACCATCTTCAAATAATAACAGGCGTGATGTTATGTTTACTCTACAGAGTAAACCTCAGTGGCCATTAAGAGCGAAAGTCCCAGAACCTAATTGGATCAGTAGTTTCGAAGATTACCCTCCTACATCTAAATTTGCAAACACGCAAACATACAATACAAACATGACGCCGTCATAATATTACTATTGAAACTGAACGAAATTTTAACAATCTTATAGGGCTTATTACATTGCACGATTAGTCGGGCACGATCGGCAACGCGGCAGAGAAGTAGTGCGGTCGGGACCACTCGACCACCCAATTTCTTATTACACATCCCTTTCCCTGCAGGCAGGGCGCGATAAATCGTGTAATGTTTAAAGAAGTAAAGTTCTTAATTTTAAAAAGAAAAAAGAAATATTTTTGGATTAGTGGTAGTCGGCGTAAAATCACTGGAATATATTTACGAATAGCTCTCGACCCCCGCGCATACGTCCTCACTCTGCGAAGGCCCGCTTGTTGTTACTGAACGTTAACGGTTGAAAACGATAGCGCTATTAGATACTACCCCGTGCAAAACGAGAGACAGAAAGAGTCTGTGCTCGCTTAGAATAAAATAACGTAAGCGACAAAACACAACCTAATTACGAGAATTTCAATTGTGTTTTTGCTTAGACGAATTTAAAGATGAAGTCGATTATGATGATGTCCAAGTTGAATGGTGTCCAAATAGCGAAATCTTAGTTCATAGATATCGAGATAAAGTTCGCCTTAATCTTGTTGAGTCAATTTTAACTAGCTTCCGGGGAAATAAATTCCTCGCTGACGTACGAGACCGACCGAGCGCAACCGACCATACGCGACCGATGTCAGCGATACAAGAATTGTAGCCTTAAAAATGTAATTAGATAAGAATAGAAAATAATAAAAGAAAAAATAATTATATATCCGCAGTAAGTTTACAAATTGGTCTACAAAAAAAGTTTACAAAAAAAGTCCGGAGTTGGCTCGACGCTTGCGGGCGCGCAACTAAGCAAGTTGAAACATGAATTCGTACATGTTTTACCTACATTAGATGAAACATGTACGAATTGCGGCATTAACCGGTTAATTTGGATAACAAAACCGTATGTGCTTACGTAACCGGTATTTAATCGAAATTAACCGCTCTTTTTAAACCGGTTCAGATCCCTGAAAACAGGGATTGAAAACCGGTACCAATTTCGGTTCTGGTTCTTCATTTAGGTTCTTATACAGGTTCCTCTATCCGATACGGTTTCAGAACCCCTAAATACCGGTATTTTGGAAATACCGGTAAAGTAAAGGTTCAAATTTAGGTTCTGGTTCCTATTCCGGAATAGGTACCGGAACCCCTAAATACTGGTATTATACCGGTATTTTGACACCGTTTTCAAACCCTGGGGTAAAAAAGGGACCCTATTACTAATACTCAACTGTCTGTCTGTGAACAGGCTCATGAACCGTGATACCTAGATAATTAAATTATTCACAGATGATGTATTTCTGTTGCCTTGCTGCAATAACAAAAAACAACATAAAATAAAATAAAACCCCTTTCATTTTCAATTTATTTTTGTATTTTATTTTTTTCTACTTACGACCCCTACGATACGGACCCCTTTTATGTGCGAGTCCGTTTTTTTCTCATAATGTTCATTGTAATTCAATATTGTTAAATGTGTAGTAGGTCATTTTGGTGTAAAAACTAAACTCCATGAATCTACCTACCTTAATAGGTACCTACCCGTATCTTATAAATCATAAATGATTTACAAGCCTATCACTTCACTTAAGCCTCTCAGTGAAACAGAAAGTCTGTCTCAAAAAGCACATTGAGTCATCGGTCCTAGTTAATTCTTTGGTGGTTGTTCTGCTGCAGGGATTCCCCAAAGTGGTTGATCATGGACCCCTTCCAAAGGTTGACATAAACAAATACTGATTTTGGGGGATTGACGAGATCTAAAGATCAACCCCTATTGATTAACACAAATTCTTATTTAAAACTTGCAAGATTAGTAAGTTATATGTTGTAAAAGAATTATTTTGTAAAATGTCAAGTTTACTCACTTAGCCAACCTCATAGTTTTAAAATTGGGAAGTATTTTGAATCAATAGGAAAAAAACTAAAGATAGAATTTTTAAAGTAATTTGGTTGGGTCTGAGGTACAGTGGTGTGAAGTTGCAGACACCTGCCCTTTATACAATAAGTCTGACGTATATTGAATGGCGCTGATCCATGCGTCATGTTCGTGAACGGGCGCTGTCAGTCGGGACTGGTCATCTCTTAGCTGCCATGGTTAATTTTAATTACTTTACTTTTAAATTGTTTTTTTTTTCTCTGGACGCTCTTAATGTGCACGTCTTTCTACATCGTTCTCACATATATGTGTAATCTCAAGATGAATGATGTAACCAAGATTCTGTAACAAAAATTTTATTGAAAAGAGTGTCCGTGGAGTTTCTTGCCCGTTCTTCCCCTTCCCTGTTCTACTGGCATTGGCAGCAGAATGTTTGGCGTTGATGGATGGAGATGAAAGAATCGATAGATGGATTGTTTGAGAAATGATATAAAATTAAAAGGAATAAAATAATGATAGTGTGAATGTGGACAGAGGAGAATTGAAGAGAACTGTGTTGTGCCGATCCTAAGTACGATGGGAGTGGGACAAACGCAGGAAGACAATGAGTTGTGATCTTATTTTCTGCACAAAGCAACAAAATCATCCAACTCCAATTGCATCATATTCCTATTTCAACACCATTCAAATTGCATCAATCTAAACAAATGATAATTAGGCATAGTTTCACTGCCGGCGAACATTGTTCATGAATGAATTCACACAGAGGTATAAGCTAAGTTCACACCATACAACTGATGGGTACCTGATATGGTGTGAAAGTTGTAAAGGGAAAAGTATTTTGTATGATTTGTGTGTATGATGTTAACATTATGCCGAGTCATCACATCTTCTGTTTATTTTATACTACTTGATGCCCGCAGGTTCGCCCGCGTACAAATTTTATAATAAAACCTTCCTCGAGAACCACACTATCCATTGGTGGAAACAGCATGGAAATCAGACGCGGTTGAGGACTTTGTTTAAGGCGATTACACGAGCTAAACGCGAGTTTTATAATTACTAAAAGTATATGATTCACTGCTATAAACAAGACCAGAAAAATATATGATATTCTTCAGGATATATGCTAGCATGATACTGTTTTGAAAACATAATACAATTAATTTGGCTCGATAAAAAGAAATCACGAACTTACCTCTAAAAATATCTTTCAAACAATAGAAAACATACTAATATGCATGCGATCATTCTGATTTTTTGGCAACTAATTCTACAAGCAATATATTAGCATGATACTGTTTTAGTTTTTTAATCCAATCAATAGTTTTTTTTGTAAATCGATCGAAACCACTCATTTCGCGCTATTTGGCCGGCAGTGGCTGACGTAACAACCACTTTGTAGTGCAAGCTGATTAGAACTTTATTCTGACAGCATTTCAAACGAAGTTTGAACCACCACAAATAGAGTTGCTAATTTAGCTCGTATAAGCGCCTTAATAATATGTTGTGATATTGATGATAATGACTAGCAATTCGCCCGCGACTACGTCCTTGAAAATTGTGATTTGATTGCTCGGCTAATTTGCATGATATTAATTAATATAATTTATAGCCTGTGTTATTTGGTAAAGATGTAGCTTTCTAATGGTGAAAGAAAGAAGAAAATCGGTTGAGTATTTCTTGAGTTAAATCGTAACAAACAAACAAAAAAATCAAATCTTTCCGCTTTATAATATACTAGCGGACGTCCCGCGGTTTCACCCGCATAGTTCCCGTTCCCGTGGGAGTACGGGGATAAAATATATCCTATGTTACTCGTGGATAATGTAGCTTTCGAATGGTGAAAGAATTTTTAAAAACGGTCCAGTAGTTTTTAAGCCTATTCATTACAACCAAACAAACAAACAAAGTTTTCCTCTTTATAATATTAGTGTAGATGTATTAGTATTTGATAGAACACATGCTGTCATACTCAATTTGGAGGTGTTGACTGAAAGCAGTTTATTTTGGTATTGAGTGTTGAAACCAGTCATTATTTTAAATATTGTATTGCAATATTATGTAAATGTGTCTCTGTTACACACAATATGAATTAGTACTGCATGGCCACGGACAGACTGTCTAGTCGACAGCATATGAATAAATCATATGATACAAAGTTTGAAAAATATTTTCTAGTTTTTTACAAAAAAAAAACATTTTTTCAATTTTAAGTTTTTGAAACCACTGCTTTTACCATTGATTGAAAAGAGTCACACTAAGATATACCTAATGATGACATAAAATGTATGAACAGATTCTTAATAGTGTAGAATTAGCTGGAATAGTTTACTGGCTGTCCCATTCGCGCTGATGAATTAATATGCAGAACATGTAAATAAACACCAATTTGGCCTTGGCAGACAAATAAGGATGCTCAATGAAATGTCATTCACGCTACTATGATTGTACTACACTATTTGCATCTAAGGCACATAATAGTAATACATACATGATTTAATTATAGATTGGTGCAGACCGAAAAGAGTAAGGAATAATGAATATCTAGTGATATTGGATACTAAACTTTGTTATTAGTGAGTTAAAGTGCAAAACTGCAAACAAGCCTGCGCGAACGTGCCAAAGAAGTCTGTTTATATCTGCGTTGGTGTGTGTACAATTTTGCACTCTAACTAATGAAAATAAAGAATAGTTTTCAGTGTCATCAGAAACTGGTCTGTGTCTAATACAAAGCTATGTTTACTCGCCAGCGGCGCGTGCGACGGAAAGTGCATAAAACAGATTTACTATCTCTGAAACAATGCAGTAGCACGCGCCGTATATATATCTATATTATGTCCTAGTTTCTAAGTCTTGGCTAGGGGCCTTAAATTCATTTGAGGTTGGTCACTAAAACGGGCGGGTTGAGCAGTGTTGCAACCTTATAAAGTTGAAATTCCAGTGGCTTTACCCTTACGGCTGATGCTCCAGGATAGCCCGCGAAATTCAATATTTTTCTTCGGTTTCTTGCAATTTGCAGGCCAGTGTTAAGTTGTATGTTGATGAAAATATCGTTCGCGACTGTAACACATATGTGGTAGGTATGACTTGAACTCAAAATGCAAAGCGTACAGCTTGTACCACTTTTGAAAATCAGTATGCATGCCATATTATAAGAGGGATGCATAGTTCAGTGTTGTTGACTAGTGCTACTAACATCTTTTCGAACATGGCTGTGAATTTATAAACAAATGCTAGTACTTTAATACTTAAGTTATCTAGATAACCAGCTGGGTATAGAGATTATTTTGATAACTTCATGTCTTCAAACAGGAGTTTCTTTGTTATGATAATGCCATTGTTATGACTCTTAATTTAGTGATAATAGGCTGGTAATCATTAAACTACGGTTCAAGGTTAATCTGCGCTTGCGTTCATAACATACCGAGTTTCCTCAGTGACTCGAAAAGCACGTTAAGCCGATGGTTCCGGCTGTCATTTGTCATTGCTCAAAAAGTCTGACAACCAGTCTTACCAAAAGATATCGTATTACCCAGTACTAACTGGGTTGTGGAGGTCAGATAGGCAGTCGCTCTATGTAAAATACTGAGAGCTAAATAAAGAGACTATGAAGCAGGTCAAAAGTTGGCATGCTGCAGGTCAGTGGGAAATGTTCATGGTACAAACACAAAACCTGTCAGGTTAACATGCTGTGTTGAACTGCCCTGCACTTGGCACATATTTTAAAAGTTAATGGTAGGCCCCCTGGTACCTATACTGCTGCATCCTGTTAGACTGGAAGCCAACCCAAAAATAGTGTTGGGAAAATGCTAGGCAGACGATGAATCATTAAGCTAATAAATCTAAAACTAATCTTCAAGATATCTTCCATGGAAATCTATTTACTCTTCGGAAAGTAGATCTACGCGAGACACAATGGCTTTTTAATTGTGTCTATAATTACGGCATACGAGAGTTTAGGTATGTTATGATAATCATAACAGAGACAATAACAACATCTATACTATTACTCGTATAAAGAGGAAAGATATGAGACAAGGATGTTTTCGAAAGGAGTGTTGCTGAGATGATGAGTATGGGACTACGCACACTTATTCAGCTCTATTCAGCTTATGCCCATAGAAAACAAACAAACGCAAACAACGATTTTGTATGAGACAACATACAAAATCGTTGTTTTCTATGGGCATAAGCTGAATAAGTGTGCGTAGTCCCTAATAGAGTGTTTGACGACCCGAATGGCGTAGTGGTAGTGAGGCTGCCTTACGTTCTTAGGGTCCTGGGTTCGAATCCCGGTAGGAGCAAATGTTTGTGTGATAAGCATGGACATTTGTCTCCGAGTCATGGATGTTTATCTTACTACTATTATATGTATAAGTATGTATTTACAAACAAAAAAAGGATATATGTAGTATATCAACTATCTGGTGTCCACGACACAAGCCTTGCTTAGTGTGGCACTAGATGGCGCTGTGTGTTAATGTCAAGCAATGTTTATTTAAGTATGGAAGAACAAGACATGCTGCGCCGACCACATATAAATTGAAATAAGGTCAGGACAATGATGATGTCGACTTTTAACATAAACGAAAAGGAGATCGATTTTTTTAACATTGAAGCTAAGATCAAATAGTAACCTAATCAAATCAGGCAGTATACAGTGACCAATTTATTAGTTAACACAACCCAAATCCAATGTTAACACCAACATTTTGTTCCAGATGCCCCAACCAATATAATCAACAACCATGAGTTGGCTCCGTACGACGAGCCTCTCGTTCGCCCGACAGCTGTCGAGGTCGCTCGACCCTCGGCATGACTACGAACCGCAGGCTTGCTATAGCTCCTTCTGCAAGCACTGGCAGCAGGCGCACGATATCATACTTAAATCGCAGGTGAGTAAGGTTCAAATTTCAGCTGGCTTCGTACGACGAGCCACAGGCTTCCTATAAGTACTTCTGTAAGCATTGGCAGTAGGGGCACGATATTATACTTAAATCGCAGGTGAGTGTGAATCGCAGTGAGATGCATATGCATCAAATAGTTTATTTAGTCAGACTAATCATCTGCCTGTAGCCTTTTCCTATTATGCAGTCGCTTTCCTGTCTTACCAAATGCAGCTTAATTGTGCAGCGTATTTAACTTAGAGCGACTACCTATCTGACCTCTAAAACCTTTTCCTGGGTAGAAATACCCCTTACTAAGTCAGATCACTCAGACTAAAACATCTATATCTTTACAGCCGAACCACCTCCACGACGATGTCCTAGGCGTAGTGAACCATCTGGAACAGCTAACGACCCTGCTAGTTCTGGAGGCAAAGGCGAGGGAGATCAACACAGCAACCAGCCCGGCCGCCTGCCTCGAGTTCCTGCTCAGTGAGAACCTGCTGGATAAGCTGTATGAGTGGGCTATTTGTACTGGAAAGTGAGTACCTGGAATTACTAATGAAAAAGCGACGAAGTGCTTCGAGAAAAAGTCGGTAGTGCCCCAATATCTCTGTTATACTTAACTAGAAGGTTCCCATTTCCCAGATATGGTGTAGAACAAAAAAAATGGTCGCAATGACGGCGACTTTTCAACCTAGTATTTCCCTTTCTTGGTGCTATTTTTGTTGCGAAACTGTTTGTTTTTTGTAATTAGAATTAATGTCTGTTGCTTGCCTAAATATATTAAAGTTATAAATCATTTTAGTAAAATACTTCGTTCGCCTAAGCTGTCACTTTGAAGGTCAATTGTCAATTTCGTAAGCATTGGGCGCTACTTGAGACATTTTGTTAGCGTCTTAAATATTTCTTAGTAACAGTACTTAGTATTTAGAGACGATGGTCTTAAAACGTATATAATGAGGTGTGCAACCAACAAAGCATAACATTTTAAATGAGAAAAAAAGATTGCAGTTTTACTTGGTCTTCACTGACGTTGGTGGACGAAAATATCGTTAGGAAGCTTTGATTTAAAAAAAAAAAAAACGATTTCTGTAATCCCCGAAGGGTCAGGCAGAGGTGTACCAAATAGTACCTACACTCACATTTCGCTAGTTTTTTTTTTTTTTTTATAACTTTATAAAAAACAATAAAATTAAAAGTCGGATATATCGGTTATCCACCTTGAGAAAGCGAGGTAATCACATCCTCATGCCAATTACTAGGCCCGCGTGGTGGATGAAGTCCGCGGGACGGTATGGCAAGGGATTTCAATTTTTACCAATTAACATTCAAACGTATTTATATAGAAATACGACACAAGTTGCTAATTTGCTATGCTCTTAAATGATGCCGTGGCATCGGAAAGGATTTCATTGCACGGCATTGGAAGTCGCCACGGTCGTATTTCTATATCAATAAATACGTATGAATTTCCATTGGCCTTCAGAGTCTTCTCATAAAGAGAGGCCGGGATCCCAACAGTAGAGACGTGAGACTTGGGCTTTGCAGTGGGACAGTAAAAGCCTGGTAATATTATTTTATATGAAATTAGTTTGCCGTTCATTATCTCCTGATAATAACTGAGTGCGTGGAATTGCGCGAAACAAAGCTGATTGTACTGTACGATATAGTACTTACATAGAAGTATGTCATTTACAACGAATTATACATGTTACTATGAAACAAGGTGCGCGTACGCACGTACAAATGATAAGCTACCTTACAGAGTAACATGAGTATTGTTTCGTTGATGATAACACTAATAGAAGGCTTTGGAACTGGCACAGTTCTGAACAAGGGGGTTACCATGACCAACGTGTTAATGTCACTCCAGTGTGGGAAAGAGACGGAGCTATAGAGGACATCTACCGCCATCTCTCTCCCACTCTGGAAAAAGATTAAAACAAAACTGATTTAGGACATCATAGTAGCTGCCATCTGAGCTGAATTTTCAATTCCAGAAACATATCAACCTTGTTACCATTTAAATAAAGTTGAATGTCACCTCTGATACTTTTACTTACTACTGTGTAATGCACAATTTCTGTATGAGTCATACCTAATTCATGTTTATTTAATTTCCACAAAATGTGCACGTCGAGTTTCTAGACAATCTCGTTGTTTGCAATGAAACATACAGGATATTTCATGAAAAATCACTAAGAGAAGTGAGATCATGTTAGAAATAGTGCCAGTATCCTGCTTTAAAACCACCAACCGTTATACGACCATTCAGGAAAATCCCCTAAAAGTACCAATATTTTCTTACAATCGTTCCCATTGTCGCTAATTCTATAAGGAATCTCCTTATCAGTAGCTGACGCTTATAATAACCACGAAGCGTTTATTGCCATATCTAATTAAACTAATAAAACAATAATTGCTTACCTAATTACGATTATAACGAAAGAGGTCATGCCATTTAATGTCAACGGTACTGTAGGTATAGTTTCCTGTGTGATTCACTGCGCCAACCAAAACAGTGCGATAGTTCCTATCGCACTGGTTTGGTCTTAAGGCGATTACACGAGCTAAACGCGAGTTTTATAATTACTAAAAGTATATGATTCACTGCTATAAACAAGACCAGAAAAATATATGATATTCTTCAGGATATATGCTAGCATGATACTGTTTTGAAAACATAATACAATTAATTTGGCTCGATAAAAAGAAATCACGAACTTACCTCTAAAAATATCTTTCAAACAATAAAAAACATACTAACATGCATGCGATCACTCTGATTTTTTGGCAATTAATTCTACAAGCAATATATTAGCATGATACTGTTTTAGTTTTTTAATCCAATCAATAGTTTTTTTGTAAATCGATCGAAACCACTCATTTCGCGCTATTTGGCCCGCAGTGGCTGACGTAACAACCACTTTGTAGCGCAAGCTGATTAGAACTTTATTCTAACAGCATTTCAAACGGAGTTTGAACCACCACAAATAGAGTTGCTAATTTAGCTCGTCTAAGCGCCTTAATAATATCAATTATTATCATCGGCCTAGCCTTTTCCCAGCGATGTCGGGGTTGGCTTCCAGTCTAACCGGATGCAGCTGAATACCAGTATTTTACCCCTCCGGCCATTTTCGCAACTGCGATTCGCAACCAGTTGCGAATTAGGAATTTTTACTCTTTGTTCGCAACCAGTTGCAAATCAAGAAAACTTATGCCTTAACCGCAACTAAGCATCCTGATGATTAAGTTTCGTAACTAGTTACGAAAAAACAATTTGTTTTCCTTCTTTGCAACCATCGTTGACTGTTTGTTGACACCCTTTTTTGTTGATTAGTATAAAAACTTTTCAAAAAGTTTCGGCCACTATAATTATATCCAAAGGCAATTGAAAAGGTATCTTGACACTGAACTCATCGTGACGTTCTCACGTCGTTAGTAATTTCACAACAAATAAAAAATATTGTAGTATTTCAGTCTATTTTAATAAAACATTGTAAGGATGTCTTCCAATGAGTTTCCCCCAACGTCCAACAGAAAAAGTCGAGGCTTAAATAGATATTTAATCAGCCGAAAGACGTCCACTGCTGGACATAGGCCTCCCTAGGATTTCCGCAACCTTCACCAGGTCATCCGTCTACCTAGTGAGAGGTCTGCCAACGCAACGTTTTCCGGTCCGCGGTCGCCACTCCAGAACTTTTCGGTCCCATCGGCCATCCATTTTGCGAACAATGTGCCCTGTCCACTGCCGCTTAAGTTTGGCAATTCTTCGGGCTACGTCGGTAACCTTGGTTCTCTTGCGGAAGTTTTCATTTCTGATTCGATCTCGCAAGGAATAATTACTGGCAATACACACTGGTCATAGACTTTCGTCTAGTTTTTGTATTCATTATCTTTTTCTCCCATCGCAACTATGTATGTTCGCGAAGGACTTATTCTTTGTTCGCAACCAAGTTGCGGTTATGGAAAAAGTTTCCTTGATTCGCAACTGGTTGCGAACGAAGAGTAAAAATTCCTATCTCGCCACTGGTTGCAAACCGCAGTTGCGAAAACAGCCGGAGGGTATTTTACATGGAGCGAGCGAGAGTGGTATCGTATTTCCCCGTATTAACTGGGTTGTGGAGGTCAGATAAGCAGTCGTTCCATGTAAAATACTGGTATTCAGCTGCTTTCGGTTAGACTGGAAGCCTACCCCAACATAGTTGGGAAAAGGCTAGCTCGATGGTGATGAAGGTTGAAGCGCCAGGGTGGCCATTTCATCCCCATCCATTTTGTTGCGGTCACGAATCACCTGCATGTTGAAAAAACCTTAAGAAAAATAAAATTTCGGCACATACTATCAACACAGAGATTTTGATTGAATTTCTGTAATTCTAACCTTATAAATCTTTCATAGTCTTCTTAAAAAGAGGTTTTGTGCAAAATTTCAGCTTTCGAAATCCAGCTAAAAAATGGCCTTTGATGAGTCAGGGCTTATCTTTTCGTGTGTGTTAATTTTGCAGATAGATAGTGACAGTTTTTTTCGTAGAAAAGAAAAGTTACCATATCCAGAACTGTTGAATTATAATTTCAACCTAAAAGCAAGAAATGAGAGTTCAAATTTGCTATTCTTCTCTCAGACGACAAAAATGTAAATGCGTGTCCAATTCACTTTTCACATAATACAACCTTTCTGCAAATATCAATGATAGTAGAAAGTGTATCCGTCTATATACCCTGTGTTGTTAGGTACTTTCTCAAAACGCAGTATGAACCAAGTCGGATATCAATACAACTCGGTAAATCGACAATCGTGACTGTTTTGCGTAAAAATCGATTTTGAATTATGTATAGAACTTGCCGTGTTGAACCGATGAATCTGGAATGAAAATTCGTTCTGCTTTTTTATTATTGTTTTAAATTGAAAAGTAATTAAATTACTGAAGTTTTGTTTATTTTGATAAATTGAGAATTAAAATAGCTTTGATTTCTTGATAATAATGATTTCAAAGAATCAATTACATTGTTAAATTCACACCTTTTAAGTACTAGCGTGAGGTCTCGTGACCGCCAGACCTATATATATAAGGTGTTAAAAAATTAACTGCAAGACTTTTGTGTACGTACTTTAGTTTTTAAACTAAAACTTTTTTTAGTTTTTACATAAAAAAAAAAACATTGCCGGTCCAAAGTCTGCAAAAGTTATGGAAAAATTAGAATCACGGTGCAGTCACAGTACAGTCAAGTGCGCATATTCAATAATTTTGTGCGCAATGAAAATATTGCATATCTTTATAACGGATCGTTACTTTAAAAAAAAAAATTCATAATTATTTTTATTTGTGATTCCAAACAACTCCTCAAGTTTCTTGCAGTTAATTTTTTAACACCTTATATACGTCATTTTATAAAGGCTGAAACTTTTTAAAATTTTCCTAATAAAACCGACTTTTCACAATAGCCAATAGTTACCTTACCGGTACCGGTACCGGTACCGGTACCTTTAGGCAATAATATCAACAACAAGTACTCTACAGGATGTAAGCAACCTCATCACGAAGCCGTCAACCAAGCACTCTGTACATCAAACTAAGTAACTTACGCAAAAATTATTGCTAGGAAACCACTTTTTTTTGGGGTGAAAAATCATGTTTTTTGGTAGAACTCAATGTAACGCACTCAAAACATTGTGCTGATGGATATATTGAATAGTACGGGGGTCGTGGAGGTGTTTAAAGTAAAAATCTTACACTCAAAACTTGTATCTAAGAAAAAAATTGTCAAAAAGTTGGAACTTTGACCCCCAATATCTCCGTAACTAGAAGGTTCTCAGGTATGGTGTAGAACATAAAAATTATCGCAATGACGGGGAGAACAAGTGCCTTTCAGCTTCGTTAAGAGGTTTTTTATAAAAATAAAATAAAAAAGAGAGAGGTTTTTTATACCCTTTATAAAATTACGTAACATCCTGAAACGCTCCTTTTGCTTCGTGAAGGTTCATACTTATGGTCATACCCGGTTACTTCCAGCCAGCACATCTCACTACTACAATCTGTAAAATTTTAATCGATTTTCAACTTTATCACTAAAGTGTTAGGTTCAAGGTTGGTTTGGAAAATTTGACAGTTTTGGGGTAGCTTGAAGCTCTTTAGCACAGCCTTTCAGAATAAGTAATTATTTATTTCTCTCTTGTCTTGAATATAACACAAATACTTCACATATCTCCTTTAATCTACATACAAATATCAGTTACCGGTAACTTACCGAAGATAATCAATCCAATAAAACCCACGTAATTTTATTAATCAGTAACTCTTCAGATTAAAGTCAACGCGAAAAGGTCTGATAAAATACTTCAGTAATTAGTTGGCTGGCTATTATTGCGGATTCTTATCATTACAGTTAATCAGTCAACTGTGTGGATTGGAATCTGTTATCAGTTTTTTTTTATTGACCAAAATGTCAGGTAGGCAAAGCGTTGGACGGCGAACCGTAATATGATAGCACTCAGGAAGATCATCTGCCTAAACTTTTCCTAAATTTGTTGGAGTCAGCTTCCAGTCTAACCGGATGTTGTATTTTACATGGAGCGACTGCCTATCTGACCTCCACAACCAAGTTATTACTGGGTAATACGATACCCCTTGATAAGACTGATTGTCAGACTGTTTGGGCCACTAACACCTGTAACGACTGTCAAAGATCTACTAATGGCAGCCGGGACCAACAGCTTAAGGTGCTTTCCGAGGCACGGAGGAAACTCGGTATGTAGGAGTGGTCCCCCATCCGCAGACCAACCTAGGCAAGCACGGCTTAACCTAAAGATCGACCCGAGCCGCTGTTATTATTTAGCCACGAGATCCTCGCCTTTATTTGAATGTAAGACTAAGATATAAGACTAAGAAACATCGATGTGTGTAGTCGTTTGTCGACCATCTGTCGTCATCATCATCATCATTTCAGCCGAAAGACGTCCACTGCTGGACATAGGCCTCCCCCAAGTGTCGCCACATTGACCGGTCCCGTGCGACTCACATCCACCGGATTCCCGCAACCTTCACCAGGTCATCGGTCCACCTAGTGAGAGGTCTTCCAACGCATCGTCTTCCGGTTCGCGGTCGCCACTCCAATACTTTTCGACCCCAACGGCCATCCGTTCTGCGAGCAATGTGCCCTGCCCACTGCCACTTAAGTTAGCAATTCTTCGGGCTACGTCGGTGACCTTGGTTCTCTGGCGGATGTCTTCATTTCTGATTCGATCACGCAAGGAAACTCCGAGCATAGCCCTCTCCATTGCCCTTTGGGTGACTTTAAGCCTTTTGATAAGGCCCATTGTGAGCGACCACGTTTCGGTCCCGTATGTAATCACTGGCAACACACACTGGTCATAGACTCGTCTTGAGACACTGCGGTAAGTTGGACGAGAAGATACCGCGCAGTTTCCCGAACGCTGCCCAGCCGAGTCGGATTCGGCGATTGACCATCTGTCGTGCTGTCTTCAAATGGGTTAGTCAAGTCATGACTCCGTTGACCTTCCCCACGTAGTTGTGTCATGCATACGACTGATAGTTACTGACCTAAATATAAAGAATAATTTATTAATTGGTTGATTGTCTTAATTGAATCAGCGTTATCAATTGAGTAAAACACAGGGTTGTAATATAAAACTATGCCCGTTTTCGCTACGAGTAGAACACAATAAATTAATGCCTGAAACAGAGCCCTATCACTATCACTACCAAAGATCGGAATAGGTAGAGCTGTTTCATGTACTTGCCACAGGTTAGAATAATATGGATATTCCCCGAGTCCCGGGATTTAGGTACTTAGTAAAATCATAAAAAAATAACTATTCGGGACTAATGAAAGATTACACTTCCTTTCTGACGGGTAAATACATATAATAAGAAGGACGGGATTAATGATAGTATAATATATAGATAAACTTCATTCATTAAACCACAAAAATGTTTTTTTACGTAACAATTCCTTATTCAATTCAAGAATCAACGATCATTTAAACATTTTTATTCTGAAGCATAGACCTAAACGACATTTAAACAGATTTTTAACAAAACATCATTTGATTTCAGATACGAGAATGCAGTGCGTTTGGAGCAACTCAAGCTATTTGGCCATCTTATCGGTCACTACAGTACACAGGTAATTATTACTGTTTCTATGTACTTCTATCTACATGTATACTATCAGCAATTTGATAATTGTCTAGTAAAATACGTCAGTAGATATAAACTAGCTTAGTTTATCGCATATTTATGTGGATTACTTTTATGTGTGTAGTTTGGATTGCAAACAAAAGATAAATCGAGTATTTCACAATAATTGTTTGTTTTGATTGGAATTGATTGCTTTACTGATGATGCTTCTGCATGTATTACTCAAAAAGGCTAAAAGTTAGCTAAAGAAAATATTGTACCCACTCAGTACATAATTGAGTCGGTGCAGAATTTGGCTTAGATGTCAATCTATACAGTGTCACAATTTATGTAATATAATATATGCAATGTAGGTACACATTGGTGTAACGTAACTTAAAACATAACATGCATGAGCCATTCAGACTTGGCAATGCAACATGAAATGTAACCCCACAACAAGGCGATTTTGTTTCAGTGTATGTTACATTTCATGTTACATTTGAACAATGTATAGAATACCCAGCATAAGGTGTAACATTATAAACGCAAGACCTCCGTTGCGATTGTGATCTCTCGGTCCACGACACTGAACAACTTCTGTTCTACATATTCTTGAAATTCGCATAAAATCAGCTTTATAAAGGAACTGACGAGATCAGCTGATTCAAATGAACGGTAAAACAACAAAAAATAATTTCCAAAAGACAAAAACTTTTTTGCAAAAAATAAAACCGACTTCAAAAAGAAAAAGTGAAAAATAACTTTAGCTTCTGAAGTCGGTGACGTTTGTATGATTGATTTAATTTTTTTGTCACCGACTTCAGAAGCTAAAGTTATTTTTCACTTTTTCTTTTTGAAGTCGGTTTTATTTTTTGCAAAAAAGTTTTTATTTTTCACTTTTTAGTGGTTCACATGGAAAGTGCATACCGTTACAATTACAACAAGCCCAAACACGACTAGGATACATTGTCTCATTATGGAGTTCCGTGACTCTTGGCTTCATCATCAGATCTGATGGTAGAATGGTTCTTATCAAACGCAAATGCTTCACTTGTTGTAGAAAATATAAAAATTGCTGTACGTTATCCTATAAAATTTGAAGAGTTCCCTCGATTTCGCCAAGATTCCATCATCAGATCCCGACTTGGCGACTATGGGACCAACTTGGAAGTATACCCTTTCAAACAAAAAAAGAATTTTTCAAATCGGTTTAGGCGTCTTCGAGTAATCGGGTAACATACATAAAAAAAATAAAAAAAAAAAATAAAAAAATACAGTCGAATAGAGAACCTCCTCCTTTTTGGAAGTCGGTTAAAAATGAGAAGTCTTGCGTTTATTATGTTCCTATATAGCCATAGACACGCTTTTATAAAGAAAGCTGGATACAACATGTAATCAATGAGAGTATACAGAAGGTAATGTTGAATACAAAATGATTAAATAATACTTGTAAAGCGAAAGCATGATCAACAGAACATTTAAAGATCTATTCACGATACTTACATCACTAAATTAGCATGTAGAGATATTCTTAAACATTTAAACGATTGTTTATGTTATTTAATGGATAGAGATGACACAAACCAATTATTTCCTAAACAAAAATGACGTTCAAAAGTAATTAAGATGCGACAAGGATCTTTTTAGGCTGCAATCACAATGACACATTTGGTTCTGGTGACAATACATTTTTAGCAGCCAGCCAGGATAGTTCACTCGCTCTAACTCTGAAATCACACAGTTAACATTTTAAAATTATTCTGCAGGTGATAGCAGCGGAGCCCTTCTTAAGACCACTGTTGAAGCTGCTGAGCGGATTCAGAAATGAGTTACCTCCGCCTAATCTTGAGAGTAAGTGATATTCTTACCGTTAACCATGCAATGATATCTCAGTAGGTACCCGGATCATTGCCCGGTCGTACGTCTTCCGGTTCGCGGTCGCCATTCCAAAATGTTCGGCCCCATCAACCTTGCTTGCAGCAATGTGCCCTGCCCACTGCCACTTCAGTTTGGCAATTCAATACGTTGGGGACTTAGAAGTCACCGTAAAATTGTAAAAACCGTTAGATTGTAATCCGTCTAGTGATACTGTAATCTGTCGAAGTGAAATGTATGCGACGGAAGTCACCTCCTTACTTCGACAGATTACAATAAACCGAAAAATAATGCGTCATATTGTAAGCAGTTAGTTCATTGACAATATTTCGACAGTTTACAATCTCGCTGGAAAGATAGATTACAATCTAACGGTTTTACAATGTGACGATGACAGATATAACTGGCGAAATGTGGATGTACTAAAATATTATCTATGAGTACTACTTGAACAGGCGTGATATTTTGTATATCAATTAAGTATTTTTATCGGAGCTATTTAACTTAGTTTTCGATTGTGCATGCACACATGATTGCAGACCGTTCAGAAAATTCATAAATGAAGCCTCAGGAAGTGTATTGTTCTCCATAAAACCGTTTTTTATTTTCAAAACATCTTGAAATATAAATTTCACATGACTCATTTTATCCCCGGAATGTCGGGATCTTTCACGTGTGCGAATAAACAGTTGTTTATGCAACATTGACTGATAAAGTAGTAAAGTACACTCCCACGAAGATAGAACCAGTTGTACCGGATTGGTATCTGTTTGTCTGTGATAGTAAATAAATCCATCTAAAAGAGATAAAAGGGTGCAACATCTGTGTAGTTTATCACAACTATCGAAGCTCATCATCATCATGGTTTCAGCCGAAAGACGCCCACTGCTAGACATAGGTCTCTCCAAATTGTCGCCACATAGCCCGCTCGCATCCAGCGGATCCCCGCAACTTTCACGAGGTCTTTGGTCCACTTAGTAGGAGACCTTCCAACGTAACGTCTTCCGATTAGCGGTCGCCACTCCAAAACGTTTCGTCCCCATCGACCGTCCGTTCTGGACTACCGAAGTTACAATAACATTAAATAGAGATCTCCATTTGAAATTGTTGTAGATATGCACTACTAGGCCGATGTTACCATCCGGTCTCTGATAGATAAAGTGTTGCTGAAATATTATTTCAATTGTAGCGTAAAGTAATGCCTTATTTGAACTATTATCTGATTCACGAACAAATGGCTGAATTCTATGCCTGTTTGGCATAGAATTCAATCACTTTAGCCACTTATTTGAACTTTTTGACATTGACATCTGCCTAGCATTTTCCCAATTATGTTGGAGTCGATTTCCAGTCTAACCGGATGCGGCTAAATACCAGTATTTTACATGAAGCATAATTATTATGTCTATCTTTACAATCCAGTTACTACTGGGTAATACGATACCCCTTGGACTGGTTATCAGACGTTCGGCGCACCGACTACCTATAACGACTGTCAGAGATCTACAAATGACAACCGGGACCAACGGCTTAATATGCTTTCCGAGGCACGGAGAAAACTCGGTATGTAATGTGTCGTGATCATCCATCCATGGACCAACCGAGGCAAGCACGGCTTAACCTGAAGATTGACTTGACCGGCTGTTATTATTTAGTCATGAGCTCCTCGATATAAATCAATGTATTATCTAATTTGTCCATGTCTGTTTCAGGTCAGCTAGTGACAGTCTTGAACCAGCTATGCGTGGCGTTGATGCAGAATATCAAGTTCTTAGATCTGTTCTTCCTAACGACGCACACGCATAAAGGATCGCAGGCCGAGTGAGTACCTCTGATATGAATTTATGAAACTTCTCAAAGATTTTGAATCCTTCGCACTACTTCTCATCTCACTCGTACGAAAATCGAATACATTTCATGTGAAATGTATGAAATCGACGTCACAAATCTTTTGGTCTACAAATTTTCTTTCCGCGGTTCCTTTCCTTACTAATTTATTTGTAAGGTGCCTTTCCGAGACGGGCTGCAGATGCAACCGCAGGCGGCACTGCGGCTTCGAGGTCTGCAGCCCGTCTCGAAAAGGCACCTTGCACCTTTATGCTTCAATGGGAACTATCGCGCATGAATTCGCCGCTAGGGGCGCTCGTGTAGAGTGAGGTCTTCCGAAACGTCAGATGTCATAGATTATTCAGGCAATGCACTTTTTTTATCACGTATTTCTACAAATATTCGCAATTGTGGTCTAGATTGAACCATTCCTGATTAATAATGACTTGAAGATTTTAAGTAACAAGTTTGATTTTCAACATCTAATTTGTTAGTACTTGGAGGTAAAAATATTTTTAAATATTTAATGCTTGCTCATTTTAGGGGCAATATTGTAAATATGAATCTAAAGTATGCACAATATGCAAGAAAATAAACTTTTTATGAAGTTATTGGTATTTTAAAGTATCAAATAGAATGAATGACAGGACCTGGCGCCATCTGGTGAACTAAAAAACGATAACCATCATTCTTTGGGGTGTAACTTTAAAGTTACATTCCTGTTGCGTTTCTTCATAGGTTAGGTTAGGGTAGGTTTTGGTTCAGTTATTAATAGTTATAAATAAACGTTACAATTTCCAGGTTCATAATAGTCCGGCTCCTTCTGTCGTCGGTACACCGCGAGGGCACGACGGGCTCCGCCGCACGCGACGCTCTCCTGCTGTGCGCCAAGATGTCCGCCCGCTGTGCGCAGCTAGCCGACTTCATGCTGTCCGGGAATACCTGTCCTGTACTAGCTACAGGTTAGTTATAGTTGTTCTTCTTGTCGTATCGATGTTACTTCCATTATACAGTTTGGACCAGTAGGTGACCACGTTTATTGCAGCGGCAAGGACGCTATTCAAGTGCAGGTAAAACGGACACCTGGCACACTACAGCAGATGGGGCATAGTTTGGTCCGGATCGCCGCACTCGCACTCGGTGTTGAATCAACCAATAATACCCCGTTTTCCAGATTGTGTTTATACCGGCCTACTTGGTTACGCAATCGATTCAGATCTTTTCAAATAGGCCATTGTAGTTCACTGCCGGAAGCCAGGTTTTCTCGGGGTTTCAAGAAGTCATGAGGTGGTGGACATATTTTCTGCCATAACTTGCTATGTACTTTAGGTGGCCTGTCTTGAATTGCCTGGTCGTTATCCCATATACCGTGCAAGTCTTTTCCCTGCCATGTCGGTCACCGTCAAGCCTCAGTATTATCTAAACCAGAGTCAAACTAAAACACAACTCTATGCCAGTTCAAATAGTGTATATTTTGGCCTACAGGTCTTAGCGGTTTATACTCCCTTCTGCCTCGAACTCTAAGCGACAAGATCTACCGCCTCACGCCCGATGACGTCAACCATGTCCATAAACTGACGCTGTTTATTGACTCGTTGGAATTCTGCAATGCTGTGGCACAGGTAAGTTAATTTGCCGAGTAGTATTAGTACATTTGAAGACGAAAACCGAGTATTTGTTTTGTGCTTAAAAATATAGTAAACAGGAATGGATAGTGTCTTATATCTGGTACGAGGACTAAAAACACGGTTACTTGATATTAGTGGACTTTATTATAGCAATTTACAAAAGGAAAACAAACGGTCGAATAGATTTTAATGGACAAGAAAAAATGTAGTAATAAACAATCACTCAGTAGCGCGAACGATGGCGCATTGCCGGTTGATGTGCGCTTTCATCTCTAGCGCCCCCGCCGCGACCTCAGCTCCCGCAAACGTCCGGTGCGTCCTGATATTCCTCACAGCAAAAAAAGTTTTTTTTTACGAAATAGTAGGGGTTGGATTCTACACTATCTCCTGCTCTTTTCGCAGGCTCTCATAGTACTTGAAAGTTCTTGGACGTACGCGTTCTCACGAGAATGCGTCGTTACTTTCATGTATAATGAAAGACACATGAATGTATTTATATTAATTTTATATTGATAAAACTTATTTTTAGTGCGGAGAACAATTTTTGTTAGATTGAACGTTGATGACAGAAGCAAGAGAGTTGCCAGATGCTAAAATTAAGACGTTCCTACACTAGTAAAAGAATAATGTTGCCATTCCAATAAGTTACTGATAAACTAATTTAGATGAGAATATTACATGTTTAATAATAAATTGAACAGAGTTGGGGGCGGCAGGAATGCCTAATGAAAATGAAATTTTTAACAAACTTATTTTTAGTGCGGAGAACAATTTTTGTTAGATTGAACGTTGATGACAGAAGCAAGAGAGTTGCCAGATGCTAAAATTAAGACGTTCCTACACTAGTAAAAGAATAATGTTGCCATTCCAATAAGTTACTGATAAACTAATTTAGATGAGAATATTACATGTTTAATAATAAATTGAACAGAGTTGGGGGCGGCAGGAATGCCTAATGAAAATGAAATTTTTAACAATATAGCCAGCAACTATCCTATATAATAATGTTAAACAAATATCAAGCACATAAGTACTCATTCAATGTAAACTTGTAGTTATAAAGTGAAAATGTTTTACAATTTTCTAAAAGAAATTACTATATGACATACCTACAACCAGTTATCACAAAGGAAAAACTGGAAAATAACAATTGTAAAAAGAAATGTTTTATAACTAGTTACTATAGTTAATTAAGTTACAAAGGAAAGATTATAACAATAAAAAGGAAAACTTATGCTTATTAAGTAGTGTTGGTATTAAACAAAGTAAACTATTAAACAAAACAATGTAAAAAGACATTGATATGAGTATAAACTAACATTACATTAACTAAGACTAACCTATGTTTACTTAATATCTACTCACATAATGGAAGAGGACACAAAGTCCTATAAGAGCGAACATAAACCTTATCAGACATTTTTACATGCGCTACTCTTACTTTTCCATCCGGGCCAGGAACAACCTTTACAATACGCCCCATGGGCCATTTCATAGGTGCTACATTGCTTAATTTTACAATAACTAAGTCACCTATTTTTAAATTTACATTATCATGTTTCCATTTGGTCCGGTTTTGTAACTGAGTTAAATAATCTCTATGCCAGACATTCCAAAAATCCTGCTTCAGCTTGGTACACAAATTCCAGAATTTCAACCTATTTGGATTTATATTTGTGTATTTTATTTCAGGATAGCTAGTCATTTGTGTACCAATTAAGAAATGTCCAGGAGAAAGATAATTCAAATCTGAAATATCACTTGACAATGGGCACAATGGCCTTGAGTTTAACACAGCCTCTATCTGTGTAATTACAGTATAGAGTTCTTCATATGTAAGTGCGATATCACCCACAATTCTTTTAAAGTGATACTTGAGGCTTTTAACCCCAGCCTCCCACAGGCCACCAAATTCTGGAGAATAACTGGGTATGAATTTAAATTGTATGTAATTTGTTACGCAAAATTTATAAACAGAATCTTTGTGACTAGGGGAGGCTTGTAGTTTGTACAAATCTTTCAATTGATTTTCAGCACCTTTAAATGTCTTTGCGTTATCGCAATATATAAAGTTAGGTAGACCACGCCTAGATATAAATCTTTTAAGACACGCTAAGAATGCATCAGTTGTGAGATTACTAAGCAACTCCACATGCACAGCTTTTGTGGAGAAACATACATAAACAGCTATGTATGCTTTACTGACCATTGGTTTCCTTATCCTAGCCACTTTTAAGTTAAATGGTCCACAAAAATCTACGCCTACTACTTGAAACGCTCTATTAGCAGTCACTCTGTTAGAAGGTAGACTCCCCATGAGAACCTTTGCACCTTCAGCTTTTATGCGAAAGCATTTTACACAGGAATGAAGAACCTTTTTTATTTCCCTAAGTCCACTCAATATCCAGTATTTTTGGGACAAGGATGATAAAATTAGTTTGGCGCCACCATGTAACAGCCTTTTATGCTCTTTAAGAATCATCATTTTTGTGAGGTTTGATGATTTGGGCAGTATGATGGGATGCATTTTGTCGTAAGGTATATTAGGAGCATTGGTCAACCTTCCTCCTACCCTTAAAATTTTATCGCTATCCACGAATGGATGTAAACTACACAGAGTAGTTTTACAAGGTTTGTTATTCAAAAGTGAATTTATCTCATTTGAGAAAAAAATTGATTGATTATATAGTATTATAACTTTTAAAGCTTCTGAATATTCTTGGGGAGATAAAGGGCCAGTGTTTTTTACACTGCCTTTTTTAGCATTATGTTTAAAACGCAAAATGTAAGCAACTTGAGTTTGTAATTTGTTAAAATCTGAGTATCTATCAAAAACATTAAAACCATGCTCAATTTTACAAAAATTAATGCATTGGACTTTTGGCTTAGAGTCAACAACATCATCGAGGTTGGACTCTATGGCAGTAGTTAAAGCATTTTCCAAGGGGGAAGTTATTTGGAAAGCACTATGCTGATACTCTACATTTGATAAATATTCGGGACCATGCCACCATTTTAAGCAATTTTTTAATTTATCAGGGTCTACACCTCGTGATAACAAATCCGCGGGATTGTCCGAAGTTTTGACAAATGACCACATACAATTAGTGGTAAGATTTTTTATTTGTTTGACTCTATTAGAGACATAAAGTTTCCCTTTAATAGGGTTTGAATAGATCCAATAGAGGACTATTTGTGAGTCTGAATATAAAAACACGGGAATATCAGCATATTGATTTTTTAGAGAGGCTCTTGCTCTGCTTGCTAATTGAGCAAGGAGAAGAGCGCTATTCAGTTCAAGCTGTGGGATTGTGTGAGATCTTCTTAATGGCGAAACTCGAGATTTCGCACACAAGAGCTCTACTTTCACAGTGCCATCCTTGCAAAGTGTTCTTAAGTATAAGCAACATCCAAACCCTTTGAAAGATGCATCGGCATACCCCACAATTTGAACTGAATGCACTTCAGTTGAGGTAACATATCGAGGAACCTCAATTGGTTGCATGTTTTTAAGACAAAGTAGAAGTTTATTGAACTCTACTATTTCATGGGAGGGTACTATAGAGTCCCAATCCATTTTTAATGCATATAATTTTTGCATATAAATTTTAAATTGCATAATGATAGGAGCTATAAGTCCTAAGGGATCAAACATGCGTCCAATAAAGCTTAAAATTTTTCTTTTGGTACATAGTTCAATTTCATTAAACGGGGGACACACAAATGTGAATTTGTCTGACATAATGTCACACTTTAAACCTAATGTTTTAACAACAGTGTCTTTATTTAACTCAATTTGATCAAAATATCTCTGATCTGCAGGCACATCATTTAGAACCTCACTGTTGTTTGAGCACCACTTATGTAAGGTGAAACCTCCTTCTTTGAGCAAACCAATTAGCTGACTTTTAAGCTCATATAGGGTCTCCTTTTTATTGCTACCACAGAGGATATCATCAACGTAGGTATTGGTCTTGATAGCCTGTGCTGCCAGAGGATATTGATCATTAAACCTATTGGCCAACTCTAAGAGACATCGGGCGCTTAGAAAGGTTGAACACTTGAGACCATAGGTCACAGTTTGAAGCTGAAGGCAAAGTATAGGTTTTGAAGGGTCATCTCTCCAGAGTATATTCTGTAATGGCCGGTGGTGTTCATTTATTAAAATCTGTCTGAACATTTTTTTAATATCTGTTATCAGTACATAGAGATAAGTTCGAAATATAAGAAGTATATCGAACAGCTCATTTTGTATGACTGGTCCATTTAGTAGGACGTCATTTAAAGAAATCCCCAATTTGGAAAGCATACTCCCATTAAAAACAACACGAAATAAGGTTGTTTTACTGTCTTCATTAAGTACAGCATGGTGAGAAAGGAAATATACTGAGGATCCATAAACATCATAGCAGTCTATGTCAACAATCTTAGCGTGCCCTAATTTCAAATATTCATGAATGAAGGTCTTGTATTTTTTATAGTACTCATGATCCTTTTTGAATTTATTTTCCAATGAGAAAAACCTCTGAAGAGCCACTGAAAAACTATCTCCGATTTCCAGCTCATCAAGAGCCTTGGTGAGAGGCATATTAACCGAGAATTTATTATTTTTCAACAGTACTGAACTTTGAAACGATTGTTCAGCTTTCTCAAAGTCACATGAATTTGTCACTGGTTCCTCAGGCATCTTTTCTGACAACCAAAATTGATCCATTATGTTATCTAATTTGTTATCATTTTCACACATTATTAAATTAGTAGAAATAATATTGCCACTGTTTTTGGGTTGATTACAATCCATGTTTCCACCCACAATATAACCAAATAGTGTGTTTTGCAAAACAGGACCACACTTTAGTTTTATACATCCATCTAATATGCTTTTAAAGTATACACTTGCACCCAAAAGAAGAGATATCTCAGAGGGAACATTAAATTTTACATCACCAAGATTAATTTGTTCGGGAATATTTAGCCTAGACGCATCAATGTACTTGTGGGGCAGTTGTGATGTTATATTTTCTACTACATGGCAATCTTTTACATTAAATTTAAGATCATGAGTACATGAATAAACTGAAAGATTCACAGTTTTATTTAAATAAGATGTTTTCTTTCCAAATCCTACTACGGTTGTGTCTTTATTGGTTTCAACATTAAGTTGTAATTTGTCAACTAACGACTGTATTATAAATGATCCCTGACTCGCACCATCAAGCAGTGCTTTGCAAAAAACTTCACGACCATAATTGTCGATGAGCTTGACTTTAACTGTAGGAAGTAGGACTTCATCATTACATTGATTCGTTGAACACATTGCAACATTTGCATTTGCCACCTCCTCATCGGGTTTTTCTTCATGTAAAAGTGAGTTGTGGGGTTTTTTGCACACCTTACATTTAAAACTGAATTTACATTTGTTAGGATGTATATTTAAACAAATTTTACACCTATTTGTGTCTTCTATAAACTTGATTCGTCCCTCTACAGGTGCTAATTTGAAGTTTGGACACATAAAAACAGGATGGTTCTGTTTTTCACAAAAGCTACATAAAGCCTTTTGTTTATTGCTAGAAACAACATTGGTTGTTTTAACATTAGAAGTTTTTGATTGATTGGGTTTGTGAGCACTGTCATTGGTAGTGTTTGCATTTGGAGAGCTATCTTCTAAGGCTTTAGCCCTTTTTTCCAAAAATGAAATAAATTCCTCCATAGTAGGATTTTTATCAAGGTCCACTCTTTCGAGGTGGTATGCCCTGTTTGTGTATGAATCTAGTTTCCTGGCAAGTATGGATATCAATAGCATATCCCACTTTTCAACAGGTTCACCTAAATTTTTTATAGCATAAAGTTGCTGTTGAAAATCTGTCACTAATGACCGAATAGCTGTTGCTGTTCCCTTTTGCATGGTAGGCAAGTCTAGTAAGATATTTATATGATTTGAAATTAATCTTGCCTTGTTGTCATATCGTTTTTTAAGTAAAGTTAAAGCCTCAGAATAAGACTCATTTACAACGGGTAAATTTATTATTACAGATAACGCTTCACTCACTAAATAATGTCTCAAATAGAATAGTTTTTGTACATTGGACAAAGACTTATTAGTGTCAAATACTGCTTCGAAAAGATCCATGAAGGGTTTAAATTTAGTAAAGTCTTTTCCATCAAATGATGGAATTTGAATGTTGGGTAATTTTGATGCTGATATATCAGCGCAAGGTTTGACATCTTTTGCTTTTAAATCCTTCACGGTTTTGCTGAGTTTAGTTAGGACATTGAAATATTTTTCTTCGACTAAAGAGACATCCTCACTATCTGAGCTATCTAATAACAAAATATCTGTAGTTACCTCTTCATATTCCTTATATGCACTGACGAGCTTATTTTTGCGTTCTTGTATCATTACTTCGCCCGCCGTAGTTAAGATTGACGCATCATTAACGAATGCCTCTAACCGTGTTATTGTTCTTTTAATATGGCCCCGCCTAACACGCAACCGTTTTAGATCTTCATCTGCCATGCTTATTATTGTTCTTTCACTGAACAGCCTACGTAGGCCGCAATGTTTATGTACCGTTACAACCGCACAATGTTTACTATGACCTGTCAAACGTATGACCTGTCAAACGCACTACCGATTGACAACACGTCACTTGTCATTCACTTTCCGTTTCATTCACGCGAACGAACGGAATATTTTTTATTTTCACTCGCGAACCACTGTTTTGATGACCGGAAGTCGTTCTCGTTCACTCGCCGCTCTCGGCGAAACCCGGATATATGAACCGGACCGGATGTATGAACCGGACCGGCCGGATGATGCCCGACGTCACGCCGACACGCCGCTCGCCGCCGCGCCGAATCGAAGAAATATGGCCGCGTTGATAGGTACAATCCTATTCAGCACCATGAACCCACTTTAATCTTGTTTATACAGTATGGTTCTGATGATTTTTTCACTAATTCGTATGGAAAATTAGCCTTGAGTTTCTGCAATAGGCAGATTTCTGCAATAGGCAGAATTTGTTGTGGATCCCAACAGGAAAATTCCGCTGTAGGCGCAATTCCTGACCGATGAACAATGCGCCACAGATAGCCGGCCAAAATTCGGTGAATCCACGTGTGTATCGTATCGCCTGTTATTTACCAGACGTTGTAGGAGACGTCGCGTCGACTCAGACACAACGCGCCGGGGAATTTCTTGCGCAATGGCCGCCTTTTGTTCCTCCGTCGCACGCGCCGCGTGGTCGCGCGCCGATGATTATACAATTCACTGAATTTACTCCTATTTTCTTCGAAAAACACTTCTCTAGCTCAAAGGACCACTTTCATGTATAATGAAAGACACATGAATGTATTTATATTAATTTTATATTGATAAAACTTATTTTTAGTGCGGAGAACAATTTTTGTTAGATTGAACGTTGATGACAGAAGCAAGAGAGTTGCCAGATGCTAAAATTAAGACGTTCCTACACTAGTAAAAGAATAATGTTGCCATTCCAATAAGTTACTGATAAACTAATTTAGATGAGAATATTACATGTTTAATAATAAATTGAACAGAATTTACTTTTGATTGTGAAAAGGCTTGGCAGATGATGACTGTGTTCAGTTGCAGTGCATATTCCGCCGTTAAATAAACACATCTAATTGTTTTTTTTTGTCTCTCCAGGTGGCCCACCCATCAATAAAGAAGCACCTGCTAGACCTGCTGTACCAAGGTTTCCTGGTCCCCGTCATGGGTCCCGCGCTGCTGCAGGTAACTACTGCATACCTTCAGGGGGCGGTATGAGTGAGCCATTGTATGCGTTGCCGATGTCATTTTTTATCAACTGGGTTCTGTTATGGACATGTTTAAAAAAAATATCGTAGGACATTACACACAGCGCCACCTAGTGCCACACTAAGCAACGAAGCTTGTGTCGTGGACACCAGATACGCGATTCCCTTGTGTCACACCTAGGTATAATTTTTCGGTAGTTCTGACGTCACGAGCCCCCACTCCCGAGTTTTGATGCGTTTTATCTTTGTCAATATTCATTGTTTTACAAGAACAAAAAATATGTGTCCATTATTTTTCAATAATCTAACTTACGGACTTAATAGGTTTGTAATTTTTCAACCGACTTCCAAAAAGAGGAGGTTCTCAATTCGTCTGTATTTTTTTTTTTTTTGATACTTGTCATCGACACTATTGATGACAAAGCAAATTTCAACAATTTGATTTTAACGGTCGGGGCCTTTGTTATTTGCTTGCATCTAAGTCTACATGTCCATATCAGAATCCTAACTGCATTTTTAAGGAGTTTTGCATCAAATACCATCATAATATTTTACAAAAATGATAATATTATATTTACTTAAAGTAATATATATTTATAACGATTTGATATGTTCCAAATTAAATGAAATACCCTAGAATTACATTTAAAATTTGAAAATTATTTTTAAATTCAGTTAGCACTAACTTTCCAAATTGTGTAAACTATTAAACGCACTAATAATAAATTATGATTACTAACAGTATTTCTTTCAGTTTTGGCAGGTGAGAATAACTAGGAATTGATTTGTGTAAAATATCTTCTATTTTCATGTATTTTAGTATTATATTTAATCAAACTTAGTGCTAAATAAAATTGTTGCACTTTATGAGAAAAAAAGTCTAATTCTTCTAATTAAAAAAAAAAAAAAAACTTTGTTTACAAAAAGTATATGAAGTAATTTCCATCAAAATGCAACAGTGTAAGGTAAAAGTATTATGTATATTTAATTATATTATAAATTCATTGGCATCTTGTGTGTTCATATAACCATGTGTTTGTTTCATTAAAAATATATTCGACATAATCACGTTTTAAAACACGTGAACTATGAAGAACGCGGAATGAAATTTTTAACTTGACGTTGTTATAAATTGTGTTATGACTTGAGTTCCGTTAATAGAAAAAAAAATACATCTATTTGCAACATTTCACTAAAAGCATTAATCCCATATTTCAAGTCATAATACAGGTTTATTTATTGACCCAAAAGCACATTTCAGGATTTCAATGGTCCCCAGAAACCAATAATAGTTTTTTTTTTAAGAGAAATTCCTTTTTCTGAGAGTATATCTAAACAGTTTTCAAATTCCACACCTAGCCGTTGAGTGTCTGTTATTTTTGTGAACAACCAAATGACAAGTAATGACAACATCTAATGTGCGAAATGAAAGCAGCATAACTATCAAACGATTCGATTCGACAAATCGCACGTCTGTATTTTTTTGGGCATTACGAAAGCGAGCGAGATTGACATACGGTTTTCCGAATCGAAACGTGTGAATAGCCATGCTGTTCTGATATTTGATCAGACGTTCAGTAACCCACATAAAGTTCATTTTTCCATAATCATTCTGGAATGTGCTTTGCCATAGACTTAGGATATGTTCCAAGCCGGATTCACATTAACTTGTCTGGATGGAAGAAAGGTCAATCAAACGGCTCAGAGGCCCTACTCTCTAACGCTTCGTCCGTATATTCGGATCTATCCGTCTCTCTCACTCGCAATCATATGCAGACGTGCGCGAGAGAGACGGATAGATACAAATATAGAGACAAAGCGTTAATAAGTAGGGCCTCAGTTCATAAGGATTCACAAGAATTGTGAATCCGGCTTTACGGGCATAACTTCACGTAAGTGGGCTTGTCATTGCACGCGGGACGCACCGGTGTGGGCCATGCGCCGGCGTCGGCGGTTTAGTGACGGTAACCATCCAACGTCGATTCATTCCTGGACATGTCTCACGATTGGTGACGGGGGACACGATAATGTGTCTGGGTTGTTTTTTTTTTGCTTTTTTTTTATACAGGGTGTTTGGAAGACCGATTCAATTTTCTTACGGTTAGGGAAACCATATAAGGCCAAATAAGGCTAAAGTCCTATGAGACCGAATTATAGATGGATTGTGTGAGAAATGATATGAAAGACAATCGGAGTAAATGATACCGTGACGTCTGTCGGGAGAATGGAAGAAGACCAGAGAGGCAGTACCTTTGTGCTCTTCTATCTTAATGTAATGTCCTATTAAGTAATAATATCGCTGGACATTAACACACAGCGCCATCTAATGCCACACTAAGCAAGGCTTGTGTCGTGGTCACCAGACAGTTGATATACTACATATATACTTTTTGTTTGTAAATACATACTTATTATACATATAAACATCCATGACTCGGAAACAAATGTCCATGCTCATCACACAAACATTTGCTCCTACCGGGATTCGAACCCAGGACCCTAAGAACGTAAGGCAGCCTCACTACCACTACGCCATTCGGGTCGTCAAAAAAGTATTTTTTTTTGTGTACGTAAATAAATAATAAATAAGACGTATTACACCGACTTTAAGTAGAATGGGACAAAGTAAGTTGATGATAAGAGGGAATCAATAATTCCTAGTTCTCATCCACAGACACTATGTGTCATGGTTATTGAGGCATTACTTTTTTATTTATTTTTTCTTATGAGAGAACGCGAATAATTTTGGTGTTGCCTACAATGTAAATTTCTTCCGTAACCGATGTGTTGCTTCAAAATCAGTGACTGAAGATAGTCAATTTTTTTTTAATTATTATTAATGTAACTGACCCGCACAACTTCGTCTGCGACACATAAAATAAAGAGAGCTAGTCGTGGGCACTTATATTATTCTAAAGGAGCACATCAAACATCATCCAGCATAATAAAAATGCGCACGCGGTACATGATCATTATTTTACTGTGATATCTACTAAGATATTGAAATCAAATGATATAATGGCGATTTTGTTTAAAATTAAATACTTATTATTAGAGATATTACAAGTTAACTGTCCTGTGCTAGCAAATGAGACCCTGAATGCCCCAGAAAATTTTGTCGGACCATCTACCAAATACCCTGTGGTTTATGACGTGGTTTTATGTGAAGTTCAAGTTATTATATGATTATTATTTATTTATGGTTTGCATTGATTATGTCGCAGCAATGAATCGATTAAATTCCTCAATTTTGGTGGTAGTTTTTAACCTTAAACCTTTTTTTGTTATTGAATTTGGCTCGAATCTTTTCTTTTATTTAATTTTCTAACATCCCTTCCAGTTTCTCTCTTTCCAGCACCTCCTTAACATTGTATTTATTACAAAAACAAATAATAATTAATCAATGTTTCGTATTTATATTGTAACTAAAATTAACAATTACTTTTGCACAACCAATTGATATCCAAAAATGTTCAAGACTCAAAGTAAAACTTATTTTGTTGTTACTGGTTCTACAGTTGCTTAGGTACTAATTCACAGTATTTAGAAACATCATGTGAATATATAGAAATATTTATAATACAATATATTTAGAAATATACTACCAGATACATTAAAACATGTCTAGTAAAATATCTATAATTTACATAAAATAAGAGAATTAAGACATAAAAGGTCTCAAATATGAATAGGCCCACATATTTTGCTTGCTTAGATGCATGCAAAAATACCTAAAACTAAAATGATCAAAAAAGATTCTTAACTTTATTATTACTGAGTTCAAAATTGTTTGCCATATGCCAGACGAGTTAAACTCAAATCGATCATTGATATTCCATCATGTACACTCACAGGTGGTAAATAAAAAAATTATAGAAACAATCATGGATCCTGTCGGCACACAGCAATTTTTTTAATAAGCAAAGAGAGGAAGAGCGCTTTAAACTTATAGGAGGTGACGAAAATTCTTACCTTCTATTCTTTACCCCAAAAAACTCCCAAAACCATACACTACCTTCCCTACCTCCAAAAAAACTGTCACTCAACCGCGACACACCCTGTATAAACCAAGCCTACTAACGTGAAACACACCGTAGACGAAAGCGGCGCCCTTGCAGAGTGGTGCCGGCGAACAAGCGGCCGCCATGGCGTACCTAGAGCTGGTACTGCGCTGTGTCACCAGCCGGGGTCTGCTGAGGGCAGTACTGCACTTCCTGTTCGTGTACGAGTATGACGGTGTCAGGGTCGTGGATGTACTGCTGAGGAGACTCGAGGGAAACTCGCAGGTTAGTCAAATTCTCAAATAATGCTGCGGATAATCTATCTATGATTATGATGATGAATCACTTCCGATAGTATTGGTGAGCCGTCACATGGTGTTCAACATTTAATGAAACTAACGCCGCGTTTCGTATTAGAATATGATCACTCACAGCGCTCACATCAATATTTTGCGTTCCGATTTAGATTTCACGATTATGACAGCAAACGGCCGAATACTGAAACGTCACTCAAAATTTAAGTAACACTTATATTTAACAGATACTCAAAAATGACGTTTGGCCATAATTTTAAGTTTAGGAGCTTCTCAATTGTTAAGCAGCTCTTACATTTTGAGTGACGTTTCAGTATTCGGGGGTAAGAGCTGTTATCACAGCGCTCACGGTGATATCTATTTGGAGCATGGTCGGTGTAATCGCAAGATGGCGCATGTCATGACGTCATCTATGACGATTCAAGGGATATCGATATCGCGCTTACGGTAATTCGGAACGGGTTTATGGACGCTCAAATCGTTTACAGCCTAATTCGGAACGCGGCCTCAAGTTAAATATACACTGCCAACACGTCACACGTTGGAGTTCTTAAAAGATCTGAGAAGGGTAATACGGGAATATTCTTAGACCGAGATTAAATAATTATATTAAGGAATTCCTAATTGAGAAAAAGTTTTTAAGCTAGTGCATAATTGTGTATAATTAAAGCGACTACATGAGCTAAACACGTGTTTTATAATGCCTACTAAAAGTATATGATTCACGGCAATAAACAAAACTAGAAAAATGTCTTTTGAAAACATAATACAATTAATTTGACTCGATAAAAAAACATCACGAAGTTATATCTAAAAGTTTGTTTCAACCAAAAAAAAACATATTAAAATACATGCGATCATTCTGATTTTTTGGCAAAAAATTCTTCAAGCAATATATTTTAGCATGATAGTGTTTTATTTTTTTAGTCCAATCCATAGATTTTTTGTAAATCGATCGAAACCACTCATTTCGCACCACGTTTCGCACTATTCGGCTCGCAGTGACTGACGCGTGACGTAACAACCATTTTGTAGTGCAAGCTGATTAGAACTTTATTCTAACAGTATTACAGGCGAAGTTTGAACCACCACAAATAAGAGTTGCTAATTTAGTTTATGTAATCGCCTTATTAACGATATGTATTTTGAAATTGTATTTAGTGTGTAATAATTTTAAAATTGTATTTAGTTATAAGTATTTTTAAATCTATTGCATGCCTACGTGGTAAAATATGGCTGTACTATTATATGTATTTTGTCAGCGTTTGAGGTTACCCATATTTGGAAAATAAAGTTATCTTATCTTATCTTAAGCACGTGCTTTGGCTTGGAATCGTCAGACTGCAAGAGACGGAACAAGGGGAACATATCTGAGTAAGGTAGAACACGTGCTGACATAACATACTTTTTAAAGAGCTGTCAAAATCCGGTTCAGAATCGCGGCAATAACACACTGTGACGTCACTGTTAAGTCAACCCAACAAAAAAATTGAATTTTGCAAATTCATTTAATTGAAAGTTAATCGGGTACACTTAAGGCGCTACCCCAGGCAAAATTAGCAACTCTATTTGTGGTGATTCAAACTTCGTTTGAAATACTATTAGAATAAAGTTCTAATCAGCTTGCACTACAAAGTGGTTTTTACGTCAGTCACTGCGGGTCGAATAGTGCGAAATTAGTGATTTTTATTCTTTATAAAATCAAATTTCCGTCTTTTGAAAAAAATCAAACTAGCATTATGTTCATTATTAAATTGTCTATCCATTATATAAGAAGCAAATCAAAATAATGTTAACTTTACGAGAAGAAGCATGTTATAAATATTTTTTTCTCATTTTTGTGGTTTCATTGTGAGGGGATTTATTACACATTATGAGATTTAAAATAAAAAATAAAACTACCACTTTGCAGTCTAAGAATATGTAGAAATTTAATGTATTTTTATTACTTGGTATTTCTTTTGGATAAAGAGGAGTTGGCTCCAAAAAACTGCACAAAAAACGGCTTTTGCTTGGGGTAGCGCCTTAAAGTACTTACGGGATTATATCCGTGATTTTCTTGTGGTTTTTTAGTGAAAAACCGTGAAAGTCTAAAACAGTGCAAGTTAATCGGGTTTTCAATCCTAAAATAAAGTTATTGGTGTCTTGGAATTATTGTTTTAAAGTGTCATCCACCCTATTAAAGATTCCAATCAAAAATGTGACATTTCCAACTTCCAGCTTTCACTAGTCTCCCTGGCCGTTATGGAGACGCTCATCGACCTGAACTGTGAGGACGTGATGATGGACCTCGTGTTCAAGCACCTTCTCAACGGCCACCACCTCGCGGTCCCCTACAGGCACCGGATAGCTGACCCGGAGCCCTATAGAGACGCTGCCATCGCGTACTTGGCGCTGTCACCCAGGTGTTGCACCAGGCCTATGGAGATGGTATGGCCTTTATTTTTTCATTTTTATACTTCCATTAATTATTATTTGAGGGAAGCTGCCAGCTAACAAGAGCACTTACTACTGGTCTGAAGTTTTAGAAAAAAAGCTGTGTAGTTATTTAGCAACAAAAAGTAGAAGTAAGTTAACGTGTTTCAAATTTTATCATAGTTTTAAACAGAATAGAAATCTTTGGTAGGAATACTACATTTTATACACACAACATAGTAAAAAATATATTATAAGAAGCAAGCGGCTTCTTATACACACTTTTGTACCCCTTACGGGGCAAAAATGTACTTTAGGTAAATATGCATCCGAATATCCGATCCCTAGCTATAAATCTCAGCAGTTGCGCTGACCCCGGTGGCGCAGTAGTGGCGGCACCGACTTACGAGCAGTAAGTCGTGGGTTTGAACCCAGGCAGGCGCATTACTTTGTGTAATGTATTTCATTACCACTGCTCTCACAGCGGTGATGGAAAACATAGTGAGGAAACCGGCATTTACTGGAACCAAAAAATTCGAAGACATGTGACATCTACCAATCTGCACTGGGCGCGCGTGGTAGATTATAGCCCATTCCCTCATAGAGAGAAGGGCTGTCCCAGCTGTGGGAATATTATATGAGTTGCGCTTGCAACCAACAAAATAACATAATTAACTTGTTTACAGACAAAGCAATGGGTAGACGAGTTAGCTCTGAGCGGTCGCCGCGTGCTCGACCTGAAGAGCGAACACGACAGACGAACGAACGGAGTGCATGACGATATCGCCATGAATCATCTAGTCCACGAAATCAAAGTTAATTATGGGGTAAGACTTTCATATTATGTTGTAGACATTCCAGGGTTGCAGGATTGAATCGTCAAAATGATAGATGAACATAAAATTGTCGATTATTTCTTCGAAGAAGCCCTTTTCTACGGTGTTCATGCTACGGGCAGGTAGATTGCATGTAAAGTTGCAGGTCAGCCAATAACATTTATGAATTCAACGGTAGAATGAGACAGAACGTACGCTCTCTTCCACTTGCGGCTTTTCGTGTACAAAGTATGTCTAAACACCAATGGTGGTATTTTCATACAAGCTTAAAAGCTAGACTTGCCCATAAGGACAAATTAAATTATTAAGAGCAGATTAATAATTTATAAAAACTTCTACTGTTCGTGATGTTAGGGTTTCTGAACAGACTGCTTGCCTTAAAGGCTTATCGTATTGTTGGCCCTTAGGCACACCACTGTGCTACCCTGATTTTGTGATAACCTTATTGACATTTCCTTCCAGAATCCCAACGACACACTATACGGCAACTACCACGCCTACATCTGCGACTCTCGATTCGAAATAGTTTCCCGCGTCCTAGCCTGCGGCAACTGGAGCTCCCGATACGACAGCGTCACAAACCCCAAACGAGAGACCAACAATAATACGAAAGAGACAGAAATAGTTCCCTTTACGAAAGAGCAGGACAGCCTCATTTCATGCACCAGTGGATATGAAACCAAAACCAGTGACAGCTCAGAAAAAGAACAACACAGTTTGACGTCTCTGAATGAACAATTGAATGAGCAAGAGAGTGAAGTGAAGACCGAGATTGTGAATGAAGGAAAGGAACATGATTCTTTGACGTCTACAGGGGAGAGTAGTGGGTATGAGAGCTTTAAGATTTATAAGGAGGTTGAAGGCGATGAGGGTTTTGCTGAGGAGTTGTTTAGGAGGAGTTTTGCTAAGCAAGAGAGGGAGTACGAAGGGGAAGTGCCTTTGATTAGGAGCTGGAGGGCCAGTGCTGAATCTATTATCGGTGAGTGTTGAACTGATATTTTTATCTTCTGCAAACGACTATTGACTCTGGAAAACGTTGCTAGAAAAAGGATGTAAAAATGTAATCTCTCATGAGGGCCAAAACTGGAGACTACGGGCAGGCACTGAAAATATGAACTAATATCGCTGCTATCTTGTATTAAGGGGTTCCGTACCCGAAAGGTAACCAACGAGACCCTATTACTAAGCCTCCGGTGTCTGTCTGTCAGCGATTTGTATCTCATGATCCGTAAAAAATAAAAAAAAATAAAAAAAAAATAAAATGAAAATAAGTAAATTAAAAATTAAATGGGTCTCCTCTACTACGATGGTACGGAACATTTCATGCGCTCCGCTAGTCCGACGCAACAACGCACCTCTGCTAATGTCATTCAAGCGCCAAAACGCTTACCAAAGCACTGGACTTTCAAATGTGACATGAAGAGAATCTCGATCAATTTTCCTTTTTCTCGGTGCTTAGTGTGGCACTAGATGGCATGTAATGATGTAAAGTTGTAAACGGTGTGTAATGTCCAGCGATATATAAGGTCCCATTAAAATAGATGGGCAAACTTTTAGGAATCAATTAGACCACCAAAATAAGGGCAATGATAAAAAAATAAGAAAAATGCATTAGATACTAACAAGAACAATAAAATCAGCTAACGAAAACACACAAAAAATGTTGGTTACCCAACGCAAAAAACAGAGATAACAAAGACATGGTTGGTACCATGTCTTTGTTATCTCTGTTTTTTTTTACTTGGATATATCTTTGGTTAGATGTACTGAACGCTGTGTTAAAATTTGTCAACTATTTTATTCGGACCTTATTTATGTATTTGTTTCCAGGACCATTACTAGCCAGTCTATTAAAGAAAACGGCCGTCCTCCTAGAATCTGAAGTACTAGTGAATTGTCGAGTCACGAGCGTGGTGTCCAAGTTAGCCTCGCTGCCGACACCTCTGCTGACCTCCTTACTGCTGTGCCCCGGCTTCGTGTTACAGCCTAACGTGCCTTCTTTGTTTCAAGTGAGTTGTTTTATTTATGTAGACGATCATAATCTGCCTAGCCTTTTCCCAACCATGTTGGAGTCGGCTTCCAGTCTAACCGAATGCAACTGAATACCAGTATTTTACATGGAGCGACTGCCTATCTGACTTCCCCAACCCAGTTAGAACTGGGTAATACGATATCTCTTGGTGAGACTGGTTGTCAGACTTTTTGGGCCAATGACTACCTGTAACGACTATCAAATATCTACAAATGACAGCCGGGATCAACTGCTTAACGTGCATTCCGGGGCACGGGGGAAACTCGATATGTAATGGGTGGTCACCCATCCATAGATCAACCTAGGCAAGCACGGCTTAACCTAAATATCGACCCCGAGAAGCAGATACTATTTAGGCACGAGTTTATTTACATAGAGGATAAAAGTAGAATATCAGGTAGCTCGCAATCGGTGTGTTTGTTACCAGACTTCGTACTGATGCCAACACAAAGCTATCCGAAACTGATAATTTTTCCAAATCAACCTTGGACCTAATACATCAGCGATAAAGTTGAAAATCTATCAAAAAAATCTGACAAATTAGTGTGTTATAATCGTAGTGGGTGGCGTTCCTTGATTTCTGCTTACACTAATGTGAAAAGATGTGAGTTTGTGTTGGTGTATTTATAAAAATAGGAGATAAGAGCCGACACGTTAAACAGCGCAATTTCAACTGTGGACAAGTTTAGATAAAGACTAAAATAAATAAACTTATCCCGACTTCCCAGGTCTATCGAAGCGGACAGATAATATAACGGGTGTTCTACCGTCATTGAGATCATTTTGCAACCCAAAGTTCCATCTTTTTCACAAGTTTTTTTTAAGCACTCGTTTTAAATGTTACCTTTACTTGAAATACCTGTATCATGATCTGTTACTATTCAATGTGTCTATCAGTGCAATGTTGAGTGCGTTACATTGAGTTTTAAGGTAAAACGAGATTTTACCAAAAAAAAAATCGTTTCCCAGCTTTTTTTTTTGCGTAGAGTTACTTAGTTTGATGTAAGTACAGAATGCTTGGTTGACGGCTTCGTCATGAGGTGGTTTACACCATGAATATTTTTATACTTCGTATTTTAGTAAACTCAATGAGAAGGCATCACTATATTCTGCAAGCTTAAAACTATACAATATTCTTATTTATTACTTTCCAGATCCTAAGTAAACTTAAAGAAGAAGTGGACGAGTTGACAGAAGGCATAGAGAATAGCGGCGAGTTAGTGGACAGGGCGCGAGTTTACCTCATACAACGAGAGATGGCGCTAGTGAAGACACGGGGCTCGAACAACGATGGTAGTAAGTCCTCCTTTACTTAAAGTTCATTCAAACCGCTACGGAGAAATAATAATAAAAAAATAAATAAATATCGCTGGAAAAAACACACGGCGCCATCTAGTGGTCCTTTACTTAAAGTTCATTCAAACCGCTACTGAGAAATAATAATAATAAATAAATGTCGCTGAACAAAACACACAGCGCCATCTAGTGGTCCTTTACTTAAGTTCATTCAAACTGCTACGGAGAAATTATAATAAAAAATAAATAAATATCGCTGGAAAATACACACAGCGCCATCTAGTGCCACACTAAGCAACGAGGCTTGTGTCGTGGTCACAAGATAGTTGATAAACTACAAATATACTTTTTTGTTTGTAAATACATGCTTATTATACAATCATATAAACATACATGACGGAATTGGAAACAAATGTCCATGCTCATCACACAAACATTTGCTCCTACGGGGATTCGAACCCAGGACCCTAAGAACGTAAGGCAGCTTCGTCAAATGGCGGATACGGCTTCGGATACCGGACTTTGACATATAATTTAATGAGTTCTGGTGTTCTGAATCCGGTTATATTGTTTGAGCGTTGCTTTAGTGTACTTCCTGGGTGCAATAGCGTTCGGCGGGGCGTTCTGCAGGGCGGCCGACAACGTTTTCAATGAGTGGCCATATTGCACGCTCAGTATTCGGGTAAATCCGCCGGCCGCGAGAAATATACGACAACAGTTTTCGGACTACTTTTGGCAAAATAGAATTAATTAAAAACATTTCTCTTACATATACCTAACCTAGCCTTGTTAGGCACGTTTACTGTTAATAAATCGAAATATTTACTTTCAATTCTCAGTTTTATTGCTACTTCTCTCCACACTCTTGTTTTAACTATTCTATTTTTTCATAAATAGTGAGTAGATAACTATATTTCAGATTTATTTTGTACTCATATTTATTATAATTTCTTCGTCTCGCCGCGCGCCCGCCGGACGCGCTGCAAGATGCTGCACGTGTACTCCAGCCACTCACGTATAAATGCATGTGTTTGTCACGAACGTTGCACGCGCCGCCCCGCCGTACGCTCGATTCGAGCGGGTACTCTGGCCGTACACTCAGAGCCCTTAATACTATTACCATTCATCATCATCATCATTTCAGCCGAAAGACGTCCACTGCTGGACATAGGTCTCCTCCAAGTGTCGCCACATAGCCCGGTCCCGTGCGACTCGCATCTAGCGGATCCCCGCAACCTTCAGCAAGCCATCGGTCCACCTAGTGGGAGGCCTTGTAACGCAACGTCTTCCGGTTCGCGGTCGCTCCTCATGAACTTTTCGGCCCCATTGTCCATTCGTTTTGCGAGCAATGTGCCCTGCCCACTGTCTACTACGTCGGTAACCTTAGACTCATCTATCAGCACGGAATTTAATATTTTCCATGCTCCTCTCATTTCCGTCGTCGCACAGAAACAAAGAAAAAGGCGATACCATGCTCATAGATGTGGCGTAACACTTATTCTACGGTCTCCAATTCAATCAAGATCCCCAGAGCTACTCATTGCTAATCTCAACCATTTTTTATTTAATTTCAGGTCAAAGCCACGATTCACCTCAAAAACTGGATGACTCTCCGTTCAAGCGCGTGGAATCTAAACGACGGAGTTTTTCTAACAGTTTTTCCAACATGTTTGGAAGGAGATTGTCCTGTAAGTAAAATGGAACCTATCAAGGCACCACGTGTCAGACTTATCTGTGTTTTCGTCCGACTTTATCAATTAAACCCGTGAGAAAATAGTAGTTGCAAGCTATACCTACTCAGGCGCGGTCCGAAGGTGGGGGTCACAGGGGACATGACCCCCAAAATCTAAGGTCAAATTGAAAAATCTGAAAATCTTGCCAAATAATAAAAGGAAATTTCTAGCTATCCCCCTAACAGCGATAAACATCTAGTGGCGTTTTTATTACTGTAGTGATAGTGAGTGACCCCCTCCAAAATTTCAGGCTGCGACCGCGCCTGTACCTACTTCAGGTTTAGACCCAGATTTAGCAGGGAATAAGCCTAGTCACTCATAACAAGTATCTGTTTATTTTCCAGCATCATCACCCTCCCAAAACAACGCGCACAGTCCACAACCCCACAACTACGCTAGTCCACAGAAAAGACCTGTCTTTACACAGGACTCCTACTGGAGCCAATCCATCACCCTCCGTTCTATTCTGAACGCAGTCATACTCGACGAATGGCTCAAAGAACTAGCTTCACTCTGCGAAGAACACGCCCTAAGGCTAGCGACAGGAAAATACGAAGATGAGAGCTACATACAAGCGGTGGCATTATGACTGAGAGCCAACGCCGCTGAAGGCCTATACGTAAAAAAAAACACCGTCAGCGGGAAAACAAATGACACATTCGTTTAAATATTCGAATGTGATCCGCCATAATAAAGTTAGTGTCGTGACTAACAATTTTTTTAGTCGATTTTGTGCAAGTAACGGCGTAATCGACTAAATGTTAGGTCATTGTGTAGGGACATAGCAATCGTTGTTCGTCGCACATTGTGTGAAAATGTTTTCTCACAAGTCCAAGGGTTTATGAAACATGTGATGATCCACCGTGGGTGTTGAGAGTTGCCTTCTAGGTATAGCGAAAGTATACAACGTTTGTAAATAGTAAAATAAGATTGGACAGTTTTTTTATGATATAGATGACGATATCAGAACGTTAACGATTTTTATTAATATGCATTTTTTGCATATTTCATTGTTGTTGTTGTATGCAACTATTGATGTTAGTTTAGGTATCAAATAACAGTATTTAGTGCCAATATTGGCGTATTAATTATAGTTAAATTAATTAATTACCAGTCGAAGGTTTAGAAAAGCATTTTTATACAAACAAAATAACTTATTTACCTACTAGAACATTCGGTTTTCCCTTCCCTAGCTAAGTAGTGTTGAGATGTCAAAAATATCAAATTAAAATCGTTAATGTTCAAATGTCTTCGACATGATATCGAACAAATTCTGCAAAAAAAATGCATTATTTTAGATTGTACCTTGGTACACTTTTTTTAGTTGTAGTAAGCATCACATACTTAATCTAAGTACCTAACTTTACTAGAATAAATTAGTTGCAATTAATTTTAACATTTTTAATTAGATTGCCATCAACGTAATTTTGAACTGTGATTTTGTAATGTTCAAAAAATTTGATAAATATTTATTTGCGAAAAACATAACTGGTTTTGTCTGTGTGTTTTTATTATGATTAATTTTATTTTAATGAAATATTTATATTTTGAACTGTTAAATGTTTTTGGACACTGTTTTTTTTAATACTTGTTGTAGATCAAATATTACATTTGTAAAGTTCTAACTTTTTCTAAATCGAAATAATAACATTAAGTATTGTGATAAACAGTGTCTTGAGACGAATAAAAAAAACTATCTAACTTTTTTTTTTTTATTGTTTGGACATTACTATTTTTTAATTGTTTTACTAACTTTTGAATTTGAATGTTTTGATTGAAAAAATATGTTTATTTCAATATTGTGTGTAATATTAAATTTAGTTATTTTCGTAAAACGATTATTTTGTGTTTTAACGTATAATTTTATTTTGTTAATTGACGTTTTTAAAAAATACTTTCGATACAAATTTTTAAATGATAGAATTTATTTGATTTTTGTAGAGAACCTATTTCGCTCAAAATATTACGGTTCCACATTTGGTATAATTAATACTACACAGCTATACTACAACTACAAGGATATTTTGGCGCTCGAATAACCCGGCCAGGAGACGCTGTTCGTAGGTTGGAGTTAGTTTAGCTATGGGTATGCCCCAAAATATCCATGTACAATAATTGTAATGGCCGTGCGATATTGTTAATCAAGTGTGAGCCTATCTTTAACTTACGTCCTAAGTAAAAAGTTAGAAAGTCGTCCGTTTCCGTCCCAAGGATGCAAATATTTTATTTATATTTTTTCAAATTATATTCAATATCAAACAAGTTGATATTCGCGAAAAATTATACGAGTATAAAATCCGTAAAAAGAAAATTATTATCGAAACATTTTCTGTGATCATAATGTAAGGCTAAATTGCATGAATTCGACTAATTTCGAAAAACATCGAGTCTTCGAGGTCCGCGGTAACTGCAATATCGTTGATTGGTGTTCATAATTATTATCTTTTTATAAAATTGTATTTGTTGTGAAATGAGTTTTTGAGAATGAAATTTTAAGCAAAAATGTTTACACATGTCGAATATTATGAAGAAACCGAATTTTAACCACTTTTCAATGTTATAGGAACAGTTTTGACATACCTTGCCAGTTTCTTGTAAAGGAGTTTTCTCGGTTCTTTGACCTCTACTTTTGAAGTACTGCCAAAATCACCCCTTATTTTCAATATGATAAGGATGCTATTAGGTTGCTGCTGTCAGAGGTCCAAAACTTTGAAAGGGACAATCTAATTATTACTTGCCAGTGGATTTCATACAGTTACATAATATATTCTAAGCCTGTGACTAGATGCACAAGACATAGTATGGAATGTTATGTTACGTGAGTTTTATATACTTAAAATAAAAATAATGAAGAATTTTAATAAAGAAATGTGAATAACATTTTTGGTGTTTTCTTTTGAATCTTATTTTGATTAAGCGGCTTTTACAAGACTCTTCCGAAATCGCCGAGAAATAGCCTGATAGCCCAATAGACATAATTACACTAAATTACTTTTTTGGGGCCTGTTCCATACTATTCTAATTTTCTTTATTTGGCTACATAGACAGACTCGAACTACCAAAATTTTGATTAAGCGACTCTTCGCCGATAAATAGCCTGCATAATCAACATTTTTATAGAGTCTGCGTCGAAGTAGACAATACAAAGAAAATTAGAAAGACATGGAACAGGCCCCAAAAAAGAGTCTTTTAATGTATGTGCCTAGACGAACGACTTTTGAACATTCACCGACAACGTCTTTGATGTGACAAAGTTTCGGTCCAACAATATTTTAAATTCTCTCATGCCAGAGAAGACATTAAGAAGAATTATTATTTCTACTATGTACGAGTATATAGAACCTAGACCCCATGATCCCGAGATCTGTAGCGACATAGACATCGGGATCATGAATCAATTTGGAAGCCGTACCAGTAGCCGGATCCAACTCACAGAGGCATTTGATATTTTAAATAAGCAACAATCAGCGATTATCTGTGTAGGTATGCACTATCAGCACAAACTCTGGCAAAAAACCATACGGGTTATCAAATTAAATGGCTTTAATGAGATGGACTGATTATTACTTAACCCTTAAATTGGCAGTGTACTTCACCAAAGACATGCACTTTGACAAAATAGACTATGGTAGTAATCCTATAAAAATACCGATAATTGTTATTTTTTAGCTTGCAATTATTGTGTATTTTGGTAGAAAAAATATTTGGAAGTAGTGAAATCAAAAATTATCCGTCAAATTCAAAATGTCTTCGAAGCTGTCTGATGTCTCTGCGTCACGCTCAAGCTTTTTAAATTTTATTATACTTTTTTGGATGGGACTTGTGGTTATTAGGCTTTACATTGCATAAGGACATTGTAAACAATATCACTCGTGCGTAAATTTTTGTGTAAATTACGTAATCGCAATTTTATGAGTTCGAAAGTTTGTGTGTACTCCGTGAATACCGTTGCCAAGTACGTAGTAAAGGACGCAAAATAGACTTCGGTATACACGAAGTACATTGCCAAGTACACAAAGAAATCCAAACTGTTTTTTTTTTGTTTATTTTGGTATAAAATAACACCAGTTGAGATATGGATTGTATGCCGTTTAGCATGTTCTTTTTCTTTTTCTGCAGTGCTTGAACCTGACACGATCGCATAAGATTTTAGCCATGAAAACGAATGAAAATGCACGTTCCGATGACAGTTCTAGGTCAGATGACGAATCATACTTCCACTATCTTCACCAAAGCTCAGCTCTTCCTCATCCTCTTGAAAGACTGAACATTCTAGAAAACGACCACAACAACATATTTGACTGTATCATTGATGATGTACCACTAACACCAACTCTTCAAGAGGGTTTCCGTCTATACCGACATTGAATTCAATTCAATCATTACCCACTCTATCTGTAGAACTTCTGCAGTCACCAGTTCCTAGCACATCAAAAGCTAGGCTTGTGTCTATAAACGCAAAAAGGGAAAACAATTTATTCAAGCCATCAAAAAGAAGCCATCGGTCATAAACCTCTTTTCTTCTCCCGAGCATATGGGGTCGTGGATTTACTTAGTTTAGGCTTGATTTATTTGAAAGACTGTCTGGCTGGAAAAATCGCCAAATCACGTGGCAGTATGGAGAAGATGAAGGGGAGAATAATTCAGAAAACTATTTCTGAACGGCCTGTAGACAGTGTCAGGTAAAATGCTCGAAGTCAGAATCACGCTGTAGGTTTGCAAAGAGGGAAGAAGCAGTCTTTTGCGTGGGGGGCGTTATGCGTCTATGTTTTGTGGTAGGAGAAAATAACAAAAGAAACTGTTTCCGCCAATTTCACACCCAATTACGATTAATAATCCAAAAAATTAACTAAAATGTGTTTAATTGATATCTTGGCACCGTGCTCCACGTAGTACAAACACACGAAGACATACATTACACTGTAGTTGGCAATGTACTCCCCAGAGTACATAGATTTTCGCGAAAACTGTAATAAGTTGATTTTTTTCACAATTTTTTTCAGTCTTCTGGGATCATAATGTACCAAGAAATAACAAAAAAATATTAAGTTTTAGAAATAAATTCATTTGCCAATTTAAGGGTTAATAAGGAAGGACTACAGTCCCTGCCTAATCGATGTTTTATAAATACGCAGATAAAATGGCAGGGGTGACATACACCCTCAATAAAGGGATAAAAAAACTTGTTACGTAGCGATAAGTGAGTGGTGAATTATTATTCCGCGGCCGCGGCTATCAGAACCGACCGGGAGTCTAGAAGCACAGAGTATATAATCACTACGTTTAACTAGAAGAACGATCCTTAGCATTCCCACCAAGTCTAGACATGTGCAAAACAGTGCACTACGAAGTGATGTTATATGTCATTACATTTCGTCCCGAGTAATATTACATTACACCATCATGCATCACTTCAAACACCACGCGTGATGTTGTGATATAGCGCCATTCGATAGCACACCATCGCGCGTTCTAATGTAATGCAATGTTCTAGTGTAATAGGACATGTTTGAAATAATATAGTAACATAGCATTGCAACAGTGTGATTTACTCACTATGATTTAAATATACAAATCATCCTAAGTTGATTTTCCTTCATACTATATGTTCTGTGCTTATACCCTAAATCAACAAGTAACGGGTTTCCAGGCTCGGTTCCAGCGAGTCTTCAAGTCATGTCGCGAGCTACTACGCTGTGCACTGCTACCGCTCGCGTGATGTTTAGTGTAATGGTGTGATGCTTATTTTAGTCGAGTAATGTGTCATGTTACAGTACGCGCTCGGGTGATATTACGCGTGATGCATCACTCGCATTACTTCCACTACCAACATTATAAAAAAAAACCGAGCACGTTGCTGTTGTCAATCTTGACTCAAGTCGGGCAAAAAAGAGGTGGGTGGGAACCAAAGGAGCTCTGTTCTTCATCTGTTTACTCCTTTCGGCCAATAAAGGTAAGCCATAGATGAGGAACAGGAGATCTGGTCCTTGGGGCCGCTACTGCCCAAATACTCCCCATAAGGTGCCCTGCGGATTTTGTCTTTCTTTGTCTAGCTCAACTAGCTTGGCAAAGTAAGTGTAAGTAAGTAAAGCTATGGTTTGGCAAAGTTAACTCTTCCAGCATCTTGTCTCACTGCAGGGCAACGCCGCCCTTCTCACGAATATTTTTTTTTCATGCTGTTGAAAACTATATGACTATAAATTTTAGTCGATTTTTAACATTGTACTTAACGCAAGCCCTACGCTGTGTGCTATGTCACTGTCACTCAACTGTCAAAATCACTGACTTAGAAACCTTGGACCGGCCATACCTACGAAATTAGCGTGCATACCTACAAAAATCCGGGACAATAAATGGCTGCCATTCGTAGGGTTGCAACTACGAGCAACATGCCCAGCTGATATCGATATCGAACTTTTTGATGTTTTTAATATTATTAGAACTAAGGTCAGAATTTTAGAAGTTCTGAGTATTTTATGTTTCATCATAGCCTGTTCTTACACTGGCTATTTCCCTTCAAACCGAAAGACCACAGTGAATTCTTTCTGTCGGAAAGAAATAGGAAAGACAGACTCCTAGGTAGAAAAGAAGATTACTTTTAGTATAATCTATCTGGAGATGTTCCAGAAATGTATGGAGCCTGGGCCAGCACTATGTACACTATACGTAAATATCGCTGTTTATTACATTAACCATTTTTTATTGTTAATTTTATTTAATTTCACTTCGTTTCAATGCATATTCAAATTAACTTGGTCAAGGAGAGCAACACACCATAAAATTAAACATGGTGGATCAGAGCAGCATAAACGAACAATGTCATTTTGACAATGACATTTGATCGAACACATTCAATCCAAACTCAAAGCAAAGACAGATTCAAAGACGTCACTTCTTAAAATTGTCAAAGTCGTCAAACGTCATGTCACACAACTGTCATGGCTGCCCTCAAAATAGGGTTATCTTATTAAAATACGTAATTTATGTACGCCTGTACACCTCTTTAAATTAATTTATTAGTATTTTTATGAAATTCACCTATTTTTTTCCTATTTATCTATGTAGTGTACATAGTGGTGGCCCAAAATCAAACATCTCCTTAACATTTATATCTAATTTTATTTATATCAAACATTTATCACTATCGATTACTATAAACTTGGTTTTATAAACATTATATATGTGAGAACAAAAGTACTATCAAGACGCTCTGTGTGAAAAAAAACTACATTTTAAAATTGAGAATTTAAACCTTGAATACAAATTGTCTGTTATTGGACCAAGTGATTAATCCGGCATTATTCATAGCGCCCAGGCAATTTGAATAGACAATTTGATAAAAACTATTGAAATAATTAAACTGACTGGACTTTCTTATTAATGCTTATTACATAATTATTGGGGCGGATGATAAAAAGATTTGTTCATTTTAATGTTGACATTGATTTTATTACGGAATAGGTCAGTACGATTACTATTTAAAAGACAAAGTCGACGAGTCGGAGGGTTCTGTTAAACAAGATTCTTCAAAGTTCAGTTCATGAAGCAGATAATTATGCGACATATTATGTCGAGGGTTTCTTTTTGCAACACCAACAGCTTCTATCCATTTCTTCTTTAAAATTTCGTTTCCAGAAATCCTGTGGAATAAAATATAATAGCAATGTATTTTACACTCTTTTTCAATATTATCGATATCGTACGCGGACATCGCACATCACTAACTTTACATTCCAATAATTGTATGTAAACAATGCAAAGAAATCAAGAAAATACTAGCGTTTTATGCCATACAAACATGACACAGGTTTCAATAATCTTTAAAAATATCATCTTGTAACAATACATTACACAAAATTTCACAATATTCGACTGGAATACTGAAAATCAGTAACTAACCTGTGCAGAGACAAATTAGGCTGATTTTTGCTTTTTCTCGCACCACACTGTTTTATAGATTATGAGGGCATGATTTTCCTATTAATGTCCAAACTCAGAACATCAAAATACCTTATTTCTAGAGGTATTTTTCTTAAAAACAACAAAAACATTTCGAACAAGCAATTGTTTGACAGCACAACTACCACGAAACCACAGAGTACTTTCGGTACAATAAATGGCGACCGGTCACGCGAAGGCATGATTTTGACGTCACACAAAAGTGTTGCCGAATTTAGTCCTTGACAAACATTTAGACGTCTCTCTTTCCATATGCAACTCTTGGTAAGTTAAAAAGAGACAAAACGAATTTTGACAAGTGTGCGTCGATATGATAGATATTAAGTATAGCTATCCTTTTCGTAGCAAAATGTGCCATCTCCATATAGTTCCTATCTCAATGGTCAAAATAGCGATTGGATTAGCGATTTGGCCTCAAAAGTGTGCTCAAAAGTTGCGTTTTGTTCTTCGTTTTTTATGCGATGTTTAGCCCGAAAAGTGCATTTTTTAAATGAATTAGATATAATCGTGCAGGAAACAACAGTGACGAAGTTACAACTGTACCATATTAGCAAAACCATGTCGGACGACGAAGTAATGCGGTTTGAAATCACCGACTATGATTTGGAGAACGAATTCAATCCAAACAGAGCCAGAAGAGCTAAAAAAGAGCATCAGATCTACGGTAACGCAACCTTCTTTGACTATAAAAACACTCCTTACTAGGCAAAATCAGTAAAATTATCAACCAGTAATCAGTGATAGATTACTGGTTGCCAGATTACTTTAAAGCTAGGAAGCATTAAGTCAAGTTGGGCTGTGTATCATCATCATCATTCTCTTGCCCTTATCCCAATTCAATTGCGCCCCTAAGACGACCCACTGACCGTGTTCCATACTTCTCTATTTTCCGTCATCTCATCACACACTTCTTTTCTTGCAATATCATTCTTAACACATTCCATCCATCATTTAAAATTATGTTAATATCAATAATTCAGGTTCTGGTGGTTTATACAAGTTTAAAAAAAACAGTGTTGAGTTCACTCTTAATGTAGTTGATTGTGATGTGATGTAATCATCACATTATTAATTGCTTTAATAAGAATGCTGCATGCAATGCAATGCTGTTTGCTGCATTAGCAATACATGTTGTAATTTCTCTCTTCTCTTAGTTCAAAAATCAAAATCAAAGCATTTATTTCAAATAAGCCAGTTACAGGCACTTTTGAATTGTTGAAACAAGGATGAAAATTAAATCTACAGTTCCAGTCACAAGACATAAAAACTGTGAAAGTATTGTAGATGCCCTTCCCTAGTGTAGATCTCTATGGAGAAGAACGGGCAAGAAACTCCATGGACACTCTTTTAAATCATACTGTTGTTACAAAATCTTGGTTTGTTGAAATGTTAACTACATTCACATAAATACATCTGCCGTGCTAATTAAAAGTGCAGTAAGGAGGTTTTTAGTAGTTTCAAGTAAATGGGCGCCTAAAAACTTTTACTTTTATTTGTTTTCTTATGAATGATTTTGAAGTTTTGCAAAAATGTTTTGAGTTACATATACTGCTGAATATGCATTGTTTCGTAAGAACTAACCCTATTTTCTATAAGTTTAATACAGCAATTTCCAAAATCCTTCCTTACTGCGTACCTTACTCTCAGAGGCAACTTGTATTTTCAGACATGTTTTTTTTTACATAGTCTGTGAGAACACTTAGACCCAAGTAGAATTATTTTTCTGAAAATTTGAAGAAACAAAATCATTCTATTATTTCAGGTGTCTGGGCCAAAGACAGTGATGAGGAGGACAATGAAGACAATGTCAGGAAAAGGTCTCGTAAACCCAAAGACTTTACGGCACCCATCGGATTTGTGGCTGGAGGAGTACAACAAGCTGGTAAGAAGAAAGAGGAAAAGCAAGGTAAGTTTAAACTACTGTTGTTTTAATGAATTTAAATAAATAAATAAACCAAACCGAACATGTCAAATACTCATTAAAAACAACTGCTTATGGTTCAGGAACCGATCGCATGTTTGCAAATAACAAAGAAAAAAAAAACAAATTTGCTAAGAAGAGAGTATCACATTCTTTTCATCCCAGCAGTACGTTCCTGTGGGATAATTTTCAACCTCTATGTATGTGAAGCGAATAAATAGTCAAATAATTGAATGCACATTTATCATTTTAGGCCATTGTTGGGTACAGACCTCCCTTTTCTTCTCAGTTCCATGCCATGATATTGTCAATTTAACGCACTTTTGGAAAGCTCTGGTTGTTTGACTAATACTCTGATTAATTTAGGCAAAATATAACATTTTTATTTTGTACAATAAGTACTAGATTAAAATATTTAAAATGTAATCAATATTGTGAAGAAATAAAGTAATTAATAAGCTTCTAAAACAGTATTAAACTGAGTAGAACTGAATAAACCCTAATTATTTACATGACAGAAATAGAATCATCAGAAGCATCCACCTCCCGCCCCAAGTTTGCAGCTGACAGCTCAGATGAAGATGAACAGAATGCCCCAGATGCAAGCGAGACGGCAGGGATCCGGAGACAGGGCCAGGGCATGAGACCGGCCAACCTTGGAGCTAATGTGGGGAACTGGGAGAAACATACTAAGGGTATAGGAGCTAAACTGCTGTTGAAGGTCAGTATTTGTCCCAATACTTGATTAACTTTAGGGGTATAACAATAGGAATGTGACGAAACTTATTATTTACTAGTGTAAGCATGTGGTTTCACCTGGATGGGGTTCGGTTACTGTCTCACCAGATCATACTAGCGGGATAGAAAGTATCCTAATCCTATCCTGATATCAAATGGTACCCCATTAAAGTTATGAACTATCTCTGCCAAATTCCATATCTGTTCAGTAGTTTTTGCAAGAAAGAGTCCATCCATTCTCGTTGAAATTATAAGCTTACTTTATGTTTTTTTATCTTTTATTTTATCTATCGCATTCAACCATTTTTCTGTGTCAGAGATATTGAAAGAAATTATTTTTCTTTACAGATGGGTTACCAACCTGGCATGGGTTTGGGTAAAGACCTGCAGGGTATCTCCGCACCAGTGGAGGCTACTGTCAGACGAGGAAGGGGAGCTATTGGTGCCTATGGACCTGAGAAAGCAGCTGTAAGTACAATGTATCTTTTGTGTTTGTTCAACTAGGATGGTAATCAAAACTGACACCCAACAATAACCGTAGGCCAGTAGCCACAAGCCAGAAATATAATAGACAATAAGAATGCGACGATGGTAAAAAAAAATATCATACTTCAGTAACAAGCCGTTTAGGGGGGAGAGAGGGGCGGTCTCGGCAAAAAAATAAAATTATGCTTTTTAAATAGGTACCCAACTATTCTTCATTCAGTTTACATTAATGTTTTAGCAAAAAGCCAAAAGAGAAGAAGAAGCACGCCGCCTGAAAGAGAAGGAAGATGAGAAAGGGACGAAAGAGAAGACCTACAACTGGAAGAAGTCGCACAAGGGGCGCTACTTCTACCGCGACGCCGCTGACGTCATACAAGAGGGTAAACCCACGATGCATACTATTACCAGGTATACAGGATTTAGATATCTAGGGGATGATTTTATCTTTGGGGGTTATGATACTAATAGTTTTCTTTATTAAAGATTGCCGGCACACATCATCATTATGACCTACTTTGGTGTTTTGAACTCTTTTTTAAAGAGTTATTTCGGCTGGTTTTCATCCGGCAAAACCCTTTATTTATGTCATCATCGTTGGTTTCCAGTATAACCGGGTGCAGTTGGTACTTTACATGGAATAAGTGCCTATCTGACCTCCACCACCCAGTTAGTACTGGGTAAAACTTCTAGGCTCGTTCCCACTATGTCATGACAATTAATTTATCGTTGGCAAAAGTCGCGGCCGATAGTAAACGTTTCGTCCTTTATGTGAATACCTCATCATCAATTGTTTACGAACCCTTCAACTGATGTTACTTTACTGGAATCTTCACTAACTATTTCTATTCACAATTCCACAGCAACGAGCTATCTCGTGTGCCTGTGATAGACCTGACGGGTAAGGAGAAGCGCGTACTGAGCGGGTACCACGCGCTGCGAGCGGCCGCGCCGCGCTTCGAGCACGAGCCGCGCCGCAAGTGTCACAACTTCGCGGCGCCGCAGCTCGTGCACAACCTGGAGCTCATGGTCGAGTGCTGCGAGCAGGTAAACTATCTACTTCTATAGTAGCTGCTTGTAAGGGTCAGCGCAGACAGAGGAATAATTCCCGGCGCGGTCTCGGGCATTTTCTTAACGGATTGCGTATGCTCGAGCGTATCTTCCAGGACGCGCAGACATTTTTTGTCAGGTTCAACCATTTATGCACTTTATTGTAACAATTTTAAAGTTTATTTTCAAGTGCGTTAATAAAATCCTCTCCGCTGCGCTCCGTTCTATCTGCGCTGAGCCTTAAGATCGCAATAGCGGTCATTGACTCACCTACATTTACAGTTCTTAACTTTGAAATCCAGAAATTAGCCTGTTGATGTCTTGGGTCGACATCTGTCGTGATCTTCAACATTTTATCTAGTTTGTTTTGTTCGCACGAAGAGATATTAGGGAATGGGCAATGACTGGCAGCAACTATAGTTATGGTTTCGGTTTCCACTTGGTCTTTAGAGTGGATTATTGTGCGTGAGCCATGGCGGCCGTTACTCCAACCAGCCCACATCCCTCCAGAAGCAGATCAAACTTCCCGGTCTTCTCATGACATCTTGGTGTTTCGAGAGTCTCCTCGCGAATAAGGCTAACGTCGGTGCACTCAAGGAGCACATGCGCCACCGTTTCCTCCCCCTCCATGCATGCTCTGCACGGTTAAAATATCATGGTTTGTCTCTTCACTAGTGGGCCAAGATAAGCGAACTCTGACGCAAGTGACAAATTTGTGACAAATTTTGGCGTAGATACCTTTATTTTCGTCGCTGGCAGCTATTGCATATTATATTTCTTTGGCAAAGAAATATCGCAATAGTTTGCTGTCATGAACTAAATCAAAGCCATAAAAAAAAAAACACTTTCAAAACTTGGAATTTCCTATAATGTCCTTTCGCCCACAGAAAGATACGTTATCATTAATGTTACACTGTTTCCAATCTAAGCTGTAATATTTACTCAATCCAATAAAAAAAACTACCTTCAAATAATAATTTCCACAGGATATAATCCAAAACGCCCGCGAGCTTCAATCAGCGGAAGACGAGATCGTAGTTCTGGAACGAGATCTAGAAGAGTGCAACATTAAGCTGTCGGAGCAAGACAAAGTGATCAACAAGGTTGAAGGGATACTAGAGCGAGTTGACATGCTAAACAGACCTGATGTGTCGCTGGAGAGAGCTCACGATGTGCTGGCTGAGTTGAAGGTAGGATCATTTTTGTACTGCATGGTCGGCGTGAGGCCATAGTCAGAACTAAAACTGCCATCTTTTATCTTTTCAAAATTTCAACAGATAATTTCCGAAATTCTTAACACATAGAGCATAATTATCATCATCATCATTTCAGCCGAAAGACGTCCACTGCTAGACATTGGTCTCCCCCAAGTGTCGCCACATTGATCGGTCCCACGTATCTGTATATGGTACATACTACATATACTTTTTATCCCGATAGTGTGACCCCTTGGCACAATGAGTCGCACCAACGATTTTTGTTATAATGTCTAAAAAATAGGTAACTCGAGAAAAAATAATATGTTGTTGTTTTTTTCTTATCTTCAAAAATGACTGAGATATTGAACGTTAAAGTATGGCCTCCGCGGCAAAATCAACCTAAGCGACCGCGCCGACCGCCGCCGTCACAGCGCGGTCCGCGAATAATTTTAATTAATAAATCTAATTTTATGGCTGGAGATCGCACATCACAATAGAGAGGTATGGAAGAAGAAAGGGGAAGCCTTTGCCTAGCAGTGGGACAACAAGTAGGCCAAATAAAAAAAAAAGTAACTATAATATTTAAGTGGCCTTAAAGAAGAAACACTTGAAATAATAAGTGCTTTACAAATCAAATTTTATGAACGTTAACATGCCGCATCACCCGCAATCGGACTGACACCACCACGTGACGTCATCACAGTAGCTCGCGAAGGAACGCAAAGTTTAAACAGCGGTGAAACTTTACAACGTGGTAACTTTGGAAATCCTGGTCCAATTTCTAATAATAGTTGCACTAGTAACGCATTAAATGCAGTAAGTTTTGTTTGTAACTCCACGCGGGCGAAACCGCGAGCATAAGCTAGCTAGATAATATTCACTTAGTCCATTAATTCTTTCCAGGACTCCTACCCTACTGAATACGAGATGTTCGGCTTAGGCACCATCGCGGGTAACATCGTGAGCCCCTTGCTAAGCGCCCTGCTAGCCACGTGGGACCCGCTCTCGGTCCCCGACGAGCCCATTCCGACTTTCTTGAAGTGGAGGAAATTGTTAACTGAAGAGGCGTACAATAGTCTTTTGTGGCAACACTTTGTACCGCAACTTACTGCGGCCGCTGAGTGAGTATTTTGATAGATTTTTGTGTGATAGCATTAATTTAAGTGTTAGATGCGAGAAGAAGTGAACGGGTCGACATTTGGAGCAGGCCTTTGCCTAGCTACACCTTTTTTTTTTTCAAAATCTGACTATTGTTTGTCCCTAGAGCCTGGAATCCTCGCACACCGACTCCGATGCTCCGCGCGGTGTCGGCGTGGCAAAGCGCGGCGCCCGCCTGGCTGTCGCGCGCCTGCGTCACGCGCTGCGTCCTGCCGCGCGTACTGGCGGCCGTGCGGGCCTGGGACCCCACACATGATACGCAGCCGCTGCACCAGTGGGTGCTGCCCTGGCATGATATGGCAGGTCAGTACTTGTATACAGAGCGCGCTGCGTCAACAACAACAGCATTAAGGAACAAGAACGGACCTATAATTGAACCCTGCGGAACCCCCACGCCCCACGATAACCACAGATCCTGTAGATCTCTTGCTATTAAAAGATCAATCCTCTGAATTCCGTTGTTCAGATCAGTAGTCAGAAAGTCGAGAGCCCTATCCCACATACCATAATGGTACAATTTCCTGATGAGTGTATCACGATGTACGCAATCGAACGTCTTTGAAAAGTCTCAGAATATGCCAATAGCATCTTTCGGCATCGAATGTGGTCTTCAGTCGTTCCACATCCGCGTCTGTAGTTGAACGGTCCTTTGCCAAAAACCAAACTGTTTCAGATGAAGTAAATAATTTGTAGTGACATTTATCTCAAACACTTTGCCCGCGTAATAGGTAACATTGAAATTCGTAGCATCAGTTGGGCAACTAGATTTGTACAGTGGAAACGCTTTGCTAACGTCAGTAGCATGTTCTTTCGCCGTCTGTAAACCCACATACACGATACCCCTAATCAAATATCCTGTCATTCACACATATTAATATCTCATTATCTTTGTCCAGGTGAAGGCTTAGCTAGCTCAGTGTACCCTCTGATCCGCTCCCGACTGGCGGCCGCGCTGTCGGCGTGGCACCCGGCGGACGGGTCGGCGCGCGGCGTGCTGCGGGCGTGGCGCGACGCGTGGGGCCCCGCGCTGCAGGCCATGCTGCACCAGCACATCGTGCCCAAGCTGGACCACTGTCTGCAGCATGCGCCGCTGGAGCTAGTCGGCAGGGAGAACAGTACGTATACACGGTCAATTTTAGCTCATTTCGAAAGAAACTCGATCGTCGAACTCGGAACGATTGGGACAATTTTTTGGCTTTCGCTTTCAGAACGACTTAAAAATAATGGTGTTATAGGACAAGGTAAGTATACAGAATGTAAACGGACCCTTAACCAAGCATTCTGTACAACAAAGTAACTCGCAAAAATTATTGATAGGAAACGACTGTTTTGAGGTGAAAAATCATGTTAGATATGGTAAAACTCAATGTAACGCACTTAAAACATTGTGTTAATGGACGCATTTAATAGTAAACGGTTTTGAAAGTAAAGTTATGGCCCTAAAAATTTTTTTTTTTTTTTTTTTTATGTCAGCCTGATCTGTCCCACTGCTGGGCAAACAGGATTGGAAAGCCCTAAAAATAGTATTTGAAAAAAAAAAAGTTGTGAAAATATTGGAACTTTGACCCCCAATATCTCCGTAACTAAAAGGATCCCAGGTATGGCCAGAACAAAAAAAATATCGCAATAACTGGGAGAACAAATGCCTTTCGGTTTCGCTAAGAGCTTTTTTAAACCCTTTATAAGGCAAGGTGTATAGCGAGTTGGGTGGTGACCTCGTTTATTGACTCAGAATGATCGATTCTAAGTGGTGATTTGTTGGGCAGTAAAAAACCACAGACACATAATATTTACTAGGCGATCTTCAAGGTCAACGCATGCCTAGAGTCCGTGAATAGGATAATAATATCTTCCATTACAAACCTGATCAGTACCTATAGTCCCTATAGATATGGATAAGATGATCTTATTCTTTATTAGCACATACAATTTTTAGAAATAGGTGCAGAAAAACATCAAAACAGTAGAATGGTACCGGTCCGGTCCCAACAAATTGGAATCGGGAAACCTGCAGCTTTATAAAAGCACCCATTGGGTTGTGGAGGCATTGGATAAGAAAGGCAGTCATTATCTTGCTGTCGCAGTCACGTTTGAAGCCAGACGTGTGAAACGCGTAATGTAACATTACGTGTAATTTAGCGTCAACAGTGTGGACGGCACACGAACTCAACGCGAATCGTGTATGCGAATCTTTTTCCAAACGAGTACTGCGAGCGCCTTTGTGTTCGCGCTAAAAACCGACAGCCGATGGATCACGCCGAGCGTCGGCGCAAGTGTTACATGTAATGTTCGTAGTGGCTTCCACACAGAATTAGCGTTACATATATCACGATACAATACCAAGCCATTGTCAAATGGTATCGTATTACCCAGTTTTAACTGGGTTGTGGAGGTCAGAAGGCAGCCGCTCCATGTAAAATACTGGTATTCAGCTGCATCCGGTTAGACTGGAAGCCGACCCCAACATAGATGGGAAAAGGCTAAGCAGATGATGATATCACGATACATTACATTACGTGTTACACACGTCTGGACCCGGCTTAAAACTGATAACGTAATGTTCGTCTCGTAGCGGCGTGGCTGTGGTGCGTGGAGTGGCTGGAGCTGCTGGGCGCGAGTACTGTGGCTGCTATAGCGGCGCGGGCGCTGCTGCCGCGCTGGCTGGCGGCGCTGGCGGCCTGGCTCAACTCCAACCCACCGCACGCCACTGTGCTCAACTCTTATACTGACTTTAAGGTAACTATTTTGATACAAAACTGCTGATTTACTAGTGATGTCGTCAGCAAAAAAACTATCAAGCCTTTAGGATGATCGAAGGTATGAAGAATCCAACATGATGCTAAGATACGCGTGAAAATCTAACTCAGTTTCTGCTGTTGCGCAGTTGGCGTTGATTTCAGTAGAACATTGAAAAGAACTGAAACTCATTGGTTTCACTTTGCTGAAAAGCAGTCTAAAAACTCTATTTTGCCCCTTATGTAACTGACGCAACCTGAGCATGCTTTGGTTGGCTTGTGCTCGGTCGTGCTAAATCTAGTGATCTTTCATGACCAATGTCTCAAATTGAGCACGTAAAGAGAATTTTTCAGAATTGATAGACGTTTTAGAAATAAAATCAAACACCGTAAAATAAAACAGTTTATTCCTTCAGAAAATGTTCCCCGAAGAAGTCCTCAAAGAGCCTGCCGTTCGCGACGCCTTCCGAAAAGCCTTGGACATGATGAATCGAAGCGCCGACATTGACTCCGTAGAACCTCCACCACCCCCCCGCTTCACCATGCCGGAACCGAAGGAAATATCACATATATCCGAAGTCTTAGCGACCATTACACAAGCCAAAAGCTTCTCAGAGCTCCTTGAAACTCGGTGCATCGAAAAAGGCATTACTTTTGTACCTTTACCTGGAAAAACCAGGGAAGGTAGACCTCTGTATAAGATTGGCGAACTACAGTGTTACGTTATCAGAAATGTTATCATGTTTTCTAATGACAATGGTAGGAGTTTCAATCCTATTAGTATGGATAAGTTGTTGAGTATTGTGGAGGATTGAGTATATTAAAGTAATTGAATTAGTATTTATTTTTGAGTTTTATTTTATAATTACCGTTGCAAAGCGCTCGTAGCGAATGGCAAGCGCGACGATGAGTTCAGTGAACTCTGTGGCTATTCCAGTGGAATTTGATTCACAAAATAAGGAGCTGAATGCACCCAGTAAGTTTCGATCCTGGAATCGAACTCAGGATGCACAGCAGTCGAGTTCACGACCACTAGCCCCAAAGAATAATACAGCAACGTCTTCCTTACAGTAATCACTCACAGTAACCTCCAATGGTGCCAAGGTCTTGCCCCAGTTGGCACGATTTAAATCCTATTGCTGAAGCCATTAGGTTGATCTTGTATTACGTCATAATAGATGAGTCTATTGGCTGACTGTCAAGTTCCGCCTTCGGCTAAGCGTCTTCCGTCTTTTAAATGAAAGGTTCTTTACAGTCGATCATATTTTTTTGGGGTTTCAGGAAGGCTGATTTTGGAAAACGTAATATTTTTATAAATAAATAAAAATAAATACATAGTAAAATTGCGGCAAGATTTAATTACACTACGTGCATTATTGAACAACACAATTACATGCGTGCATGCAAACTATAAACTACTTTCTACATTAATACGTGGACTGCTATAAAATCAGACTTTCCACAGTTATTTTACAAGAGTAAGCCAACAAAAACTTTAAAGCAGAGAAAAATATCAATGTCATTTGACACTTTGACAGACCGAACTAAAATAAGTTACTAAACAGTGATCAATCAGTGATAAACTAACTGTCAAAGACTGTGATTCTTATCTGGTTGATATGGTAACACATAGAGAAGTTTTTAGTGTTGCCATAGCTTGTGGCGTGACATCATGAATATTTCATACTGGGTTTAAAAAAAGAAAAAAGCAATCCACGCATTTCCCATACTACTCTACAATTAACTACATTCTACAAAACATTCAATAAAGTATTAAAATTAGTATGTTATGAACACAAATTACTAAAATAATAAAAATAGCTTCATTACATTTTTTTCTCCCAAAATAGCATTAGATTCTTACTTGGATTTTATTAGTACTTAGATACAATGTTATTAGTGGGTGGAGTATATTATAAAAGAATACTTAAGGTTTCTGAAAGTCAGTTTCAGGAACTCGGGCTTTTCTGTTAGTGGCCAGGAATTGAAATTATTTGCAGGAATCATGTTATTTTTAAAAAATTATCTTTGTCATTGAAAAGTATTTTTTTGAACAGATTGGAAAGTTGGGGCGTTCGGGTTATGGGGCCTGCTCTTGGAGGTAACTATCCTAAATATTGAAATGAGTCAAATAGGGAACCTCCAATATTTAGAGCACTTTTCATCCCATTTAGCTACTACTATTCTTCTTTTTCAAACATCTTCCGTAATATCAACATGAGCTTCAAAGTTCAGCTCTATGAACTATGACATAGCGACTAAGGGTCGTAGCACACGTATCGGAAAGGTATCGTCACCGCCTCACCTTTCCTCTTGGCGTCAAACAGGCGTCCACGTAACGTAAGCGGATCAGACGCTCCGGCACGTCGACTCGGCTACAGCTAGGCGACGCCGCGCTTACGGCTCGCCGACCGCTCGTTGACGGCTGGGCGGCTCTTGTTTAATAACTTTGAATCCAAAAGTTAACGTAAGCTAGGGTACGGAGACCCGTAAGCTAGGGAACGGAGAACCGTAAGCGCGCGTGTGCGTTGCAGTAGGGAGTTTCATACAAATAATACTGAACGGCTCGAGTTGATACGGTGACGATCCCTTTCTGATCCGATACGTGTGCTACGACCCTAAAACCAACGCAAGTGTCAATAGGCAGCTTAAACAATTACATTCCTGGCTTTTGTTAGTTCAGCAGAAAAGTATTATTGAGGTAGTTAGTGACACATTACAATATTATTGCTAAGTACAATATAAGGCGACGTGGCGACACATCGTGTTTGGTTAGTTTTACAATAATAGTAGGCCTTGAGCCTCGTTAACGCAGTTAAATATCGTGAATAGGGGCCAACTTACGCTGGTGGCGCCACCTGTGAGGGTCAAGCAAATATGGAATATAATAGTGCCATGTACAGTGTATTTTTCTGTAAAAAATACCTGCTAGTAATCGGCCTAGCTTGACGCGCCACCAGATTAAAATGGTGTTAGTTATAGAATCAGGTTAAGTACATATCTATTGAAAATTAAGCGAAAATCACTTTTCTTAAAAAATAAGTGTTCTGTTCTGTTTGGCCAACTTTGTGACGAATATAAAAACTAATGAAGTATTTACGCCTCACTGCCAGGTGGGTAGATTTTTGGCAAGAAATGCTTTTATTATAATCGTGACTAGTCAATAAAAAAATATTTGGATAACAAAGTTAAGTAACTATCTAAAATTAATAAATTCGATCCCATTACCATATTTTAAGTTTCAGCGTAAATGTTTTCTTGGCGTAAATCGCCATAATGGCACTCAAAGGAGTATCTAGTATTACAACCTGAAAATTGGTTCCTAAAAACTAAGTACAATAAGAAGTAGTCTCAATAGTGACCTATTCTTATGAATCGAGACGTTAATTCGTGCATTTTCTTAGGTTTTCGATGTCAGTTTTGTTTTTAAACGCGTTTACTGCCGCTGATTTGTATTGAATTTATTTTTCTTTATTTGACTGGTCTATAAGTTTTTAAAACTCAAATGGAGTTGGGCAGGACACCCAGCAAGGCGAAGTCCAAGAACTGACAAAAGAAGCGTGGGTCGTCGAGCGGTGAAATGGGCAGACGACATAGCCATCGGGGGAAAAACCTGGACGAGGCTGGCACAGGATCGTGGAGATTAGCACAAGAAAAGAGAGGCCTATAGGTACCCAGTAGTGGTTGAGTTTGGACTGGATTATTATGAGTTTTTGAAATGTTTTTCTTCTAGAGTGACTTTTTTTACAAATCAGTAGTAGCAAATCCGTTAATATACTTCCTTCCTATCCCACATTTAGGCAGTAATTGCCTTTTGATTCTGGAAACGGTAAGCACGAATGGTCTGTACTCCATTAGCTACCCCCAACATAAAATTACAAATAGCGAGAGAATAGTTGATAGGAGTAATGACCAGACAGTATCGGGTCCAGATGAGGCCAGTTGCGGACAGCGTGGCCGATTGTGTGGTCGACACCTTGTCCAGTGGGCGAGTGTACGCGTCCAGCGAAGCCAGAACTAGAGCCTGTGGATATTGCAAGGAAATTATTAATGTTTATCTGGGTTTCAAGAATACTGCTTTTGAGTTCGCGTTGTCAATGCATAGTTGAGGCACGCGAGTTTTATGCAAAAACCAGCCCGTGTAGCATTACCACCGTAGAAACGGGTTTCTCCGAAGAAAGAATCGACCATTCTTTTCTTCATCTGTCATTGAATCGACAACATGGCATGTCAAATAAAAACTTTTTGCAAAAAATAAAACCGACTTCACACAAAAAAGTGAAAAATAACTTTAGCTTCAGAAGTCGGTGACCTTCATTTGATTGATTTAGTTTTTTTGTCACCGACTTCTGAAGCTAAAGTTATTTTTCACTTTTTTGTGTGAAGTCGGTTTTATTTTTTGCAAAAAGTTTTTATTTTTCACTTTTTAGTGGTTCACATGTGTATAGGGTTTTCACAGCGTACCAGCGTGATTTTTGTTATGAACTGGTGTAAACAATAGACAGACATGAAATTTCAGCAATCCCAGTAAGAGACACAAATTTGCTACATTTAATGAGGAGTTCCGTTGCCTTTCTCCGAAGTTCTTCATCTAATCTTTACCAAATTTAAATGGGATCACTCCGAGAAAGTACTCTTTCTAAAACTACCCAAATCGCTTCTGGTGTGCCTATAAAATTTGAAGAGTTCTCTCTATTTCTCCAGGATCCCATTATCAGGATCCTGACTTGATGATTATGGGACCTTCTGGGAAGTATACCCTTTCAAACAATTAAAAAACAAATTGGGTCCAGTCATATTCGAGTAATCGGGGAACATTGAATTGAGAACCTCCTCCTTTTTGAAGTCGGTTAATAACGACGTTATGGTACGTGACTCAAATATCCGGATAGCCTTTAAAAGATTTGGCCGAGTATCGTTAATTTACTTCTAAGAATTGAAGAGTTCCGTTCCTTTGTCATGGATCCCATAATCAGAACCTAACCAAATTCTCATCAAACTACCCTTGAAGTACCCTTGCCAATAAAAAAAACAAAACATGTCAAGGTAATAGGCTTATCCCCAACAAATGGAACTTATTACACCTAACTGTCGAAATCTGGGAATATTGTACACATCTGCGTACCCCCTCAGAGCATACAGGCGTGATATTACGTCATGATGTTGTATAAACAATAAACCTACAAGCGATAATAGCAATCACTGCAGATTTGCCGTACATTTTTGAAGAGTTCATTGTATAGGTATCTCCGAAGACCAGAATCAGATCTTCAGCAAATTAAAATGGGACCACATGGGAAGCACCAGCTTTCAAATAAAAAAAGAATCATCAAAATCGGTTCACTCAGTCGAAAGTTATGAGGTAACAAACACAAAAAAAAAAAAAAAAACATACAGACGAATTGATAACCTCCTCTTTTTGGAAGTCGGTTAAAAAAATACAAATCTATTTAGTCCGTCAGATAAAGTAGGTATTGGAAAATAATGGACACGTATTTTTTTGTTTTTGTAAAGCAATGAATACTTATTGACAAAGATAAAACTCATCAAAACTTCGGAGTGGGGGCTCGACGTGACATAATCAGAACTCGCTATTAAACCAAGGCGTGACGTATTGAGAATTTTAAAAGTGTCGTGTCTTCGTCAAATAGGGTCTATGTTACAAAAGAAAAAATACGGGTCAAATATTTATTGATGATCTTACTGACGCGACTAAGTAATTATTATGTTTTTTGTTATCTACCCACCCTATTGTTGATTATTTCTTCGAAGATTAAACTCGTTTCTACGGTGGTCATGCTACGGAAGATATCGTTTATGGACTACAAAAAGTAACACTTAAAGTGGAATGACTATTCCTTGAAAGGAATTGATAGTGACGGTAACAGGCGAAGCACTTCTTGGGCGCGAAGCTCTCGTCACGTCACCATAGTGTCACGCCGCAATTGTGCATCAACAGTTGGTATGAGCACACATACATTCATTAGCAGTATTCTTTGTAATCCCTCAAACACAAACAGCTAAAGCTAGTTTTCAACTATATAAATCAATGCCTAGAAGTAAGTGAAAATCAGCAGTTCTATATTTCATTCAAATAAATTACTAAGCAGACAACACAATGTTTAATAAATTACATCTTTTAAGTCATCTAAATAGGTGATGAATACCTATAATCTTGTGCCCGTTTTCACGTACCTACACTAGCCTATACCCAAATAAACGCATAATAGAAGCCCGCTTTGGAGTTACAATTACAACTCTCCGGTGAGTGCCAAGAGCTGAAAGTTCAACGGCGCTGTATAATATTTAGGCATTCATTTAGATGTCGCTTAGAGCAGTGGTGGTCCCGACTTACGATTCGAAGGTCGTGGGTTCGAACCCAAACAGGTGCATTGCTTTGTATAATTCATTTAACCACCACTGCTCCGGTGATGGAAAACATCGTAAGGATATCAAAGAACCAAAAATTCGACGACATCTTCCACCCGCTCTGATCTCGCGTGGTGGACTATAGCCCACACTAGTCGAGAGTGGGCCATATAGAGAGGAGACTTGCGTCCCAGCATCAACAGTGGGAACATTTAGTGACAACGGGCACAGGTACGTGCTATTTGCAAATTAATATCGTGGGATGGTTTCTCATGGCTGGCTGGATGGCCATGGATCATACTGACCATTCAATGCGCAATGTAGCGTGCAAAACTTGCAAACACAGAATGAATTACATGCAGAACCCAGTAATACTTAATACTATAGTGCCACAAGGATCTTTTGGCGCACATATGACATCTACGTAAAAATAAATTGAAAAAAAAAAAAAAACAAGATGGCGACGTTAGTTTCGATTTTAGCAACGCGCCAAAAGATCTTTGTACCTACATCTATGTATACGTTATTCGTCGAATTTGGGTTCTTTTTGTAGAATGAGAACCACATACCTACGTTTCTCTCTTCGACTGTTTCTCCATAGTTCTCTATTATTCTTCTAATGTTAGGTATATGCTTCTGGACAAGCCAGAGATTCCACTGACAATATGGGTTTACATCCTACTTACTTTCAAGGCTTATTCGACTGCATTAAAGCTATAGGTATTTCGTCCATCACTTAATCGGAACGAAAACATTGCGAGGAATCTAAGGATTGGATATGACGGAAGTAACGTAGCAAGTTTTCGGCAATTTCTGTCTACCCCCATTAGGAAACCGTCGTGAGTTTATGCTTAGGTACCGAAAGCGTCAGGGTAGCCCGCGAAATTCAAATTTTCTAATGTTTTTTTCAATTAGCGCCAGTGCTAGGTTGTATGTTGATTAAAATATTGTTCGGGACTGTAAGACGTAGGTATGTAGTTACAGATCCAAGTTCATAAAGGTCGAGGAACGATTTTTTCAAGGTCAACGACATTCCTCGACCTTGAACGTAAGAAAATTTGAATTTCGCGGGCTACCCTGGAACATCCACCAGTATCAACGTGTCTGCACTACTTAGATAACACAACATCACTCACACAATTTCCGGAGGGTTAGGCAGAGGTGTTCGTAATAGGACTGTGGCGGCGTTCGATTTCCGAACGCACCGACTCGAGATGGCAACACTGCCGCCAAGATGGTAGAGAAAACGTTTCTGTCTAAGACCTCTGTATTTATATGAATTGTGCACGTCTAGCTACTGTGAACTGTGTAGGTACCTGCTTAACTGATAACTAACAACGTGTGCGAATAATAAACTGTGCAGTATTCTAACGGAGTATATCATTATCATTACTAAATGGGGACTGATCTGGATCCTAGCATCATTACTCCCATAGGACCTACACCCCCTGTAATTGGGGGCAAGCTTATTGCCATCACCCGGGGACAAACCCAGACTGCATGGCTGCTACTGGGAAATTTCTTGATGGAAAAACCTAATCACACTTTCGACGACCCGGGAATCCAAGACCACTGCAGTCGCGCTTGCGACGACACTACCAACGAAGTAGTAATTAAAAAAAAAACACTCAAATAGGAAAAGAAAAGTTTTAATTGGTAACAATGCCATGTAACAATCATATTTGCAACGGCTATTCGATAATACGTGGTAACAATAAATAGTTCTCATTCACGGTCAAGAAAATTAGGTAGGCTATCTAATAACTATTTATTCAGGATTTCAATAACCATGCAATTTAGATTAGCAAAGATAACAGGGCTTTGACAGCATAATTAGGTAACCGTCCGTAGCAGGTGGCATTCTGTATAGTTTCTGCATACAACTATGAGTAAAAGGCGTGCGTATGTATATTTTACTCATCTTCATCATATAGACCCTGGGCCTCATTATCCTTAAGTACCCATAGAATGTAAAGTCAGCTCAATTTTTTCAGCACACCGCATTGGAAAGGTTAGGTTTTCTTTTGCCCGTTCCTAAAAAGATCGCGGGGCCCCGAACAAATGCCCCGAATGGACCCGTATTTACTGATCGATCAATTCACAGTTTTCAAAACGGGATAGTGTTTAGTTTTACATCAACTTTGAAATCTCCATGTTTTGGGACATGTGCATATTAGATACTTCCAATTATTTTCTCATTTTTGATTAACAGTCAATAGCTTATTCATATTCTCGATCAATTTAAAAATTTGGTAGAGTCAAATTGCAGGAACGTAGGTAGAGCTTTAAACTAGATGACAGCCATGGGCTGCGGGACTGTTCGAAAGAGATACCGCGGCCCCGGAACATAAAGGGCAAGGAAGGAACATGGATGGGTTTTAGTCAGTAAAAGTCTGACACTCCCTCCCGCTCAGCCCAGAGTGGGAGAAGTCATTTGATGATATCCCATCCAAAAAAAAGGGACAGCCATAGGTACGAAAATTTGATTCAACGAAAACAGCATAATGCGTACGACTTATAAACTAAAAAGCACAGACTGGAACCACAATATAAATATGGACTGGAACTTATACAATTTCACCATTTCACACATGCCATCACGATAAGTATTTTAAAAAAATACAGTCGATTTGAGAACCTCCTTTTTTTGGAAGTCGGTTGTATAAGACATCAATAATCGCTCAGCACACATTTTTGATAAAAGACTTCATTTCTTTTTCTTGTCTTCCAATTTCTTTTGCTCGAGTTTTTTTTGATACAAGTAGACTCTGCAAAGTTGGTAAACGCCTATTGAAGCGACGAAAACATTGACAGAGAACAGAGAGTAGTTTTTCGGTATTATAATGAGCGACCAACGCGACCATATCGTCCCGGTTATAGCTAGGGACGCGTTCTGTTTGACAGACAATTTCTCGGGGTCCCGATTTATGTCGCCCAATCCAGCGATCACCAAGCTCTGAAATTTTAATGATATATTATATTGAATCAAGGTGGTTAAATAATCTCTAAGGTGAATAAGATTCGATTTGATCACATTTTGCGACTGTAACGTGGCTGCTATGTGGCGTATAAAATCCATATTTATCAATTGCTGAGGAAAATTACTTTTACTTACCCATTTGCCGATAGGAGCCCAGAAGAAAATTGTTTTAGGACCTAAAATGAAGAAACCAACTCAGAAACACTTTTTGGAGCTTTCTATAGCAAATAACTGTAAATTTTAACATAATTACCAGCCGGGTGCTCCCATAAAGGCCGCAAAGCTTTGGGGACTACTTTGTCCACGGTACTAATGATGAAATTGTAAAGTTTTAAGGCCATTTTTATGGTATTATTTTGTTTTGATAAAAAAACAACAATTTCTGTTATTACATGGCATTGAAAATTAGTTTTGGTAAATTTTGAGTGTCCGACAGGCACCTAGAAATACGACATATATGAGACCAAAGATAATGAGACTATTTTCATTTTATTCATTGTGTCATAGTCCAGCATGATTCTTTTGGTACGTGGCCTAAGTCGGAACTAACGCAGTCAAGTCAATTTCTCAAGGTTTACCAGCAGCGCTCTTCTGACAGTGTCATCCAAGCGCCGATCACAGAGTATATAATCACTATGTTTAGCGCCGATAGACCATGCTGCATTATATCAAGAAGTGACGGGTAAAACAAGAAGTTTATATTAAACTTTAACAGAATAGAACTTCATCATGATAAATATACCTTTAATAATACCCTGTCCGTTCCGAAAAGTACCAATGAAATTACCAAATAAAACAAGAAAACATTACTTACCCTTCCTTGGCAGTCGGATAAAAAAGTTAAATAAGTAGGTACTTAGGTAGCTATGGTTTTTATTTTGTAAAATAAACCTTTTTTTTTTTAAAACGGGTAGGAATAGTGTAAGAGCGCTGACACAGCATTTTGTACTTGTCGTTCGCTCGTAACCGCCGTAAGCCAGACTCGCATATAGTGTATTATCTACGAGACTCTTTCAACCTGAATAAGTAACTTCATTGTATGTTACGTTTTTTGAGTAAAGAAATGTCCAAGTACCTACTAGCTTATTTAATTCCTATCTGTACACACACCTAAAGGACATGTATATGTCACCGTAAAATTGTCAAATACGTTATATTGTAATATCTCTAGCGATATTGTAAAATCTCGAAATATTGTCAAATGAACATACTGCTTACAACAAAACGCATTATTTTACGTGAAATGCATGCGATGGTAGTCAACTCACGCGGTGTGGAGGGAAGGAGGAGTCCCCCTTGCCCAGTGGTACAACTCTCATGAAAAGATATTGTACCATTCCTGAGAAATACCGATTATTATAACCTAAAAAGCGTAGTCGACGGAGCCCCGCTTCGCGGGGCCCCTATTTTCGGGTGCAGGGTTTAAAGGAACCTAACTAACCTAACGGGGGGTGCCCCAAGTCCCGATTATGGGGGCAGAGATACTTCCGTATGTTCAGTTGACAATAATTCGAGACTTTACAATATCGCTAGATAGATACACGTTATATTGTAATATAACGTATTTGACAATTTTACGGTGACTTATACACGCATGCAAAAAAAAGTTTTCTCATTTAAGTAGGTACATTTTATTTAATTTTTGCCGGAGTATTTTTTTTGTCCTACTTGTTTTCCAAAAAATACTAATTACATCAATAGAATCTAATCTCTTTAGGTACCTAATTATACACTCATGGACCGGACAACGTTTTTTTAAATATAATTATTGTTTATAAGTTTAAACATATACTTCTACCGTTTTGAATTGTTCAGTATTAAGAAACCGCTTCGCTAGACTTTTCCTCGATTTCAGGGTAGTCCGCAAAATACAAAATTTCTTACGTTTTTTGCAATTTACAGGCCAGTATCAGGTTGTTTGTTGATTAAAATATGATTCGCGTCTGTAAACACGTAATTATTATAATCATCAATACAACCCTCTAAGTTCACGTAACGCGATTGAATGACTTTTTCATGAAAAAGTCATTCAATCGAAAGACTTTTTTTTCAAGAAATAGTCATTCAATCGGATGAATTGAATTACTTTTTTATGAAATAGTCATTCAATCGGGTTACATGGGACTTCTAATGAAATAGTCATTCAATCGGATGAATTGAATGACTTTTTCATGAAATAGTCATTCAATCGGGTTACATGGGACTTCTAATGAAAAGCGTAAACTTAAAGGTGTATAACGCTACACAGTAAATACTAGTTTGCTCCTTGTGTCTTTTCTTTTTATTATTTGCTAAGTCCCAGGTTTCCTCACAATGTTTACGTCCACCGTAGATAAGTATGGCGAGTCAGCCCACCACTCCGACGATCGCATGCAAGGCAAACAAGGCGGTTCTTACCAATTTTACAGCCATGGAATTATATTTCGTCCGAAGTCATAAATATATTTGGGCAAGCATGCAATATACTTGCTTAAATGAATCTAAAATGCAACATGCTATAAATTGCTATGCAACCTTCTTAAAAATTGCATTAAGCATCCACTCACAAACCATGCTTAAACTAGGTAACTTAATAAATATAAATTACCAAAGTCAACCAAACTTTCTTTATTAACAACATACCCAGTTCACATATTAATAAACACGAAGAATTTATGCGTAACTTATCCCTCCAAGAATGTCTGGTTAACTTGAAGGTTTTACTGGTTGTAACTTTACTTTGCATTTATTAATAAGAGGGATAGAATTTCATAACAAAATAAACATACAAACTTTACTAATTTAATTAAGTATCTCTTATCAAATTATTGCTAATTTTTCAAGTAGCAAAATATACTCGTAGGTTGATATTTCATTTAAAAATATCAATACGGAACAGAACTTTGATGCAAATGATTGTCCTCTTATCATTTGTTTGAATTATGAATGTTAATCTCACAAAACGGCACATGCAACGTTTTAACAGAAGGCCAATATAATAAAGAAATTAGTTAGTGGTGACGACTGAAAGAAAATTAGTAAGAAAAGTCAAGAAAGTAAAATAAACAAGAAAGTGTTCGAAATATAAAAAATGTATATTTCCAAAATCCAAAAAGGTTTTACAAAAATAGACAATGTGTTCTTTTTACATAACTATGATTTAATAACGGACAACGTCATGTTACATAAAACGGTGCGATATTGATATAACAATAATTAACACATGGGTTTATATTGGTTAACAGTTACCACATTTAGGTTTAATTATCACAGTTGAGATAAATATTTAATCAGAACTTTAAGCACCTTATTTATCATAATTTATCTCTTGATCGCACTGTTGATTTATGTCACAGTGCGTTTGTAGATTTACTAAAAATGAGAGATCACGCATTGTTAAAACTGGCAACACTCAGATAGGGTCACAAGATCAATGTTTTTTTTTTGCTGTAACAGAAACCAATAACGCGTTCTATCTTATTGATCTAGTGGCGGATTCAGATTTAATTTAGAACGGGGGAGCAAAATATTGATAGGGCTCAAAATCTAAATAAAAAATGTACTCTACTTGGCATCGATTTCCGGATAAAATTACAATAACGATAATGAATTAAAAATATAAGGCCTTTTTTAGGGTTCCGTAGCCAAATGGCAAAAAACGGAACCCTTATAGTTTCGCCATGTCTGTCTGTCTGTCTGTCCGCGGATAATCTCAGTGACCGTTAGCACCAGAAAGCTGAAATTTGGTACCAATATGTATATCAATCATGCCGACAAAGTGCAAAAATAAAAATTTAAAAAAACATTTTTATTAGGGTACCTCCCCCAGACGTAAAGTGGGGAGCGATTTTTTTTTTAATTTTGACCCTGACGTGTGATATATTGTTGGATAGGTATTTAAAAATGAATAGGGGTTTTCTAAAATCATTTTTTGATAATATTAATATTTTAGGAAATAATCGCTCCGAAAGTCAAAAACAATGTGTCCCCCCCCCTCTAACTTTTGAACCATAAGTTTAAAAAATATGAAAAAAATCACAGAAGTAGACCTTTATATGAACTTTCTAGGAAAATTATTTTCAACTTGATGAGTTGAATAGTTTTTGAGTTATATAGCACTTTTTCAAAAAAACGCAAATGATAACTTTGTTTTTCATACAAATACTATGAAAAACAAAGTTATTTTTGCTGACGAAAAATGTTGGTATTTTTAATGGTCTGGGAAGCTACGGAACCCTACAGTGAGCGTGGCCCGACACGCTCTTGGCCGGTTTTAATTTATCTAGCACAGCATGCATATAGTTTCAAAGCTTGCATAGACCGTGCAAGAACCACTCCCATACCACATTTGGCCTAGCCTGTATCCGCCACTGCTTAGGACGCCACCTACCACGCCACTTCATTCGTACGTCATACATTACGAATTAAGAGTACAATACAGCCACAAGATATGAAATGACAAAATTACAATTATGACGTCCCGTTTAGAAGAAAAACCTGCCTTACTAAGCAAAAAGGCACATTTTAGTAAGGCTAATTTTCCCCTCTATCCACAATCCGCTAAATCTAAATAAGCTAATCAGACAAATATGTAATCTGTGGTAAAGTATGGACTTCTGACTTCCCGCCGCGTATACAAAGTAAGGCATTGCAATTTCGTTTAAATCCAGCAGACAAGAGCGTAGCGAGGGACTGCCCCGCCTAGAAGATGCAGAAATACTCACAAACTGTATAGTAAGACTACGTAGGTAGCCTAGTAATAAAAAAAACAGAGTAGATTCTATCGACAGGCGAATTTTATAAGATTGTACTGTGAATGGTGGAATCTAGATTTGTTTGTAATTTTAACGCAATCTGTCCCATTGGTCATTTATCTTAGAATATTCTTGGTTAGTCTCTGCCCCCCTGTTAACAAAATCCCGCTAGCTACGCCCTTGCCAGCAAATAGTTATAAAACACATCTTTGCTATATTTTGTAACTGTATTGCACTTTATTATACAGTTTTTCTTCGTATATAATAATAATAATAAATTCAACAACCTAAATTAAAGATTGTGCTTTGTACTACTATCGTAGTCTAACTTTAAAATTGATTCTACCATACCCAAAATATATTCTATATTTTAATCTACCTACTACAAATAAAATAAATAAAAAATTGGCTAATCTTAATTAATACCATCTATGAAATAACATTTAAAAATATATTTTTTTGTCAATAATGTTGAAGTAGATTCTATTTATGAGAGAGAGGCGTGATTGGCGCTCTATTTAAAAAAAAAAGGCTGCCGCTATTGGCCACTACTAAAGTGCATAACATCCCGTAACTATCGACCTAACCAACAAGAGATTTTTTCGTTTTTTTTTTTTGTTGTAACACTTGGTCAAAAGAGGTTTGACTTATTGTTTAGCTCCCTCTTTTATTTTTTTTTGTTCCTGATTGTACTTGTATGCTCTGGTTAACTGGTACACACTGGTACAGGCCACAAACACATTGACAGCAAAGAGGCTGTAGTTTTTAGGTATAATAACTAAGGAGTATCGGGACCAGATAATGCCGGTGGCCGCGAGGGATGCGGACTGGCGGATAGACAAAGTCTCGACAGGCCGATTCAAATCACCCAACCCAGCTATCACCAAACCCTGGAAAGTGGTGAGAATGTAATGAGTCAAGGCCATAGTCACTTTGTTATGAATAATACTGACTTCTGGGTTATTACTAAGCAATAGAATTTATTGTAGGTCGTGTTTTATATGCCCCTTGTTTAATAAGTGCATGATTTGCTTCATTGAATGTTTTTTGTGTATCCTACTATACACTGATGTACTTAAGTGGTTGTACAAAGTTAGGAATTCTAAACTTAAGTGGAAAAAAACAACAATTTATTTGTTTGTTTGTTACGATTTAACTCAAGAACTACTCAACCGATTAAAATTTTTTTTTTTCATTAGAAAGCCATTTTTGCCGAGTAACATAATTACAGCTTTAAATGATAATGATTTTCGCGAACGAAGTCGCGGGCGAAGTTCTAGTGGCTTATATTTTGGAAAGAAAAGTAAAGCATAGTTTTCCTGCTAAAAATATCAAGTTACCTTATTTTGAAATAAAAAATTAAATAACAATTTAGTTGTCTGCGCAAACATTTTCGACTTTATTTCGAAATGTGTAAGGAGGATTTCATTTTGACATGATTTTTTAATTATTACATTTCACAAGCGCGCATCAATGTATTTTCAACCCTAAGTCAACATTGATAAATGTCACATGATGTAAGCATGTGATTTGTACCAACTTTACGGTATGACCGTATGATAGTAGAGATTTATTCTAAGAATCGTTTAGAAGTAAAACATTGTAAAACCCCTTAAGTTCCGATTTTAATGTCACCTTGATCATGCTATTAAATATTTCAGAAGTCAGTTTTATTCAGACAATCCAATAACCCAGATGAATGAAGTATTAGGATGGAAACTTTACACATTCACACAATCACAAAATGATTTTTTAATTTTTGTCAGTATCATGGACAAAAATGATACAAAATGTTTTTTTTTAAAGTGCATAGTCAATTTTTTTTTATTGTGAAAGTACAGTCACAAATACAAATATTATCTTTGAACAACAATATTGCAACTTGAAGATAAAACTTATTTCACAATAATATGTAAAAGAATACTAAGTATGTTCTTTCAACATACCATTTAAATCAAGACAGTAGAAGAAAATTAGGACATTAAAATTGTTTGCTTACTGTGTGTACTGACTGTTAGTCAGTAAGGTTCAAAATTGCTGGTGTTTTTTTGTTTTGTAATGTTACTCTGCTTACTAAAATTTATTTCTCTTTACTTACCTAACATGTTGAAACTAATTTACGCATTATCATTTATCATTTACATTTTTATATTTTTTATATTTTAATCTACTCTAATGAAGACTAAAAACTTCTTAAACAGGTATTTAAAAAAAAGTCAAAGATAATGGCTCTGGTTTCAAAGACATTTGTCCATGTAGTCTTGACATTAACATGAGATTTCATAATTTATGTCTCATGTCTTATCATTTTATCTACCAAGTAAGCATGAACTTGGATGTTATCTATGTGTCATAAATAAAAATAAATCTTTAGTATGTCTGTGACATATTATAGTTACTGTTTAGAGATAAGTTAGGATTCATTAGATGATTTATTTGATAAAATGTGATAAGTTTTCTAGTTTATTCCGCTACTCTATCTAGATTTATTTGGTTTAACATGCTTTTTCCATATTATGAATATTTGTCCAATATATTATTGGTATTATTTTAGCTTTTGAATTCAGTGTCTACATATACTTAGTGGTTAATTTGTTTTGATAGTAAATGATATGGCCATTGGCCAGTTTTGTAACCCGAATACTTAAACAACACTTAGCTTTAAGACTTTCTGTAGATACAATACAAGACACTTTAGTGTGAAAGAGATAGCATGAGACGTAATCGTAATGGTGACTTATAACTGAGTGGTGTTTGAGAATAGGTAGTCTCATTGAATGCATTTTTTTAAATTGTCACTGCATGATTATCAATTTAATTATTCATAATATTAATGCGCATTAGATTTGCCCTTACGCAAGGTCTTTTTAATATAAATAGTATGACCTTGAATTTACGTCCGCAATTTCGCATAACTTACCCATTTAAAAGCAGGCGCCCAGAAGAAAATTGTTTTGGGACCTGAAACGAACCAACCCACTTTTAAGACTGCGTTATTTTTTTTAATAATAGGCAAAGGAATTCATCATAATTACCAGCTGGATGCTCCCACATGGGACGCATAGATCCGGGGACAAATCTATCAGCGATAGTCACAATTGACTTGTACACTCTCGACATCTTTACTGGGTGTTTGTTGTAGTGTGGTGAAAGCCTTTCTAAGTAGGAGTCGGAAGTACGGGAAGGAAGATAGTTACGGAATTACTTTAAAGTTTTTCTAAAATTACATGGCACTGATAGCAGCCGAGGCAGGACTCTCTCTGAATTTCTGAAAGCCAGCCCGTTTCGTTTGATAAGATAATAATGTCAAAGTCAAATTGTCAATGTCAAAGATTTTCGTCACTGTCACTCGTGATCGTGGTGCGTTCAATTAATATACTCAACAACATTCGACCGCGTTCAGCGTACCCAATTGGACTCAACCCTAATTTTTGTCATTTGATGACCAACCTAACTGGTAAACAACTAAAAATCACTGGGATCTACAAAATCTATAGAAGTACAAAAAAAAACTACTTTGTTTTTAGTGGTAGGTTGCTAGTTGTAACCTACTTTGGCCAACAGATAAAATCTGCGTTCATGTCACATCATCACACATCATAGGAATGTTGTACGTAGATACCGATAACATTTTAATATCGATATCCGAATCTTTTTATTTTAAAAGGTATGTGACATCATTTCAAAATTAAAATACATTGTTTTTGATTACCTCATGGCCCTAGTTAATAAAACCGGCTGTTGAAAGAGTTTTAATTTGAACGCAACTTATTTTTTTTCTACAAACAAACATGGGTGCGGATGTGCGTGTGAAAATATGTGTCAACGCTCAAGAATTTATAATTTTCTTTGTTTATTTTATCTAGGATTAAACTACTAGACTCTTTTATCAATAAACTGACCTTCGTGGACGTGATTTTGACTTATGTTTTGTGTGTTTTAAGTTCCGTTAAATATGGGTACGAGCACAATGGGTAGCGATTTGCATTCTGATAAGCAGGACAAGTTGCTCAAGCTGCAAGCTCGAAAGAAGGAATTGGAGCAGATACTTGCAGCCAAAAACGAGGAGCTATACAAACTATGCGTTCAAGAAGTACAGTTAACAGGCATCATGCCCCCCGAAGCGCCCCTTAGCCCTGAAGTGCCTCAAAGAGAAAGATTAGGTAGTATCAAAAGTGTTGACAGGTCAACAGACGGTAATGACGTCCAAGATGGATCCGATAACTCATCCAGGCGCCTCAGGGCCGCCACAGGTGATCGAATGATGGAACAAGACGCAAACTTGCGTAAAAATCTTTCACATAGATTATCCACTCCATCAATATCGGGTGTTTCGACTAAAAGCTCACATTCAAGACATGTTCGACGTCCAGAAACTAGCTGTTCTAACTTTTTTCCTTCACCTCCTCAAGAGCGGAACACTGATACATTCTCCATACATACATCCCATACTTACCCAGCATTAGCTGGCCGACATGAACCAATGAACGAAAATTTACAAAATGACATGCAGCAAGGGACTATTTACAGACACCATACCATGACAAGTGATTATATGAACAAACTTTACTGCAACAATACTCCAGAAGCCCACAATGTATCTAGATTACGAGAAACTCACTTTAGTTCTAGCCACCCTGATATAACAACACATTATACTCATGGGACTATGGCTCCACATCCAGTACAAAATGGTATGCGTAATACACCGTTACTATACCAATATGCATCACATTTGAAGGCTCAAAGCCAACATTTGTCTGGATTAGCTCATCAGCATCAAATGCAACAATCTAAACGACGCACAGAAGGTGTCCGTCGAAACACATTACAAAGGACCCAGACATACCATTTGACATCTCACAGTGATTATAATCAGTTGCATTTAGAAAATATGAAGCACGAAGCACAAATGATGAATTATCAGCATCGGTCCCAACCAGACATTCAAGAACAGCCTCACATGCCAATAGAACGGACAGCAGTTGTACCAAATACATTACCTTTACGAGAACACAACGCTATCAAGTATCCTATGCACATGCAACTTCAAGTGTCTACCGATGACTATATTAGGGAAGATAGGAGACATTACCAAGACCAATTAACTCCAGTCAGTACAAAGTCTTACAATTTTGACCCTATTGCCATGAATAAGTTCTCACCGCTCTCTCAAGCAGACATGAAAGTGAAAGAGAAACAATGGTATGAGACATCATTGGATTCACCTACTAAATCTGAAGCGCCTCTTCTGAAAAAGAGTTCAAGCTTGAAGCGGACTTCTAGCGTTGGGAACTCACAAGCGTATGAGATAATGATCTCCTCTGGTCGCCACTCGGCCATGCAAAGTCCAAATCACATGCCTCAAAGTCCTCCTGTCTTATCTCCTGGTGCGGTTTCTTTGGAGTCACCTAAAAACCTTACAGTGATAGAACAGGGTAAATGTATACCATATAGAGAGGAGACTAAGCCTTTTGAAATGTCTGATTTTTATAAATATTCTACTAAATTTAGACAAGGTAATGTTCAAAAAAGTTCCCCAAATAATCCTGGTCCTAGTTTAAATTCGGGTTATAATAAATTGCCCATGGAGTTGCCACAATATGCTCAAGAACATTGGCACGGACAAACTAACTGAAGAATCTTTAAAAAGACTATCTGTAAATTGTAAAATTAACTTTTACTGTCTATTAACTTATTTTGACTGGAATTGGTGTGAGAATTTATAGTAATTATAAACTTTTAGCTCATAGTATGTACTTATATTGAATTGTTATCTTCATATTAAAAAGTGGTAGAATGATGTGAAAAGAAGAATGTCTGCCATGTCTGATAAAATGTGTGTGACACAAACAAAAAGTAAAGAAAACTATTGAAATGATGTTTCTATTTTACAAGATTATTGTGATGAAATGACAATGAAAGACGGAACCATGATGATTGAATATTGTTAAGATTAGCTCTGTGATAACAATATGCAAGTTGTTCAATTATATTGTGACAATAAAGTGTAGAATACACAATGTTATATCATATAGAATGTGTCTAAATCTAAAGTTAATATTTGTATACAGTCTGTGTGAGAATTGTGACTTCATTTATTCTGATCTCGTTTGATTGCCGTTTTAACTTGGTTACAAGTACAAGCCTTTAGTATTACCAGTTGTTGCAATTTGCCTTAATTTTAAGTAATTTCAATGCTTTGCCCACCGCTTGTAGGATACAAAAACAAATAACAATTTTATCATTATTTAACATCGCCGCTTTTGTGATAATTTTTTCTCATTTTTGTTTCGAGTCCTTTTGTCTATAAGTTTGTATGTATAGTAGTTTCAATACTATGTAGTTAGTAATAGTGAAATTGTTTTAGACAGCTATTTTGAAATTATACACAAGCTATCATGGAATTAGGAAATATTTTCATAATCTGTTATTTGCATAATAAATCAATGCATTATGTATAAACTAATGTATTTGAAGTTAAGACGTTACTGTTTTCTATGTACACTAAAAGACTTATCTTACTTGCCAAGCAAATTTTAGACTAACTGCCATTGCCTTCGTCCAGTAACAAAATGTTCGGTAGCTATTTCACAATATTGTAAATATATACATTAGTATTTAGTAATTAGATATACTTAGTAACAGTGTGATCACTGGAACATGTTTTAAAAATATTTTTATAAAGTGTCTATGTAAGCATTTTGTGCTCATAGCAGTTTATTGGGACTAATAAAGTTTTTATAGTACTGGAATTTGTTTCATAAATGCTTCCTTTTTTTTTTTTTTTTTTTTTTTTAGGATGGGAAATCATCAAATGACTTCTCCCACTCTGGGCGGAGCGGGAGGGAGTGTCAGACTCTTACTGACTAAAACCCATCCATGTTCCTTCCTCGCCCTTTACGTTCCGGGGCCGCGGTATCTCTTTCGAACAGTCCCGCAATCCCGGCATCATAAATGCTTCCTTAGTCCTGTTTTATCTCTATTTGGTTGTTATATTCATGCAGTGTGACTCCAGAATGGAATCCACTGCATGTTCAACATACTATGTTGAACAGATATGTCACGTGTGTGTGTGTGTGTGTATATGTTACATAATATGTGACATAATTATGTCGTTTTATGCAGTGCGTTCCGAGATAGACTGTAAACGCTATGAGCGTCCATAAACACGTTCCGACATACCGTGCGCGATCACAAGCGCGATATCGATGTTCCTTGAGTCGTCATAGATGACGTCATGACACGCGCCATCTTGCGATTACACCGACCATACCCCAAAGAAATATCACCGTGAGCGCTGTCAAATGACCTAATGATAGATCTTAGCTGTCATAATCGTGAAAATTTAAACGGAACGCAAAATATTGCTGTGAGCGCTGTGAGTGATTACATCGTTTCTCGGAACGCGGCCATGGTTGAACACAATCCCACGCTACGCATGCTCACTCGCTCACTCATATCTCATGGAAACGCAGCCCAAGGCCCGGTTTCTAACAAAGTGGAGACGAGCGGAGAGGAGAGGAGACGTGTGAAAATCGACCAATAACATTGGTTAGTCTACATCGCGGGTCCATTCCGAGATACGAAATAATCACTCACAGAGCTCACAGCAATATTTTGCGTTCCGTTATAGATTTCACGATTATGACAGCTAAGATCTGTCATTAGGTCATTTGACAGCGCTCACGGTGATATTTTTTTGGGGCATGGTCGGTGTAATCGCAAGATGGCGCGTGTCATGACGTCATCTATGACGACTCAAGGAACATCGATATCGCGCTTGTGATCGCGCTCACGGTAACTCGGAACGGGTTTATGGACGCTCAAAGTGTTTACAGCCTATCTCGGAACGCGGCCCGTGTTTCTCGTCCCTCCTGGGGGTGCAAAATGGCCGCTTTAGCAGAATCATAATATGAGTCAGGTTAAAAAAAAAAAAAAACTCAAAATGGATTTCATACACATAGTCATGACCATAAAGTCCATTTTAAGAATTATATATTTAAAAAATAGCACGTTGTGATTGATCGAATCTTGCACATCTTTTCTCCGCTCCGCTCGTCTCCGCTTGGGTAGAAACCGGGCCTTAGGCTGCGGTTCCATTGAGGCGGAGCGGAGACGAGCTGTGCCGCGATTCACCAATCACATGGCCATGCGACGCGACGCGACGCGATTCACCATCCACATCAAGGCATGTGATTGGTGAATCGCGCCGCGGCACAGCTCGTCTCCGCTCTGCTCCGCTCCGCCTCAGTGGAACCGCAGCCTTATAGCGAGAAATAGCCAACGACGCAGCAGCTGTTTCTCGCTCTAGCAAACGAAGGTAGGTACTGAATGACAGTATTGAAAAATGCGATTCCGTGTTGCTAGATGAGGTTCAACCTGCAAGTGCTCTACCGCTGAGTACCTATTAGGTTTTGTGTTCGTATTCCAGATCAGGCAGTGTTATTGGGATTTTCATCATCATCACCAGCAATTTGTCTGTACCTACTGAGGCTGCTTTTGTGCCCAGTAGAAGGCAAAACACTCGCTTCCTGTTACTCGGGACTTAAACGCCACTGCCTAGCCCAGTTTACGTGTTGTGATTTTTAAATCAAAAGTATTTTTATAATCACATAATTTATATTCAACTATACCAGTGATGAGACCAGCCTATATTATACAGAAACAAAGCCATAGGTTATACTTTTAAAATAAATAAAGAAAATAAAACATGTCTACGGAAACGCCTCGTCATCTTATTGATGGTGATTCTTCAGTTTTTGGAGCAGGCTTTGTAGGGATCTCTTGCCAGGATTGAAACCGCCATTCAGGTAGTCATCGTCGTTGCCTGAAACAAAATAAAAACGAGTTTCAATGTTGAACTAATAAGAATTTCAGTTTTATTCTGTCCTGTGGTTTAGTGGTTAGGTGCCGTCATGATTGTTTGGTTGCGAGTTTGATTCCTAGGACGCGAAGGCCGCTTGTTTTTGTCCAGAATGCAGAACTGTCTGAAATATGTGCAACACAAAATTCTCTTTCATCTAGCAAAACAGTCGTATTCTACTGTATTTACATCCCTGTGCAGTGCTATTGAGAGCAAAGCTTGAAGTTTTGCGTATGTAGGTACTGTGGGTCCATTCGTAAGAACAGTTGGATGTGATAAGATCGATATAAAGTTTTGATTTAATTAGACTTAATTTTTTTGCAGAATTTGAATTTTTTATTTTTTTTTGAAGTACAAACATTGAATTTAAATTTTAGATTTATTTCTACCGGGCTTGAGTCTGGTCGTAAATAATAATATACTTAGTCCCTACTCGATATCTTAGGCAGTCCATCAAACTGAGTCATAAATCGTGTTGTAGGGACGCCCGGACGCTATCTACCTTATATTCAGGGGTGGATTTGATACGTTGGCTGCTCTAGGCCTACGAAAGATTGCCGCCCCTCTATGTGCTGTAAAGCATGAAAAATTAAAGGAACATAGAAATTAAACGAAATTGAACATGTGTTTTTTTGTGGGATGTTAGATGGACACATTTTTGAGTTTTTACACGTAGGCGCGTGGGCAACTACTTACTAAAAAAAAAGAAAAACGACCAAATTTTGCCGCCCCCTACAATTTGCCGCCCCTAAAGGAGAATGCCCACTTTTGGGCCTAAGCGTTACAGTCAACTGGTTTATTGCAAAATTATCGTAATATTATCATAAAACAAAAAACACGAAAAAAAAACAATACTTAGCAGAACTTAAAAAAAAATGCATAAGTAGAGTGTAGAGGGCTGCGACGGCAAAACCTAACCACATTTTTTTTCTGGATCGGAAATCATCAGATGACGAGTCAGCGGGACGAGTCCCGCTCTGGGAGTGTCAGACTTTTACTGACTAAAACCCATCCATGTTCCTTCCTCGCTCTTTATGTTCCGGGGCCACGGTATCTCTTTCGAACAGTCCCGCAGCCCCGGCAGGCTTCGGCCCTTGCGAACCCCTTCCTCTCTGCTGACATCATCTCTTTGAGGCGCACGTGGAACACTCGCCACTCTCCGCCACTCGTATTTAACCTAATCTAACTTAGTAATTCTCAGAAATGCAATTGCCAATTTAATTGAAATTAAATCAGATTATCCCTGGTGTACTTCTCTAAAAAAATACACCAATTTCATGACTGTAACCTAAAGTAACGTTAGGCCCAAAGATGTAGGGAAAATGGGCTTTCTCCTTTGCCACCCTAAGCCTGGGCCTACTCGGCCTCTAGGGAAATCCGCCCCTGCTTATATTAATGGGCCTACTTACCAGAACCTCCAAGTTGTCCGTTGATGCATCCCTCATCCCACATGTTAGCACAACGCTTTCCAGGGTTAAATCCACCTCCCAAGTAGTTGTCATCATTACCTGAAATAAAGTATACTACATAAGTACCTTACTGTTTTCAGTTATGCTAACCTAATTCTCCTATCTATGAGAATGAAGGGGCTACAGGTAAACCACCACGCGGGCCCAATTCGGGTCGGAATGTCTTCGATTTTTTGGTTCTAGGACTTGCCCGGTTCGAACCAGGACTTATTGCTCGTAAGTCGGGGCCGCCACCACTATGCAACAGTTGCTCCCAGTTTTACTTAGTAATGCCTATTTGAATGCTTATGTACGTAAAGTGCGATGTTCGTTCCCACTCCCAGTATTTGCCAAAACGGGCGTCACGTTCATACGAGTACAAACGTAATACCAAAATAATTTGTAAATCACACATATTCTAAAGGTATCTATTTCGATTGGATTACAAATTATCTAGGTTCCCAAATATATATTTTCAGCGGACACTGATTTAAACAAGAGTTATGAGAAAAATAAGTTTTCTATAGAAATTTTAAATTCCTCATATCTCGTTTTTATATCACTGTCCTTTCAAAATATATACTTGGGAACCTAGATATTCTGTTATTCAACCGAAATAAATACACACAACCTTATGAGTATATTTGATTTACAAATTATTTTGGTATTACGTTTGTAAGAACGACGCATGCTCCGCCGGCCCCCGAACTCTTTGGCGGGCGTGGCTAATTATATAAACATGCTATTTGGTAAAGTTTTTCTAGTTTAATTTATTTAGTTATTTATTGAAATAAACGCCGATTTATAACGAAAATGAGCGCGTGAAATTTCGTAAATTGACCTGTGGGTATAGATATTACGGAAAAACTACTCAAAATAAATTATTTGAAATTTTGAATACATTATCTGTCTTGTATGGTTTCACTTTTTCCATTTTCCTTCTACATACGTTATTTATTTACGCCCAAAGACGGGTTAAAATTAGTGTTAAAAAAATGGAAGTTTCGCTCATAACTTCCACACCAATATTTTTTCCAATTCTGCTCCCATACAGGGCTAGATAATGAATGACAAGACGATACAATTTTTTAGTTTTGAACCTTCACCGTCAGACAAGCGAGTTATCACTATATCACGTTTGTATGGAAGAATGACCGACGAGTTCAACCTTAAGTTATGGAATCAGGCGTTACTTTGCGGAAATCCATGGCATTAAATGCTATGAAAAATATTTAGTTTTAATACCGCTAGACAAAAATATCCAGGTCTGAAAGCAGGACACAAATCCCACCGTCATGCATATGCACATGCACATATGGGCCCACCCTCCCGCCTGTGCATATGCACACATACAAAACAAGTGAGAAATAATTAGCATGCCATGCAACCAAACCTATACTCGACACGTGTTTCGCCCCTCCACGGGGCATCCTCAGGAGTTGTTGACTCGTCGAGCGTTCGAGCTCAAATGAGCTAGTCGCACCGCTGTCGGCCCTTTATATACCGTTTCGATGACGCTATAATAACGGTCGATACAACGTCACAAAGACATCTGTACCGAACTACCTGCAATCATACTTAGAAGTGGTGATGGAATTAAATTTGTTTGGTCATTCAACAGTGTATATGCATTGTTATTGTTATGTTTTGATATTTCTAGCTGTTCCAACACACTCAACCGGAAACCCTTATCACAAACATGCAAAATGTTATAGGAATTGTTGTTGCTCAAGGAGTGGCCGATGTCAATTAAATGTTTTGCGAAATGTGATTTATCTGGATGGCCATTCCTGTAAGCGGCAACATGTTCCCTGTACCTAATTTCGAAACCACGGCCTGTCTGACCTACATAGACCCCGTTGCAATCATTGCACACTAATTTGTAAACTCCGGACTTTTTTGAATTCTCTAATTTATCTTTACCGTGCATATACACTGTTGAATGACCAAACAAATTTAATTCCATCACCACTTCTAAGTATGATTGCAGGTAGTTTGGCACAGATGTCTTTGTGACGTTGTATCTACCGTTATTATAGCGTCATCGAAACGGTATATAAAGGGCCGACAGCGGTGCGACTAGCTCATTTGAGCTCGAACGCTCGACGAGTCAACAACTCCTGAGGATGCCCCGTGGAGGGGCGAAACACGTGTCGAGTATAGGTTTGGTTGCATGGCATGCTAATTATTTCTCACTTGTTTTGTATGTGTGCATATGCATGAGGGCGGGAGGGTGGGCCCATATGTGCATGTGCATATGCATGACGGTGGGATTTGTGTCCTGCTTTCAGACCTGTATATTTTTGTATAGCGGTATTAAAACTAAATATTTTTCATAGCATTTAATGAGTTCAACCTTAATACCTAAGTAATAAAATTAAATTTAAAATTATTCGTACTTTGGTACGCAAAGGAATTTTCACTTTTTGCTGGAATGTGGCTTAGCGTGATATTGCTTACTTTCAAATAAATCTTTAGTATTCAGTACTGAAGCTTTTAGATACCGTATCATCTAGCTTGTAAGCCATGCTTGCCTAGGTTGGTCTGTGGATGGGTGACCACCCTTACATACCGAGTTTTCTCCGTGCCTCGGAAAGCACGTTAAGCCGTTGGTCCCGGCTGTCATTTGTCCATCTTTGACAGTCGTTACAGGTAGTCAGTGGCCCCAAAAGTCTGACACCAGTCCTACCAAGTGGTATCGTATTTCCCAGTATTAACTGGGTTGTGGAGGTTAGATAGGCAGTCGCTCCATGTAAAATACTGGTATTCAGCTGCATCCGGTTAGACTGGAAGCCGACCCCGTCATAGTTGGGAAAAGGCTAGGCAGATGATGAAGAGTCTAAAACACTAAAGCCCGGTTTCCACCGCAAGCGGAGCGGACCCATTAATGACTTATTTTAACACGCAAGAGAAAATTGCTTACATATGTTTCCACCATTAGAAATTAACGAGCTCATTATGTACTCATTTTGCTCGCTGAGTCATTTCCGCTCGACTTTTTGTTGGTGGAAAAACAACATGAGTAACCAGTTTTCTCCTGTGAGGTAAAATAAGTCATTAATGGGTCCGCTCCGCTTGCGGTGGAAACCGGGCTTAATACAAGAAAAAATGAGATATTTATTTTGAGCACTCCATAGAGAACTAATCAAACTTTCTCGAGCATAATATTACTAAAAGTATCTTATCAGAAAAAGTATTTATAAAATACTAAATACCAAACCAAATTTAGATGCAAGATACAAAATGAATTTTTAAAAAGTATTTGAGATAAAAGATGGAAATACGTATCTTGTATCTGTATTTCAGGTACTTGTATCTAAGATAAGTCACATCTCTGGTACCCGGTATTAGGTAGGCCCACATTTCGTCAGTTATGCTAAACCCCCTGTAGTGAGCGAGACTTTTGCTTTCAACCGGACACAAATCCGGGCTGCTATATACTGACTGATAACCCAATAACACATTTACTGACCTGGGAATCGGAACCAGCACTTCATGCTCAACAAGTAGAAATTGTAGTAGATATAGAGTGCTTAGCAGAGTGTTACCTGTCAGGTCAAGAACTATCCTAACTTTCGAAATGGAACCATGCAATTATTCACAAAATTTCATTGAAAGTTGGTGGCTTCGGAGATATCTAATCGTGTAGGAACATAGTGACACGTGAATTTTGTACGTACCAGCTCCATTCAGTTGTCCGTTGATACATCCTTCGTCCCACATGTTCACACAACGTTTGCCAGGGTTGAAGCCGCCATTCAGGTAGTCATCGTCATTGCCTTGAATGAATTGTAACAGTTAAACAGCGGCATAGAATTGGAGATTTCTAGCTCCTTTAAAAGGACGGCGGGTCGCTCACTATAGGCATAGAGATGAAGCCTTATGACTATCATTACCTCAAATCGAAATAGATACAGTTTATTCACATGAATTTCAAGGAAGGAAGGAACACATTCCGTATGTTTAGATGGCAATCCGCTCTGGGCCCGCTTGGTAGATTATAGCTCATTCCCTCTCATAGAGAAGAGGCCTGTATCCCAGCAGTGGGAACATTAATCGGCTGATGATTATGATGATGATGATGGGCCCGCCATATTATTTTATATTAGTAGCCGTGTTCTTGAGTGGAGCCGCAAATCGGCAAGCTTAAGGTGGAACGCCCTCAGGTTCGGTGGAGCGACGATGATCACAGGGTGGTTGGTAGCAACTGAGAGGCGAACAACAACAACAAGAAGAGCAATGCAACGAGCGAGCGAGGCAACTTTAGGTTGGATGAGAGTTGCCTAGAATTGAGTTGAGTGGTGTGCGCTTGAAGAGGCGTATGACTAAGCAGTAGGCTGATGATGATTTACCTACTTCCTTGAAGTTAAGGCAAATAAAGAAACTACACATTCCTATCTCTAATCATTGCGTTGCGTTTGTCGTCCATCCATCCATGCATGTTTGGGACATGATTATATCGATGCCTCTCCATAGATGTGCTTATTTGAAATGCAAAACACGTTTTGAAAGGTTTTCACCCGAGAGAAACGTAACAAGGCAAGTAGTTAGGTACTTACCAGCTCCTCCGAGTTGACCGTTGTTGCATCCTTCATCCCACATGTTGATGCATAGCCTTTCTGCAGCTAAAATGCAACAATACATCAGAAAGTAATAAGCAGCTAGGTAGGACATAATACAAAGGAGCAGACTTGATGTCTTCATTGGATCAGAATGTCTGGAGCTAAGTCCGCAATTAGTCCTTACCGGTTTGTTTGAAATTGAAACGTAACACAGCGTTGTTTACAGTGTAGGCCAAAATTACTGTCAAACAAACAAGAAGAAAGCTTTGGTAAACTTACATTTGTGAAACCCAGAATGTGCTCCAAAACTTTTGCAATAAACTATGGAAATTACACTGCAGAGCACAATAAATGCCTTCATTTTGGGAGTCAAGCTGTTATTTCGCGAAAATTTATACCAGCTAATGGTTTTTCGAATGACAAATGTAGTAATTTCGTGCATTTTCGACGCTTTTATAAACGGTCAGCACTCGAAAAATTAATTAGTCAATGATGGTATCGCTCCACTTTTGATATAGGAGTTAATAATAGGTACTTATGGTAGTCGATATGATTTTCATGGAAACTATGGGACATTGCTAAATTAATTATTTTCGAGTAGAGATGAATGATAAAATTAGGTATAACACCAAATGATAACAAATGAAATGTTTTAAAATTTAATTTATTGAAATTATTATTTGCATCCCTGTGTCCCTGTGTCCTGTGTTTGGTACCTACATAGTTGATTTTCCACTAACTACTAGGAAATCGTCAGTGGGGAGCTACCATGCCTCAGTCCTGCGCCCATCCCGATCGGGCCGATCTTTAGGTAAAGTCGTGATTGCCTAGGTTGGTCTGTGAATGAGTGACCAAACTTTTTTTTTTTTTCGGATGGGAAATCATCAAATGACTTCTTCCACTCTGGGCGGAGCGGGAGGGAGTGTCAGACTTTTACTGACTAAAACCCATCCATGTTCCTTCCTCGCCCTTTATGTTCCGGAGCCGCGGTATCTCTTTCGAACAGGCCCGCCACCCCGGCAGGCTTCGGCCCTTGCCCTTATGCTGACACGCGTGGAACACGAACGCGCCGTCGACACGGCCTTTCGTCATTAGACGGACGGACGGCTAGCTAGCCCATAGCTTTAACCGTCCACAGGCCCGCGTCTACGGTGGCCGGTAGCCACCACGTGGCCCCCGACGCCCGGTGCGTCTCCCGCGGCGGCTGGGAAGAGAGGCTCTCTCCCTCTCACGTTCCGCCACCTCCTTCGCTAGCATGACTGCTTCGCAGAAGGAGGTGACGGCTTCCCATTCCGTCTCGCTCCGGACCATGGATTGAACCAGGGTCGGACGCGAGAGGTCGCTGCCGCCGATCGCCGCTACGAGGACACGGCGGTGCTCCGCCCACGCAGGGCAGACCTCCACCGTGTGCTCCACCGTGAAGGGTGACCACCCTTACATACCAACGCACTGTATCGTGTACGTGAGGTATAAGTATTTGACATCCTTATCACTCACTCTTATACATATCGGAACAAACATGATGAGACTTAATTAGTAGACATAATGATCATAGCGTAGATCTAACAGCTGGATTAGTATGAAGCTAGATGCATGAGCAAATTAGAATCAGCGTGATATTTCGGATGCAGGCCGAATACTAATGCAACGTCCGACGTTATTTGAATTTCCATCGGAAAGTTGTTTGTACAGACCGGTAATGTTTTAATCTTAATTCAAAGTGCAACAGAGATGCTACTAGTCGTTCTCTATATCTGCCGGCTCTTTTCCTCACAAAAATTGTTTTAAACAGTAGTACTTGGCAAGGCTCGAGCCACGGCGCGTTCGTGCTCCACGCGCGCTTCAAAAAGATGTCAGCAAAAATCAAGGGGTCCGTAAGGGCCGATGCCTGCCGGGGCTGCGGACTGTTCGAAAGAAATGCGAGAGGCCCTGAACCACAAAGGGTTAAAAAGGAACATGGATGGGTTTTAGTCAGTAAAAGTCTGACACTCCCTTCCCATCCGCCTAGAGCGAGAGGGGTCATTAAAAAGGCTCGAAGCCTGTGATCTTCAATAACCTGCACAGGGGCCATGAAATGATGACCCACTCCCTCTCATAGAGAATAAGTCTGAGCCCCAGCATATAGAAATATAAAATATTGATGTTGAGTATCTCACTAGACAACGTCATCGCGTCAGTAGCAGGCCGGTCTAGAATTTGGCTCAGGACCAGTCCTTCATCAAACAAATTCATTACACGAGGCGGACACTCAGACCTGATACCCTAATTGTTTTATAATATGTATGTGTCTATCTCTATAGTGATGTGTTCTTTTACCGTCTTGATGATGAAAATAAAACTGTTGGGTTAATTAAACCAACACATGGCCCGCACAATCCCACTTAAAAGTGGGTTCAGTTTAAAGTGGGATTGCGAGGGCCATGTCTGTAGAATGCATCAGGACCCATATATAGGGTCACTCAGTGGGTGCCAGAAGACGGGCGTCGTCGCCGAGTGAGGCCTAGCAAACGCTGGCGTGACGACTTAGATTCGTTTGTGCGAGATTAGAAACCACACGAAGAGATCAATCAATCAATCAATCAAAGCATTCATTTCAAGTAGGCCAATAACGGGCACTTTTGAATTGTCGAAACAAAGATGAAAATTAAATGTAGCTACAGTCCCAGTCACAAGACATAAAAACTGTGAAAGTACTGTAGTTGCCCATTCCCTAGCGTAGATCTCTATGGAGAAGAACGGGCAAGAAACTCCATGGACACTCTTTTAAATCAAAACATTGTTACAAAATCTTGGTTACATCATTCATGTTGAGATGGTATATTATGTGAGAACAATGTAGCAAGATGTGCACGTTAAAAGTGTCCATAGCAAAACAAAAAAAAATACAACTCGAAAACAAAATAATTAATTCAAATAAACCATGGCGACTAAGAGATAACCAGTCACAACTGACAGCGCCCGTTCACGCACATGACGCATGGATCAGCACCATTCAGCTCAACCGTTTTGAAGGGAACTAAATGGTCCGACACACGCGCCATGATCAGCGAGACATTTGAGTGAGCATGACATACTCTCAACCGCCAGGGCACATTCAAGTCAAGAACTGCCGTAGGTTTCCAGTAAATGATAGCTTTCTAGTACATAGTCATCATCTGAGCCGAAAGACGCCCACTGCTGGACATAGGCCTCCCCCAAGTGTCGCCACATTGACCGGTCCCTTGCGACTCGCATCCACCGGATTCCCGCAACCTTCACCAGGTCATCGGTCCACCTAGTGGGAGGTCTTCCAACGCATCGTCTTCCGGTTCGCGGTCGCCACTCCAGAACTTTTCGGCCCCAACGGCCATCCGTTCTGCGAGCAATGTGCCCTGCCCACTGCCACTTAAGTTTAGCAATTCTTCGGGCTACGTCGGTGACCTTGGTTCTCTTGCGGATGTCTTCATTTCTGATTCGATCACGCAAGGAAACTCCGAGCATAGCCCTCTCCATTGCCCTTTGGGTGACTTTAAGCCTTTTGATAAGGCCCATTGTGAGCGACCACGTTTCGGTCCCGTATGTAATCACTGGCAACACACACTGGTCATAGACTTTCGTCTTGAGACACTGCGGTAAGTTGGACGAGAAGATACCGCGCAGCTTCCCGAACGCTGCCCAGCCGAGTCGGATTCGACGATTGACCTCTTTCTCGAAGTTAGACCTACCTAACTGGACCGTTTGTCCTAGGTATACATAATCGTCTACAATTTCGAGTGTAGAGTCCGGAGACTCTACACTCAACATGACCTTCGTCTTGTCCATGTTCATTTTTAGACCCACTCTTTCGGAAACTCTACTGAGGTCATCGAGCATTGTACTCAGGTCCTCCATGGTCTCAGCCATGACCACTATATCGTCGGCAAACCGAAGGTGAGTGATGTACTCGCCATTGACGTTGATGCCTAGCCCTCTCCAGTCCAGAACCTTGAAGACATCCTCCAGTGCAGCGGTGAACAGTTTCGGAGATATTACGTCTCCCTGTCTTACACCTCGCTGTAGAAGGATAGGTTCCGAGGCTTGGTCCTGAAGTCGGACTGACATGGTGGCGTTTTTGTACAAACACTTCAACACCTCGATGTACCGGTAGTCAATTTGGCACCGTTGGAGAGACTGCAGTACAGCCCAGGTCTCGATCGAATCAAAGGCTTTCTCGTAGTCCACAAACGCTAAACAGAGAGGCAAGTTGTACTCTTCGGTCTTCTGTATAATCTGCCGAAGCGTATGTATGTGGTCCACGTTGCTAAAGCCTTTTCGGAAACCGGCTTGTTCGGGTGGCTGGAAATCGTCAAACCTGCGCGCGAGACGATTCGTGATGACTCTTCAAAACAACTAGTACATAGTACTCACACAATATGGGCTATGCGTTTATATAATACTAAATAGATTGAATCTATACAATGCAAAGATAGTTGTACAATCTTCAGCTGCTCCAACAATACCATTTAATGCTATCAATTTTTGAGCCCCTGTCCTTGTAGAGCAGGACCAGCATTGAGCCAAGCATTTTTATCAGCGATATAATCGCTCAACTTGTAATATGCTTGCTTACATAGTGTGCGTTTAATGCATGTTTTAAATTTAGTCTCATTCAGTTCAAGAATACTTTGTGGAATTTTATTATAGCATCTCAAACAGTACCCCATGAAAGATGAGTCTACTTTAGCGAGTCTAAAGCCTGGCTGAACTAGTTGGTCCCTATTTCTAGTACTGTAATTGTGTCTGTCGCCTCTTTTACCGAAATATGCAGATTTTTTCTAACGTACATTATGTTTTCGTAGATGTATTGGCAATGAACCGTCATGATGCCAATATCCTTAAAAAGTTCCCTTAGAGAATCGCGCCTACAAAGATTGTATATGGCTCTGATGGCTCTTTTCTGCAGAATAAATATAGACTCAATATCCGCAGCCCGTCCCCATAGCAAAATACAGTAAGACATTATACTATGGAAGTATCTAAAATAGACCAGTGTAGCGGTATCTACATCAGTGAATTGACGGATTTTTCCAATGGCATATGCTGCTGAACTTAAGCGCCCCGCAAGAGATGTTAAATGAGAACCCCATTGTAGCCTTGAATCAAGCGTAAGCCCCAGGAAAACCGTTTTATCTACGAATTCGAGTTTCTCTTTATTCAATTTTATCTCACAATCACTACTTTTAACATTCGGCATTTAGTTTTTTTTTTCATTTATTTAATACCAAATTGTTTGCTGTGAACCAATTTTGGACCTGAAGAACATGTTGTTTTCTATCGCTCAAATAAGATTTTAGCAGGCTAAGTGCATGTTTACCCAATCCGTAATGCTCCAGTTTCAAAAGTAATGTGTCGTGATTTACGATACGAGAAGAGTAGAAGGCTATGGAGGAGGCTTTTACCTAGCTGTGGGGCAATAAAAGTTAAAGAAATCACGCGATTTCCATGATTTTTGTTCACACAAAAAGTTAAAAAAAAATCGAAAAAAAAAATTAATGAAAAAAATGAAAAATATTTTTGTATTTATATTTTTTATGGTGTACATAATAAATAGTATTCTATTCTACTCTATTCTATCCTATGTATTCTAATTATTCTAAAGTGCCCACCGCGTCTAGAGAAGTTTTCACTTCAAAAATGTGTCTAGTGAAGCGGAACTTGCATCATTCATTAACATTATCTTAAGCACGTTTTAATTGAGAGGATAAAAGAATAGTTAATCTTATCATTATCTAGAAACAATGTTTGGTATTGCATCAGATTCAGTTTTCGCTATCAGATAAACTTAGGTCTCGACAGTGTAGTCCAGATAATATATGAATAGGCGTCATAAATATATGAAAGTATAAACGAGATAAGGTAGGTATATTATATGCATGTCACGGTACTTATTCTGATAAAATAATTAGGTAAATACCAAATATGTGAGGATCGTAGCAGGTGCTCTACCTACCCCCATGTGTAAAAGGCGCGAGCTTATTAAGAGGGCTATAACAGTTTTTCTTGTTTTTTGGTGTTTTAAAAGTCTAACACTCTAATACAAGAAAAACTGTGATATTTATTTTGAGCACAACATAGAAAATTAATCAAACTTTCTCGGGCACGTTTTTTTTTAAATTTGAGGCCTCATCTAAACCATAATCACACATCTAAATTCTCAGTTTTCATGGTTAGGTTTAGGTATGGCCACAGGTTAGACTCTTAAAAAAAGTGCAAGAAAAAGTCTTAAGTAGATTCCATCATGAAATCCGATAATTTCTGAATGAACGAATAAGTATATGAATGATTCCAGAAAGACTGGAACGCAAGAAAAAGTCTTGAAATGTTGTAGTAAAAAGTACTTTGCCCATTGGGTACTCAAAAACATACCATACAATTTTTAAAACAGTTTTTTTTCATCATCATAATATTAATACGTGAAGAGAAAACTTTGTACCCCTTTTTACGAAAATTGCGCGGACGGAGGAGGATGAAATTTCACACACTTATGTACACTTCTAAATAATATTAGAAAGACGAAAGAATTTGTATTTTTGTGTGTGTACACACACACAAAACTACAAATTCTTTCGTCTGTAATAAATAAATAATATAAATAAATAAATAAATAAATAATAAATAATAATGTTTGTAATAAATAAATAAAATAAAAATATAATATTTCAGACAAAAAAGTCCATAGGCAAGGCAATGTGTAATGTGTAATGAATAAACTCAAAAATTACTGTGCCGATTTCAAAAATTCTTTCACCATTGGAAGGCTGTACTCTCACGGGAACAAGAACAACGCGGGTGAAACCGCGTGACGTCCGCTAGTAGTTTACATGTATAGAGGAGGACTGCAGAATGCTAATGTTTTTATTTTTTAATTATGCATAAAAAATACATTAAACCAATAAATAAAAAATTACACACAACCATGTATTTGACACACACGGATACGTGCGGACGTTTCGGATTCTTGGTCGTCATGGTAACAACTTTGTTGACGTTTGACAATTGCCAAACGTCAACAAAGTTGACGAAATAAATATCGCTGGACATTGTTAAATAAAGATGTTAAATATCGCTGGACATTACTGTCCAGCGATATTTATTTATTTATTATTTATTGTATTTGCAAATCAATGAATAATAACAATGATAAAACGCATCAAAACTCACTAAAAATTATAACTAGGCGTGACGTATTGAGAATTTTAAAAGCGTCGTACTTATCTTCGTCAATTTTGGTTTACGTAACAAGATAAAATACGGGTAAAATATTTATTGATAATCTAAATGATGGATTAATTAGATATTTTTTGTCGTCTGCCCTATTATTATCGTTTGTTAAGACCTACGTGAGTCACAGATCTATCCACTGGATAAAATTAAGCCATCCTGGCTACCTCGATGTTGCCTACTGCACTAAAAATGGCCCACACACGATGATGAAGCATTACTTATCTCCTGTATCTGCTTGATCACGGGTTGTAAGCGAATTATAAATAAGCGATAGTTTTTTTTTTTAAATTAAGTTACTATAATAAAATAACTGTCTCAGTGAGTTTGTTAGTCACACTTCCACAGCTTAACTTGTTTAAATAGATTACTTTTGTTGTTTGTGATAGTTATTTCATTCCAATTCCTAAAATCGGCTGACCGGGTCATTAAAAAATCAACGCTACAAACTACAAAAACCATCCACGCGAACAAAGACGCCGGGAAAGCACTAATCATCCATATATCTTACATCATTAGGCGAACTACCGAGCTAAAGTATGTTGCAGATATGAGTTTATCGGATTTATCATATTTGTAAATAATCCAGATAATGTTTTACGTGCGATAAAACTCAATCATCATCCTCCATTATTAGATTTATTACGCACGCGTGATTTAAAAATAATGCACGTTTAATATAAAATACTGTTTTGTTACTTTACTATCGTGAACCCCAAAAACCAACGTGGCAGTATCTTGGGTCGAATGGTCTAAAGCGTTGCCACTGATCTGCTGGGCTAAATTCCCAGGTCGGGCAAAGAGTTATTGGGTTTTCCATCACGAATTTCATAGTAGCAGCCCGGATTCAGGACTTGTCCGGTTGATGTCAATAGGCTCGCTCCTATAAATAGCTGTCAAAATGTCACCGTAAAATTGGCGAACACGTTAGATTGTAATCTCTCTAGCGAGATTGTAAACTCTCGAAATATTGTCAACTGTACATATTGCTTACAATATAACGCATTATTTTTCGGTAGATTGTAATCTATCGAAGTGAAACCGTAATATTGTGAAATTCATGCGATGGAAATATCTCTGCACCCATAATCGGGACTTGGGGCACCCCCACGTTAGGTTAATTAGTATCCTTTAAACCCTGCAGACAGAAATACCTCGACTCCGTCGACTACGTTTTTTATGGGAATATAAAGTGTTTTGAGGTTAGGGTATATTAATCGGTATTTCTCAGGAAGGGTACATGGTAAGGGGGACCCCTCCTTCCCTCCCCCTCCTCCACACCGCGCGAGTTGACTTGCATCTTGGTTCCATCGCATACATTTCACAATATAACGGATTCACTTCGTTAGACTATAATCTACCGAAAAATAGTGCTTAATATTGTCAGCAGTATGTTCGTTTGACAATCTTTCGAGAGTTTACAATCTCTCTAGTTATATTACAATCTAACGGTTTTTACAATGTGACGCTGACATATACAAAAGGCACTTCTTTACCTTTACGGCAGAAAAGTGTCTATACGGGATTTTAGCTTACCTTAACGGGCTTACAGGTGTGATGTTATATCATTCCTTGAAACTGTTGAACTGTTGAACAAATGTTTTGGTACCATGTCTGTAATAGACCATTAAAATATCGGTGAGAAGAAATGGCGTTAAAAAACTTGCCAGCGACGCGATTCTACGTGTGAATTGTGTATCTGCAGGGTTTAAAAAAAGATCAGCTGTTTACAGGTTGGCTACTGAGGGTCTAGTGCGATTGTTGAGTGTGAGATCTAGAGTTTTATCTTCGGATTGTGTAGTATTGTTTGGGTTTTCACTGGAAAATTCAAGGCCCGAGACGTTTGCGGGTTGCTGATGTTAACGGCAATATACCCCGGGTTGTTGGTGATCTGGGTAAGCACCTCTTCTGTCTATCCCTTGTGACGGAAAGGGTCTGATACTTTTGCTATGCATGTAAAGCAATTTATTTAGACAGCAATAAAACGTCTTAATCGTGCAATCGTCGTCTAGTTTGGTTCCGAACAGTGATAAATTGTTCGTCCCCTACAATTTGTCGAAGCTGTCAATTTCATATAATATATGGGTCCGTGTGGGAACCCTGAGTGTGGACCCCAGGTGGTTTTTAGAATCATTTTGTGAACCCTTATCTTGTGGTTATGTGACAGTTTTTAAATGCAGGAAGATGAAGTGCTGAGCTTTTTGGACTATACTTAGGTAAGGAGGAACAATCTTCACCGATTTATGAGACTGGCTAAAGATTGAGGACAGTGGCGTGCAATTGGAGAGGGCAAACAAAAGTAATTTATTCAAATGTGATGTTAATTAGGAAAGTGGTTTACAGATTGTTGAGTGAGAGGAAACAGGTAGATAATAGATAGATGTTTACTGTAGTTCTAGTAGTTATTCCGTTCCGTTATCGTGTTCCGTTCCCACAGACAAACCGAGAAAACGGTTCTGTGGGGCATTGTCATAAATTAAGACTTTTGTAAACTTTCATTTAATAAATAAATAAATATAAAACAACATCCATATTTGGACGACCAAAATTATATGAGACAATCCTTTAAAAAAGGCGCTCTTCAACACTTCCAAGTGTTTTAGTTGAAGAAGTCGCGGAACAAACTTAGGACTAAGAATTTTATTCTTTAAAATAGACTCCTCCTGAAATCTTACCGATGTTTTCGATCATAGCGGCTAATCTCAGCAGAGATTAGGAGATTAGCCATCGGTGCGGGAGATATTGGTGTCGATTCTGTTGTGCACAAACTAAACTTAATTTAGGCTATTGCTATCTTTTTCTCTCTAATAATACGAGAAAGAGACGGACGTAAATTAGAACAGTCAAATTGAATTGGAACTAACATTTCCATACAAATGAAGGGTGCACGTAAAAACATGTCGACTAAAGCACGGTGAAGCGCAAGGCATAAACTATTTTGACATCTCTAACTTAGTTCATAGCTATAGCCGTTTTTTTCTCGCACTGCCTTTTAGCAAAAGACAGCAATAGCCTAAATTAAGTTTAGTTTGTGCACAACAGAATCGACACCATTATATTGCAAAAGTGTGTGCGCAGACATCGACGCAGTCTCACTCCCACCACCTCATAGTCCGAAGGGACTGCAATTCGATACAAGTACAACCGGAGAGAGATCAGGCGCAGGACCACACGGCACGGGGATATCATATCGCCAACAAAACTATGGACCGCTATTGAGTTTGTAATGGAAAAATATATCTGCCTAAACCCAGGGTCCTACGCTCCGCAGGCTTACTAGCACGAGGGCAACGGGGCAGTTGATTCAAAGAAAGAAAGGAAAAAATGAGATGAAGATGAACCAAATAAAGTATGTTCTAAATCCTGCTGTGGACTGAGTTATGCCGATGATGACGGTTTTAGACAGGAAGTATTGACACTGTGTACCCGTTGTGAAAACCAATCTTATCTGATTAACAAAAAGCTTTTGTTTGCCAGATTAGATACCAACCACTAAAATTATGGTAGGTAGCATGATAAAAGATTTTCTGTTTGGATTTATATTATTTTAATGGTGATTGTTGCCAGGGCAAGCTGACGCAATAGTAGCAGTTACAACAAGCAACACAACAAAAAGCTTTTATACATATATTTATTACTTTGTTTGTTGGCTTGTTAGCGTGTATTGGGCAACTACAGTACTTTCTCAAGTTATTATGCCTTGTGACTGTAGCTTTGCTTTTTTGTATTTTTGACATTAAAAAGTGCCGTAATGGTCTAATTGAAATAAATAATTTAAGTTCTTTTTTATTGGTTAAATCTTGCAACTGAATTTCAAACCCCCAACCGATTCAGCTGAAATTTTGCACAAACTTTTGGTTCTGGTGATAATACATTTTTACGACTGACATGAGTTGATCCTGCAGCTAGGATCGCTTCATCATGAGAGAACTCCTCAACGGTTAATAGCACGGACCCGAAACTTTGATACGCGTTCAATATTGGTGCACAAACCCATTATTTTTTCTCATAATTTTAGAAACGGTTGTTTTCTTTAAGTTTGATTTGTTTTATCTGTCCCGGTGTGTAAAAATATTGTGCTTTTTTAATGTGCACTTAATATCGTGTCCTGTTGTTTATTCATAACAGGAACTGATGGAACCTACTGAAGGCGCAAATCTGATCGAGGCTCTTTTCTGGGCCAAACAAATTATAATTGTTCGCGACCGACCGTGCGCGACCGACTGTCAGTCCGAATAGTCAAGCCTAGATTGCTATCGCCAACGCTAAGAAGAAGGAGTACTTATACTATAACCTAATTCTGGATCCCATCTGCATCTAAGTGTCCAAAATCCGAAGGCAAAAACAGACAGATATAATTATTTTTGCATTTACAATATTAGTTGTTACGAGTATCTATTATGGATTACGGAAGCTTGAGTACTAGAAGAATCTTTTGTCTTCGAATCTATGGCTATGGCTATGAAGAGAATCTTTTTACCAGAAAGAAAATCTGTGCATGGAATACAGGAACTTATGAATATTGAAACGACTGAATTTGAAAAAAGCGCGCGAACTAAACTGTGAACGATTGCGAATGAGGAGGGACATGTTTTTCGCGCAGTCTTCGCGTCAATATTACGGGCGCGAATTTGACAGTAATTGTTCGTGGCGCTAATGTGGAGCCCGCTTTAGACGATAGCGCTTTTTATCGGCAAAATATAACCCGACCAAGTGAAATTGCTCGTTAGTTTCGTATTACACGTATGATAATTTGTGTTGATTCGATTTGGGAGTATTTGTTGTTGATTCAATTGTTGCTACGTATCTCGGTAGAAATTCTTTGTTTACAAAAATTATAGTTTCTCGTGGCGCGGAATAATAGTTTGTTCATAAACTTATTTGCAAGTTCAGACTTCTACACAAACAAGGTACCTAGTTGGACAAGCCTTTGTACAGGACTTACTCGTACAAACCAAACATAGCAGCGCTAGAACGTATTCTCTAATTAATAAGCCCTTTTCGCTTCACTGCATAATATTAATTAATGGTATTCTGTTCATTTGACAACATTGCAATATTGAAGCTGAGTTTGATCATCATCTGCTTATGTTTACAGACTGTGTAGGTAAAGGAAGGCTTTCAGTCTGATTTCGGAAACACAAATACAAACATTCTCACATTATTATCGTGTCTCATTTATCAGCATACAAGTTCCAGGGATGGTCTCTACCCTGCCGGGGCTGCGGGACTGTTCGAAAGATACCGAGGCCCCGGAACATAAGGGGCGAGGAAGGAAAATGGATGGGTTTTAGTCAGTACAAGTCTGACACTCCCGCTTCGCCCAGAGTAGGTAGTAGAGTAAGTAGTCATTTGATGATTTCCCATCCGAAAAAAAATGGTTGGTCTGCACGACCACGTTGGGCGTCGTCGTGAGCATAGCGATATCTAAGGAGAGGTGGATCGGGCTACAGTGCAAGTGCAACAAAATGAAACATTAAACAATTTTTCATAATTTATTTGGAACTACCTTTAAGTGCACATAAAATACACGTCTGTAAAGGTAGCTGGGAAAAGTATGTTCATTAGAAAAGTAAACGAAACATAATTTACTACTATTAATACGTTTTTCGTTTTAATTTCGCTTGTTCATTTCTACACATGTAAATTACATTTTTAAATATTCAAACATTAAACTATATATAAAATACATTTACAAATATAAAATAGTAGCCCACCAGCATCGGAATCAGGGTCCGGGCTGCCGGAGGTCAGGGCTCCGGAGAGAGGAACCGCCTCGCTATGCGTGCCGTGTCCAGGAGTAATTACTGCTTTCTGAATGAAGCCTTTGAGACCACGGTCGAGGCTCTTTGTTATTATTAATTTATATCTCCTTCATTTATTTTAGCATCTTATTTATTTAGATTTTTACATATTTATAAAAAAAAAACTTAAAAAAAACATTTAAAAATACAAGAAAATAGTGACTCGCCGCGCGCCAGTTTCGGGAGCAGACTCCAAGCTACCAGTGTTTAGGGCTGCAGAGATAGGAACCTTCTTACAATGCGAGCCTTATCGAGGAGTACTGCCTTCTGAATCAGGCCTTTGATCCAACCGCCTGAACAGAGCTTTGATACATGGTCAACGAAGGCCATTGACCGTTTCGACAATCGGCACAATGATAGCTGAGTTCATATTCCACATGTCGCGAACCTCGTGTGCCAAGCCGAAATATTTAATTTGTTTGTCTTTCTTTCTTCATTTACATTATTATCCTGTTATGATTCTGCTAGAGCGGCCATTTTACTCAGGCGCCACGCTAGGCTTCGAGTGGGATGACAAATCATTGCGCAAGCGCAACCACACAGACATACACATTTTATGTATTGTTTGAATAGCGTCCTGTCAAGGACAAGTATTATTGTGCAACGGTTCATCCATAAACTTGTTTAAAAATTACGATACAAAAGTATCTGATTTTGTTATTGCAAGTAATGGGAAAATAATTAATTAAAATAACTATGGTCAAGGTCGTTTCTCATTATGATGATTTTTTTTAATATAATTTAATTTTTAAATTATTTAAGCACGTTTTTGCAATCTATTTATGAGTAAACATTTTATTAAAATATAAAAAATATTAAAGTTGCATAAAAACAAATACCATGTAGCAGCAACTAGCTATAAGTAAACCTAAAATAATTTGTAAATAAAAAAAAAACACGAACATCCAAAACAATTTGAGGTGCACTTATATTTTCAAATTAAGTACATTTCTCATGCAATAATTATAACATATTACACCTATGGGTAGTTGTCACCTTAAATTACGAGCTATTATCCGATACTGTGTACCTTATCTGACATTAATTCAAACGATAACTTGCTATATATAACACATATTACTCAATTTCAACTCATTGGATTTACTTCAAGCGTCTGCCGAGGGTCTCTTGTCCGTTCGACCGAGTTGTTTATTTAAACAAAGTGACAATATATGAATAAAAATATAAATAAATAAGAAAATTTACAACAATTTCAACTATAATTTTATAACAGTGATTATATTTTTGTGAGTGAAGTGAATTCATTGTAATATCACATTGAAATTGGTGAGTTTTTACCTAGCTTAATTTTTTTGTTGATACAAGCAGAGTGGTTTGCCGGGTTTAATAATCCAATCGTGTTTGTTATCCCAAGGTCAAATCGTGTCGCTATTATTGTTATTTTGGGCGTCTGTTGCTTACCTATTTATAAATCGTGTGTTTAGTCATTTAAAAAGGTTTTATACCTGTGTAAAATGTAGCGTAGGAGCTAATAGTTTAGTTTAGACGCTAATTTGGCGGGCATGTCTATTTCAAAATTGAATCAATTTTGATGAAATAAATTACATACAATACTACAATCTTTAACATATTTAGAAAACGAATAAGGCATAAAGTTCGCCCTTGTACAGTGTTGTTTTATGTGCATGTAGTTTTCTAACTAAATAAGTGTACAAGTGAACCCGTAATTGCTAATATATAATATTTCTAATATTAATCATTTTTGTTTGTCGGTGTTTTCTTTCCAATACCTAGACGTGTTCGTTTGGCAAGAGGACTCTAACTTCATAGACCGGTTTCCTATTGTAGATAGGTACCTACTTAGTTACTTACGTTAAAAAATTGAAACGTTAGGTATAATATTTAGTATCATCTAATTATACATAAGTACTTAAAACATTAATCTAATGTATGAAGCAACTTATCTAGTGAATGATATTTAAATTACAAAAGGGTATATTAATCACAATCATGGGATCTCAGTTATGTTTTAAACAATTGAATAATTAAAGAAACAATTACCCAATTCACACGTAACGACCAAGCATTTTTGAAAAAGAATGAAAATTAACAGCGGTTGTCAACAATTTTCCTTCATAGGTCGCATTTAGTAAATGATGCCGGCCGGTTGAATGCTTAACCTAAAAACAATAACTATCTACATAATGAACCACAAATAATGTGTCATTATCAGCTGGTAAAAACATGAACGTACCTACTTTAAAGTTGATATTTCCTTATAACCGTTAATACGGATAGCCTTGAAGTACCTTAGTATGAGCATTGCAGAGCATTGCCATAAAATGTAACACACACATGCTCAGTATGTTTTAACTTACAAGGAAACGTAGTGGACTAATCCCTAATATTATCCGTGTTATTGTTTGGCCGTAAGGTACATAAAAAAGTAAGTAAGTATGTAGGAATGTATTTACAAACAAAAAGTATTTATGTAAAAAATAAAATATATGGTGTCCACGACACAAGCCTCGTTGCTTAGTGGGGCACTAGATGGCGCTGTGTGTCCAGCGATATTTTTAATTCAATTTTACTTATCTAGGTAAAATACAAAACCACACAAAAAAAAGCTATAGTCCAAACTGATGATAATTGATACGACCAGTCGTAGGTGGAGTATCTCTGATAAGATTAATAAACAACTTAAGTATATAAATGGACAGCAACTAAATACTTTGTTTAATTATTTTGTGCAGATCATGGACAAAATGAAGACGTTTTGGGTGCTGCTCAGCATAATGCTGGCATTCTCTGAGGCCAGCAAGGTCTTGGTGGTGTTCCCCATGCCTTCGAGGAGTCACGGGAACCTTGGTGATGGAGTTGTCAGGCATCTGCTGAATGCTGGACATGAGGTAAGAATGTTTAATGAAGAGGGAAAGTTTGTAAGTTAGAATGTAGGGGGAAATCTTCGAAACTACTGAACCGATTACGAAAATTCTTTCAATAATCGAAAGCTACGTTATTCCCGGGTGACAAAGACTATATGTAAATGCCAATAAGCAGGTCGTTCCCGCGAGATCCGTGGTATCGAGCGAAGCCGCAGAAAAAAGCTAGAAAATTATAAAACTGATATGGTAGTGGTAAACAGCGTATCAACACAAATTCACTAATTTGGCATGAAGTTGAAATTAAAATGATTAAAAAAAATGTCAATGAGAAGGATTGAATAATTTTAGTTAATACACGTGACGCTAAATTGACGCCCACCTCTCAGTTTAAGAACTAAAGAGGCCCCTTTACGGACTTAAAAATGGCGTTCGTCTTTCGGATAGATGCTCTAATTGCTCTATCCTTCCCAGTATATATGTATATTGTAGTATTTGTTCTATCTAAATGAGCACGTTTAAGAAAGAAAAACATACTACTTACTAGCTTCTACGGTTCTACCCCCGACTTTGACCACATGAAAAACACACTCTATTTATTTATTTAACACTTGAAGCACATAGTACAGAGGCGGACTTAATGCCATAGGTTTTCTCTACCAGTCAACTGTATGGACTCGAAAAAACTGTACTTTTCTTAAATGAGAGATTTTTGAAATCGGAACGTGTAGAATTTAAAGGTTTCCTTCTGCACTCAATCCTACAAAACTAAACCTCTTTATAATAGCTGTTATAGTATGGAAGCATAGACAAACATAGAACTCGTTGGGATTTAAATGTTCGATATCTAAAGTATGTACTCCAAATTAAAAAAAACAATGTAGGAATTACACATGTATTGGAGTGGCACACCTAGTTATATAATATTTAGATAAACCTATAATTAGACAAACAGATATTTGATAAAGTAATCAAGAGCTTATTGGTTACGGAATTAGGTCCTAAGTACCTTTGTACCTAAGTATTTGTGATTCCTCAATTAGTTTATCTTGTATTACTTCCCTTTTTGATAAAACTTATGATACCAGTTTATCACAAAAACTGTTATTATACATATAACTCCTATTTACTCGTAGATCATACTAAATAGGTAGGTATAATTAAGTTTAAAAACAGACATAGCTGTGTTGGCCCAGTGACATCGACCTTGGGTCATACGGTGTTCTCCTTTAGCCCCTTCGTACACAAGGCCACTCAAATCTTATCATCACACAACGATTTTAGTCTTCAAGCGACTGCCGCCATACAAATCCATAATGTCGGCGACGCGACTTGTGTACGAACTTCAATGGACTTGTATGGCAGCAGTCGCTTGAAGACCAAAATCGTTGAGTATCTAAGATTTGAGTGGCCTTGTGTACGAAGGGGCTAAAGGAGAACACCGTGAGAAAATGTCCGAAAACAATTTGAAAGACTTTTGTCATCTACCAATCCACACCGGACCCGCGTACTGGATAACAGCGCACTCACTCTCATAGAGAATAGGCCTGTGTCCCAATAAAGACAACATAATATTACGTGCTCAAATTGCTTATGCAAAGTTTACAAACAGAACCACGTAATTCAAATTCAGAACACATTTAAGGTCCTAACGAACTTATAAACTCATATAAAGATCATTTGAGTCTTCGACTTTGTTTAAATAAAAAGGCAAAGTTCCAACAAAGTGTGCCTAATTAGTCCTCAAGAGTAATGGGTAGGACAAGGCGTCACGTTTCAGAACTTAAAGCCTCAGTTTGAGTTTTGAAGTCTGAACAGGTCTTTACTCTTGTCTTGTCTGACCTATTTTGAGTTTGGGACAGTCAACTTTAGAACACATGCCCCGAAGTATGGTATTAAAATGTTGAAATTCGTTCTTGATGTTAATTAGTGAGAAACGTCGGGCCGTTTGAAAATGGTCAAATAAAAAGGTATTTTTAGGATAGATGTGAAATGTGAAATTCTAATATCTCAGGTTAATTATTGTGACACAGGAATTCCTAGTACAAGAGCTTAAAAGGCTACATATATGGATATACATATAATTTATTATTATTTTATTGTAGCGTCCGAGGTTCAAATTTTATTCAAAAATTCACTTTGAAATTCTAAGAGGAAATCACCCAAAATTACAACTTATTTATGAAAATAGTAAAAATTTTACTAACTTTATGTATCTTTTTCCAGGTCACATACATCTCACCATTCACTTATAAGAATCCTCCTTCCAAACTTCGCGTAATCGATGTCAGCAAAGTCTTCGATTTGATGCCCGGTAAGGTTAATTTTATTAATGAAACTTCGCATAATTATGAGCAGCAGTCATCAAGCTATAATTATTTATCGTTCTTGTCCTATAAAAGTGTCGCTTGGGACCATGCTGTGGGTGTTGGTATAGTTGACAGAAAACACCATACAGAACTCGAAAAATATCAACAAAGCAAGCAGTGAGACAGACTGCCGTCTGATTTTCAACATGAGTAATTTGAAACTGCTTTGAGAGAAGAGGAGACTGGAATAGAGTCTCCTCTTCTCTCTTCTTCCAAAGCAGTTTTAAGCCGAAGCATTAAAGCTGGTTTGGGGGAAGAGTCTCCTCTCCTCTCAAAGTAGCTTCAATGCCTCTCGGCAGGATGACTTTTTGGAGAATGCTTCTTTTAGCATTTTGATATTACTAGTTTTCTTAATCACCTATTATCCAGGGATGCAAGTGAGGATGCAAGCCTGTCTAGGAAATAAAGTGGGCTGTTATTTACCAGGCGGTCCCAGTACAGTGCTTTTTTTTCTTTGTCGTGTGATTCCTACCTAACCTGGTGTTAGAGTTTTTATGCTGCCCTTGCACCAGAATTGGCTATACATGCCATCGAGAAATACCTCTCAGATATGCCTCTTACCTCACGACGTTTTCCTTCACCAAAGCAAGGGATAATAATTATACAATACGCGCATGAACTATGATGATTTATTAGAGGTGCCTGTCTTTGGATCGCATTGAGACCTATGACTTGAAGTCCGGCGGTCCCGCCAATAGGCTATCACAGTACCGGGAGTACAGTGGTACTAATCTTTTTGTAACTTTTAGAAGTATAACAAATCCACCTTCTTGATTTCAGCGGACATTCTGAGCATTAAGTCCATCATGGACAAAACGGCCGATGACATGCACATTGGTGTCCTGATTTACATGATGACCGAGATTACTAAGGCAGCAACTACGAATGAGCACGTGCAGAAGATTCTGAACGATCCTAAAGAACAGTTTGATGTGGTGATCGCCGAGTGGATGTTCAGCGATGTACCTGCTGGGTAAGTACTCAATGTGACATCGTTTCCGCTAAGTCTTTCTAATCCACTCTACCGTATTTATGGTACAAGATAGGGCTTTAAAAAAGGTCTAAGTACTTTGCAGCCAATTTTTAACGCATGCCTATGTAAGTTGTGAAAGACTGTAATATTAGGCGCGATTTCTTCCAAGGCCAATTTCTGTAATTTGTATAAGATTTCTATTCAAGCCGAACTACTCTTAATCGCTAAATAAAAAGACTTATCCTTTGTGATGACAACTACTAAGATAATGAGGTGTTTTTCCTGGCAACTATTTTTCGAATTAATTGTTATACATGTAATTTCCCTTATTTCAGGTTTGCCCAAGTGTACGACTGTCCACTTATTTGGCTGTCATCAGTAGAGGTTCACTGGATGATTTTGCAATTGATTGATGAGCCCACGAACCCTGCGTATACTGTAGACGTCATGTCTACGAACACCCCACCATTGAACTTCTTCCAAAGAGCAACTGAACTGTGGACCCAAATCAAAATTACGCTCTTAAATTACTTGTAAGTTTTACTTCTAATAAGATAATAAATAGTAATAAATAAATTAATAAATATTGCTGGACATGACACACAGCACCATCTAGTGCCACACTAAGCAAGGCTTGTGTCGTGGTCACCAGACAGTTGATATACTACATTTGTATACTTTTTGTTTGTAAATACATACTTATCTACACTAATATTAAAAAGAGGAAAACTTTGTTTGTTTGGTTGTAATGAATAGGCTTAAATACTACTGGACCGTTTTTAAAAATTCTTTCACCTTTCGAAAGCTACATTATCCACGAGTAACATAGGCTACATTTTATCCCCGTACTCCCACGGGAACGGGAACTACGCGGGTGAAACCGCGTGACCTCCGCTAGTTATACATATAATCATCCGTCAAGATAAGATAAAACATATCTTCATCGACCCATTGCCTACTAAAATAAGAAAAGACTAACGGACATCACGGGGTTTCATCCGCGTAGTTTAAGATCCTAGAATAATGGGATAAAAAGTAGCCTATGTCACCCGGGGATAGTGTGTCCCAACAGTGAATTTTTTTTTCAAATCGGTCCCTTTGTTTTTAAGTTTATACGTTACGTACAAATATACAAATCTTACCTCTTCAAAATGTTAGTATAGATTGGTATAGATAATGGTAAGGGTACAACCGATTTTGAAAACTACATAGCATCACTGTCGAAAAACCGTGTTTACAAAAATTAAATTACAAAATTACAAATTTAAATTACAAAAATTATCACAATGTTTTCGCACTTCCAGCTGGTTAGACGGTGTTCAAGAAACTGCGTACAATTCTCTGTTCGTTCCGGCTATCGAAAAACGTGGAAGAAAAGCAGAATCTTTCGAAGTTGCTCGGTACAACGCATCCATGATTTTGTCCAACGCATACGTTTCTACCAGCGGAGCTAAATCTCTACCACAGAGCCACAAGTATATCGGAGGATACCATATTGATGAAGAAGTGAAGCCCCTGCCACAAGTAAGAATGACCTCGTAATTTGTTCATCATCATCACTTACCCATGTCCCATGTTGCTCGAGGACAGTAAAACAAGTATTTTTTTCCGTACCTCCTGTTAGCTTTCACTAAAAAGAAGCTTACTCTTCTTTTTTTTCTTTTATTTACTATGGACACTTTTACTATTAATTAAAAGAGTTTATTTGGGAATAAAAAATCGTCCATAGCTTAAAATTTACATTGTTAAATAATTACACTTTTAACCAGCACATCTTGCTACATTGTTCTCACATCATATACCATCTCAACATCAATGATGTAACTAAGATTTTGTAACAATAGTTTGATTTCAAAGAGTGTCAGTTACTCCGTTCTTCTCCATAGAGACCTACGCTAGGGAATGGGCAACTACAGTACTTTCACAGCTTTTATGTTATGTGACTGGGACTGTAGCTACATTTAAACATAAATAATAAACACATTTTTTATTTTATTTCATTATTTCTTTGGTCCTCCTCACCCTGCACAACAGTAAAGATCTGTACTGAGCGGTACAGATCTTTACTGATGTATACGTCTTTAAATTCGTAACATTAACGCAAGTCAATAATGATAATGTTGGAACAGGACTTGAAGAAACTTATGGACGACGCAAAGGATGGAGTGATTTACTTCAGTATGGGCTCAAACCTGAAGAGTAAAGACTTACCTGACGAGCTCAAAGTCGACATTCTGAAGATGTTTGGAACCCTGAAGCAGACCGTGTTTTGGAAATTTGAGGAGGTCTTACCTAACCTGCCTAAAAATGTTCACATCTTAGAGTGGGCACCACAGCAAGCAATCCTTTGTAAGTCATGTTCAATGATAATGAGCTTCGTCACAATAGTATTAGGAATCGAATGAAATGTATACCTGATTTGTTTTCTGCCTTTTTTTTTTTTTTTTTTTTTTTTTTTTGGGATGGGAAATCATCAAATGACTTCTCCCACTCTGGGCGGAGCGGGTGGGAGTGTCAGACTCTTACTGACTAAAACCCATCCATGTTCCTTCCTCGCCCTCTACGTTCCGGGGCCGCGGTATCTCTTTCGAACAGTCCCGCAACCCCGGCAGGCTTCGGCCCTTGCGGGCCCCTCTCTGCTGCTGACATCTCTTTGAGGCGCGCGTGGAACACGAACGCGCCGTCGACACGGCCTGTCGTCACTAGACGGACGGACGGCTAGCTAGCCCATAGCTAACCGTCCACAGGCCCGCATCTACGGTGGCCGGTAGCCACCACGTGGCCCCCGACGCCCGGTGCGTCTCCCGCGGCGGCCGGGAAGAGAGGCTCTCTCCCTCTCTCGTTCCGCCACCTCCTTCGCTAGCATGACTGCTTCGCAGAAGGAGGTGACGGCTTCCCATTCCGTCTCGCTCCGGACCATGGATTGAACCAGGGCCGGACGCGAGAGGTCGCCGCCGCCGATCACCGGTACGAGGACACGGCGGTGCTCCGCCCACGCAGGGCAGACCTCCACCGTGTGCTCCACCGTGTCCTCCGGTCGATCCTCGCAGTGGAGACACCCGGGCGTTTCCTCCCGCCCGATTCGGTGCAGGTACCTCCCGAAACATCCGTGTCCGGTGAGGACCTGCGTCAGGCGGAAGGTGAGGACGCCGTGGCGCCTCTCTAGCCACTCCTCAAAGAGGGGACTTACCGCCACTATCGTGGCGTGCCCTATTTGTTTTCTGCCTTAAGTCATGTGTTATAAGATTTATGTCTTATCAGAACATTTTAACTCCGGCAAATAACTCGTCGCTCTCAATTCAGGGTTTCAGTTTGAACATTTACTGATATTGTCTTCTTTATTTTTCAGCTCACCCTAACCTCGCTGTTTTCATTACTCACGGTGGTCTCCTCTCAACCACGGAGTCGGTTCACTTCGGAGTACCAATCATCGGTATCCCAGTCTTCGCAGATCAGTTCACGAATGTTGACAAAGCAGTCGCCAGAGGATTTGCGCAAAGAGTCGACCTTTCATACACAATGGCTGGTGATCTCAAAAAAGCAATTCTTGAAGCCGTTAATAACAAAGGGTATGTATAGTATGGTAACATATAGAGACGTAGAAGTCCTAAGGGACAAAGAGGAGGGAGGGAGGAAAGAAAGGAGTGCTCTTCAAGGAGCCATGACCGCATAATTTTTACCCGGGTGACGCTTGTGGACAGAACTTTTACTCAGACAACCTAGAATACAGGAGCGAGCGAAGCGATTGTTTTACGATTCATCATTTGAAATCCCGCAACCACGACGGATCTTTGTCTACTAAGAGGAATGTCTCAAGGAGCGGAGTAAATTCGGGGATTTTCGCACCCTGGTTCTGGTGCGAATAAAGCACCCGTTAAACAAAGCCTCATTATCATCAGCCTGTTAATGTTCCCACTGCTCGAATACAGGGCTCTTCTCCTCTCATAAGAGGGAATGGGAATCCACCACGCGGGCCCAGTGCGGATTGTTAGATGTCACATGCCTTCGAATTGTTTGGCTAACATGGTTTTCTTCACCGTTTTGAGAGCAGTAGTGTTGAAATAAATAGCACCAAGTAATGCGCCTGTCTGTGTTTGAACCCACGACTTACTGTTCGTAGTCGGGGCCACCACATGGACCACCGCTGCTCTAAAAAATAAATAAAGCCTGTTTATGATGAATCTACATATAAAAGCCTATTAAAGATTTTGAACGAAAGTTTGCAATTATTAAAACCAATTCTTTTTGTAACAGGTTCGCCCAAAGAGCGAAGGAGCTATCGTTCATCCACCACGACCGGCCCGTGAAGCCGGGTGTGGAGTTGGTGCACTGGGTGAACCACGTGGTGAACACTCGCGGCGCGCCGCACCTGCGCTCTCCTGCGGTGGACTTACCCTTCTACAAGAGAAGGTTCCTAGATCTCGCTGCAGTCAGCGCAGTCCTAATCTTAGCTGTATACATTCTGTTGAAGCGCGCCTTCGCTTATATTTGTGCTAATATTTGTAAGAAGGGAAAATCGGGAAGTAAAAAGAAGAATAATTAAATTAATTAGGCTTGTTATAAGTTTTGTAATAAATTGTTTAGTAAAATATGTTTGGTTTTAGTTATAAGTATTCGTCTCCTTTCTCTCTCTATTTTCAATAATTAAAATTCTGACGATATCTTTTTTTTCCTCTCCAAATATTGAGATGAATGAATTATACATACCGACTCATAGTTATGATTTATGGGGTATTCATCGACTCTCTGATGTTTTTGTGTTTCAATTTTTCCAAGTTTAGTAAAATCTAAATAATGGAGTCATCAAGACGTTATACTAATAAAGATAGTCTTTATTATTGTGTCTCTTTAAAATGTTCAGGCTTCTCATCTATATCTATTATTATAAAGGGGCAAGATTTGTGTTTGTATTTACGTATGTAACGAAAAAACTTAAAAATTACTGTACCGATTTGAAAATTTCTTTTAGCAATGGATAGCGACATTATCAGCGAGTAACATAGGCTATATTTTATCCCCGTACTCCCACGGGCGCGGAAACCACGCGGGTGAAACCGCGAGACGTCGGCTAGTTATAACATAAAACACGTGTGTATGAATGGTGATATTTGAACCTACAAACAATAGGATCATCGTTTTTAGGATTCCGTATAGTTTCAAGACTACGGAAAAAACGGTGATATTTAATAAATTAATAATATTATGTTCTTGATCTACATAAACGGCTTATTCTCTATTGAAATTCGTACTGCTTTCTTCGCAAATATTTTCTACTACGCAATCATCCAAACCAGGAGTGATGTCGTTTGTGTAGCTAAAGAGGGTAGTAAATGACTGTCCTCCAATGTTCCTTGACGACGGAAGAGAGGTGCGTAGAGTTGTGTCTATTTTCACAACTTCAGCACCCTCATCATGAGTCATGTATTGAGCACAGAGTAGGTGGGCAATTTGTAAAGTTATCAATAGTATTCGAAACAAGATTTGTTATCTTATTTCGAATACTATTGATAACATCGATAAAATGTGTCTTACTCGCCCACTTTATGCAACAATTTCACTTATAACATCTACCAACAGACGAGCAACTTAAAAAAATATGAATCGTTTTTCAGATAGTTATCAGTAAACGTCTGAATCGAACGATAACGTAGATTACAATATAAATACCACGATTTTCATTCACTAGATACAGTGTCTCGCTTGCCGATCGAAACACTCTCAATAAATTATATTATCTAAGTGGTGTTTAATTTATTAAAGTTGGACAGTTCGAGTGTTTTTGTTATATAAATTAAAAACTGGGGTAAGTTTCATCAATATAATTGGAGTTGCAATCTGAAGTGATATCTATAAGGTTTAGTTTTGCATCCTAGTCAAAATTCAGGAACTTGTCACAAAATACATAAATATTCAATTTAAATGTACGAAACCTGGTCAATTAATTAATAAAGTTGCTATATTAAATATGTATTTAAGAGCGGGCCTAAAGCAAAATCTTTAATCTTAGATTAGAGTTTTACAGTAGTTTTATTAGGAATAAATAATATAAATGTACATTATTTAAAATTTGCTGAAATTAACTAAACTAACTTAAACTAAAAAGTTAAAAAATGACATCAAAAAACTCCTCTACGCCGTCAGCTGGTAATGTCCCCAAGAGACCGGCAGCGTTACCACGCTTAATGGCAACGCTAAACCTTTGGCCGAGGTAAAAGCCAGCCCTAGAGTCACGGGAAGTGTCAAATAAGCGTTTTGAAATTTCATTGAAAAGGCTGTGAGCACTCGGACCCCACGGTCCAACCCAAACGGCTCGAAAATATAGTTACCAATAAGGTTACTATATTTACGCAGCTTGAGGTTCTCCGCAGCCGCAGCGGCAGCCCCTGCACAGCACGATGAACTAGGAAGATGGGAAGGCGCAAGAGTATCGATACATGTTGCATCCCACCCAGACCTAGAGGCCTACCCATCTTCCATGGAAACAAAGACATGCCGTTCGGTCTCTTGCCATCGTTGCGTGCCAAGCCATTGGATTCTAATAAAGCTGGAACGCCGAAAGTGACAAGAGATCGACGGATGATGTCATTAAAGTTCGCGTGCGGCGCGAATCGACCCGCACTTCGGCTGCATGACAGGCCGTGGTGTCTGAGGCTGTTGACAACTTCACCACAGTGCCAGCGGTGAGGAGAACAACATGGAACGCCTAGGCGTAGAACAACAGCGAGGCGGAAAGTGGTGTCGTCGAGCAACGTGCCTATGCTCAACGTCGATAGTGCGTGACTCCCATTCACCGACTCGACCCGACTCCCATGCATCCACAGCCAGCAGGCACACACGCTCAGCAGTAGTAGCAGACGTGTTCAGCAGATTGATCTGAACTACTCTGCAGAGCGGCTCGACCCACCGTCTCTGGGAAAACGTGTAGTTGGGTTCTTCAGAATTCGGGCAAGCGAGTTCTCGGCGAAGCACGGCAGATCAAAATCAACCAGTGTGGAAGCCAGGATTTTCCTGATTTATTTTTCAGCGCCATGACTGTTAACTAAACTAGTTTTGTGGACGCCGAGCCCTCCCATAAGAATAGCTGCTAGGGAAGAGTAACTTGGGTCCAGGTCTATATTAAATTGTTTACCCGTAGCGCGACGTGTGAAGGCGCGGTTATAGGGCCAGTTACTGATGCGCTGCGTTTTCATATAGGTTTACATTTACCGAGAATCATTAGTACAGATACCTCCTTGAATTTGACCAGGATGTAAAGTGAAACCTTGTATTATCGATTAGATAGGTCTTTACAAAATCATCCGGCAAGCTGTTGTCACCGTCGATATTTCAGCTGTGCTAGAACCTAATGGCTTGGCACTGGACGATGGCAAAAGAGTTCTTCGTTCCTTTAGTGTGGGACGTAACATGTGTCAATACTCTTACGCCATTCCATCTTCCTAACTCATCGTGCTGTGCTGGCGCTGCCGCTGCGGAGAACCTCAAGCGGCGTTAATATAGTAATTAACCTTATTGGTAAAATGTAATTAAGTAAGTACTATATTTTCGAGCCGTTTGGGGCTGAGCTCTAAGGCCGTAGGGCGTAGCCGATTGCTCACAGCCTTTTCATGGAACCGCGCAACCTTCTAATTTATAGATTTTTAGGGATATTTTAATGTTTTTTTTTTTACATTTTTCTTTCTTCTAGTTTAATTAACTAATTAAACTTAGCCCAAAACAATAATAACATGGAAACTTCTCTCCATTGTGAATTACCGGAAGTGAGATTAAAAACTTACATAAACACTATTACCCGACCCTCAGACATCGGTTTGACATGGCCAAAGCCTTTGACTTTGTTATTCAAAATGCAGTTACAACGGAATCAGAATTCTTATCGGTTAACTAGCTAATATTATTAATAGTAGTTTGTAAAAAGAAGAAAAAAAACAATTTATGAAAACTCATTACACCATTTACTTCTAAGCGCAGTAACCAAATCAGGAGTACTTCAAGGAAGTGTTCTTAGCCCATTACTTCTTCTAATTCACATCAACGATTACATATCGCTTTACACCGCGAATATTTTCTTTAGGCAGACTGTACTGTACTTTGTAGTCAGACATGGTTTATATTATATATTTCCAATATAAAACCTTATTAGGTGTGAAAAATCTGGCTATAAAAAGGCTGCGTGTTGACTACCGTCATTCTTAATAAGTAACGAAAAAATAATGTATTTAATTCATTTGTATAGATAATGGTGCAGATAAAGACGTTTTGGTTGCTGATCAGCGTGATAGTGGCATGTTCTGAGACTGCTAAGATCTTGGTGGTGTTCCCCATGCCTTCGAAGAGCCACGGAATCCTAGGTGATGGATATGTTAGGCATTTGCTGAATGCTGGTCATGAGGTAAGCTCTGGTTTAAGATTATATTAATAATGAAGCGACAATGATTTGTGACGAGTTGATAGTCAAATGGACAAAATATAGGTTTAATAATATATAAAGTTTCCGTTCACAACAAATTTTGTGTAACCATAAACAGATAGATTATCTATTGGTGCTGACAGAATGTTCTTTACACTTCATATTTCTCTTTCCAGGTGGTGTACATAACGCCATTTACCTACAAGAATGCTCCGGCCAAACTTCGCACAATTGATGTTAGCGCTAACTTTGATCTATTGCCTAGTAAGTATTTTTATTTTCACGTTTAAATTCAAGTCTACGATATCAGCTTTATAATGTTGGGACACAGGCCTCCTACCTGTGTGCTTCAGGATGACGTCATGTGTTCCATTTTAAATTCGTAACTTCTGGTAACCAGACCAGCCAGGCTCTTACATCTCTGCGGTATTTTGTTTGATTAATTTTTGACTACGTAGGCTAGAAAAAAAAAATTGTTGCGGCATCCAAGACAATCGTTTCTGCGAGATTCATCGAGTCTCATCGTTTAATTCTGCCTTTCAAAAGTTTTGTTGGGTGGGTGAAGTGTGCCGGATTTGTCCCATTAAAAAAGCCAGGCCAACAAAATTCATGTTCACAATGAGGGAGAGAAGAGCTCTTGGTTACATAATATCAGCCGCTCGAGGCAAGTCAATCCATTACACAGGGTAAAACATTGACGTAGCTGTGTGAGATGTATTTCAAAAATGTAAAAAGAGTATATCCTAAAAAGCTTTTGAAGATGCAACATTCCAGTCGCCTGTTTCTAAAATCATTATTTAACATAAAGTGATTGAAAGGAACAACTTAACCCCACCCCTGGTTTCCGTGGAGCGTCAGACTTCAAAATATCTAAAAAAAACACATTTCAGAGGACCACATAAATATGACGCATATTATGGATGACAAACGAGCAGATTTGAGCACTACTTTCATGACTTTCATGGTGGTAGAGATGGCAAAGACGACAGTTCGGTATGAACAAGTGCAGAAGCTATTGAATGATCCCAAGGAACAGTTTGATGCGGTCATCGTCGAGTGGATGTTTACCGAAGTCTATGCTGGGTAAGATGTTTAATAGAACCTAAAAAAGTTACAGGTACTCATGTCGAACTGTATGATTTTCAAAGTTGGTGATGCAAGTCTTAGAAAAACTTTTATTGATTTTTATTTTAGCCTTAATAAATGAAAACTGTATGGTTTTCGATGCCATAATGATATTGCCTCAAAAGAGTGGACAGCCTAGCATTAAGGGTATTTGGTGGATCATTACTAAGCTTATATTGTCACTTACGGGATATCTCCCGTGATTATTCATAATATTGAGCTCCCGATATTTCGACGCTGTTGCAAGCGCCATGATCGCGGGTTGACTGGAGAATGCGGGTGGATGGAAAATAAATTGTTAGGAGCAGACAAATCTGTCTACCCTCTTTCTTTGTCTCTTGCTACGCGCACTATTGGAACTCGACACTAAGTCACGATAAAACGCACTCACAATATCACCAGTTTTTGTGGAGTCTTTAGTGTAATGCTGACTGCTACTTTTGAGCATACTCAAAAACCGTGAAAACTTAAAACAGGATCATTACTAGTTACCATTACACTATTAGCTTTATGCTTACAACACGTACAAGCAGAACAAAAATAATTATTAAATATTTTATTGCACTCTACCATCTCATCATATTTTTCTCCACTATACAACTTGTTGTATAAAACTGGTATGGCTTTGCAGAGTAGATGACTCGAAAGGTTTTCCTTATTTGGCTGTAATTCCACTCGTCCGCCATTATTTCGTATTTTAACCTTTGCCTAATGATTTCCTTTAATTTCAGATTTGCTACAGTGTTCAACGCTCCACTTATTTGGTCGTCATCTGTTGAACCCCACTGGAATATCATGCAATTGATCGACGAACCGTCGAACCCCGCGTATGCAGTAGACTGCGTATCTTCCAACATTCCACCATTGAACTTTGCACAGCGAGTCTCTGAGCTGTGGACTCAATTAAAAGTTCAGTTCCTGAGATACGTGTAAGTATGTCGAAAAAAATGTTATTACTTGCCTACTTGGCAATGAACTAGAGACTAGTTGTAGTGTGCAGATAATGGTAAGAGATCTGTATTTTTTTTTGGAATGGCTACAATGATCATCGATCGCAGTCTTGATAATTACAACCAATTCAAAGTTTAAGTTTTCATCGACAATGGATAAAACAACAAAAAATACATGGTCAAGAGGGCCTAGAAAAAGTAACATCCTGTGGGCTGACTCAATTTGAATTTTCAACGACATACTAAGAAGAAGACGCGATAAAACCAACATCTTTTCCCATCTATGTTGTGGTCGGCTTCCAGTTTTACCGGATGCAGTTGAATACAAGTATTTTATGTGGAGCGACAGCCTTTCGGACCTCCACGACCCATTTAATACTGGGTAATATGATATCACACTACTGAATGAATAAACGATCTTGTCAGCAATCAAAATTATGAAAAAGTTTAAATTGTGGGAGATTAAAAGCAGCTTCCGAAAAGCATACATAATTATGTCAATCGAAACACGTTGAAAGCACTTGTCTAGTCATAAAGTTAACGCAATGCTTCGGAAATTTTAGTTGGCTGGATGGTGTTCAAGAAAAAGCGTACACAGAACTGTTTGCTCCTCTTGTTGAAAAACGTGGAAGGAAACTACCAACTTTCGACGAAGCCAGGTTTAATGCTTCCTTGGTGCTGTCCAATGCATATGTAACTACGAGTGGAGGAGCTTCTCTTCCACAAAGCCACAAGTATATCGGAGGTTACCATATTGATGATACTGTGAAACCTCTGCCTGAGGTAAAGATGACGTCTTTGTGAACGTAATTATGTTAAGGCTTTGAGCAAGCAGTATATAATCTGTAAACAAATTGATTCACCGACTTTTTTTTAAATTATCGTATCCCGAATATCCGTTGCTTAATTTGCAACCTGTAGAGGAAAAGGAAGATAACTATGTTCGATAAAGATTTTGAATTTTTAAAATATTTTTTTTTAAAGATCAACAATTTTTATAATATTGACGACCCGAATGGCGTAGTGGTAGTGAGGTTGCCTTACGTTCTTAGGGTCCTGGGTTGGAATCCCGGTAGGAGCAGATATTTGTGTAATGAGCATGGACGTTTGTTTCCGAGTCATGGATGTTTATATGTATAATAAGTATGTATTTACAAACAAAAAAGGTATATATGACACAAGCCTTACTTAGTGTGGCACTAGATGGTGCTGTGTGTTAATGTCCAGCGATATTTATTTCTTTTATTTATTTATTAATAATAAATTAGATGAATAAGTCATGTCATTATGAGTGATGGTTATTCGAAGGATAATAACAATGGTGTTACAGAATTTGAAGAAAATTATGGACAGCTCAAAAGATGGCGTGGTTTACTTCAGCATGGGATCAAACTTGAGCAGTAAAGACTTACCCGACGAGGTCAAGGTTAGCCTCCTGAAGATGTTTGGAAGCCTGAAGCAGACTGTGCTGTGGAAATTTGAGGAGGTCTTGCCGAACCTGCCTAAAAATGTGCACATCCTGCAGTGGGCACCTCAACAGGAAATTCTTTGTAAGTATCAGTCTCCTACCTCCAATTACATAGAATCATGTAACCTAAGGCATTCTATTCCCTTTGGAGAAAAAAGAATTAACATGTTACTTTTTTATTTTTAGCTCACCATAATCTGGCCGTCTTTATAACGCATGGTGGTCTTCTGTCAACGACTGAAGCCATCCACTTCGGAGTGCCAATCATCGGTATTCCAGTGTTTGGTGATCAGTATATTAATGTCGATAAGGCAGTCATCAGAGGGTTTGCGCAAAGAGTAAATCTATCTTACAATATGGCCAATGATCTCAAGAAAGCCATTTTAGAAGCTGTTGGTAACAAAAGGTGTGCATGATGTAGGAACTTTTAAACAAAACTACACAAATAGGCATGTGAGAGTCTCTCAGCAACCAGTGTTGATGTTGAAAGTATCTACCTACGATAGAATATCAACCCGCAAGAATTTACTAAGAGAACCTACATAGATTAGAGAGAATAACATACTTGTATATGAATTTGAAGAGCGAGTATAGTGAGCTCGAAGGGTGATCCCTCTGAACTGGAAATAACAAGTGATTGAATGAACCTCGCAATTGCGACGTTAGTATTAGATAACTATTAAACGAAAGTTTGCAATTGTTAAAACAAAGCAATTTTTCTCAGGTACGCTGAAAAGGCGAAGGAGCTATCGTTCATCCACCACGACCGGCCAGTGAAGCCGGGTGTGGAGCTGGTGCACTGGGTGAACCACGTGGTGAATACTCGCGGCGCGCCGCACCTGCGTTCTCCTGCGGTGGACTTACCCTTCTACAAGAGAAGGTTCCTAGATCTCGCTACGCTCATCGCGGGCCTACTCATAGCAGTATATATTCTGTTGAAGCGCGCCTGCGCTTATATTTGTTCTGAGAAGGGGAAATCGGGAAGTAAGAAAAAGAATAATTAAATCAATTATGTTTCATAAGAGTTTTAAAATAAAATTGTTAAATAAAAATATATTTGGTTTCAGTTAATAAGTATTCGTCTCCTTTCTCTCTAGTTCTTCTAATTGGAACATGGTCTCCTAAAGAAATAGGTAACTACTAACAATCGTAAAAGTAAAATCCTAAAGAAGTAAAAGCTGGCTAACCGACCAGGCATTATATGACCTAAAAGAATGGTTTTAGATAAGTTAGTATGATTATTATGTATTGTTTCTATTATTCTGTTTATCTCTGTTTATTCTTAATTTATTTATTTTAATTTATGGATGTATTTTATGATAATTTTTAATGTGTTTTTAAATTTTAATTTATTCTATGTTTACTTTCGTGTCGGATGCCCTTTTTTAATGTGATTCTTATTCGTGTCTTTTACTTTTTATAAAACTGACCTGTAAGGCAGTAATTCTTGATAATTATTAATAAATAAACTAAACTAAACTAAACGAAAAATTCTGACGCCATCACAAAACCCACCTTTCACCACTTCCTAGTGTATTAGTTTTTCTGCTATGGTAAGTCTGGTTGAAACTAAATAAAAAAAAAAACCCAGGGAGCTCAAAAGATTTTGGTGAGTAAATCTGTGATTTTGTATGTTGGTTTGTTCTTGACCTACATAAACAGCTCATGCTTTCTCAAACTTTGTATGGCTTTTTTCGCAGATATTTCCTGCTCCGTAATCATAATCAATGCAAAGATCTCGAGTAATTTGCTATCCTCTTTAGCTACGTTTGCGTAGCTAAGGTGTCCTCCATTGTGCCTCCATTTACAACTCCAGCACCCTCATGGAATGGGAACACCCTCTGTATTAGGAACAGAGTTAAAAGCCTGTTATGTTAGCATGTGTATGCTCTATTTGGTAATGGAAGAAAGTTTTTGGCCGCAGGATGTGGTGTTCCGTCGCTTCCGCGGACAAATTCCACAAGAACGCACAAAAGATCGTGCAAGTAAAGTGCATCGTGTACCAACGTAGTTTTTAAGTTACTATACTAACAAAAAATGTTATTAGTATATATATTTTGGTTAAGGTATTTACGAGTATGTATGGGTCTTTGTTGCCTGAAATAAATGGTTTATTATTATTATAATCTATTCAGCATTTTGACAGATCCTTGTCGATTAACTCCTCCGATCTGTTACTTCACAACAAAATGGGCATAAGCCTGTTGGCCAAATACCATTGTTTTGAGAAACACAAACAATAATGAGGTAAATATGTGTGTTTCATTAAGTTTGATAAAAGAAAAACTAGTCACTACATCAATTTTGAGAGGCAGGCAGGCAGAGGCATATTGTTTAAACTAAGAATCTTTTTCAGATAGTAATCATTAAACAGCCTAATTAAGCGATAACGTAGACAACTATATAACTACCTCGAATTACATTCACTAGATACAGTTCTCTTTGCCCAATTGAAATACTGACTTTTAATAAAGTGTCAAATAAAACTAAGTCTAATTAACTAGTGTTTTAAATAGTATTTTGTTAGTGCTGAAATAAAAGGAGTTTAATTTCCAAGTAAGTACCTACTTTTTACCTTCTTTTGGGTTTATTTTTATAACATAAGAAGAATAAATCACCTAATGAGCTAAAGTGAGGTCAAGCAACAAACCAGTTGTAATTTTCCTGATTTTAATGATTAAATACGAAATCTGCTCCATTGTGAAATACCAAAAGTAAGATTGAAAACTTACATAAAGTCGTAACGGACCGTCAGACATGGGAAAAGGATTTGTTTGACTTTGTTATCAAAATGCAATTACAGCAGAATTACCCATCTAATCGATTAGATCACCAGCTATTTGTCTAGTTAGAGAAAAGAAGGAAAATCTCAATTTATGGAAATACATTACACCATTTACTTCTAAATGCAGCTAAACCAAATCAGGAGTACTTCAAGGAAGTGTACTTAGTTCATTACTTTTTCTAATTTACATAAACGATTTAACAATAATTTTAAACCGCAAATGTTTTCTGTATGCAGACTATACATACAATCTCTCAGTTCTAAATCAGTAACAAAAATAAAATGTATTTTTAGTTCATTTGTTTAGAAAATGGAGAAGGTTAAGACGTTTTGGTTGCTGATCAGCGTGATAGTGGCCTGTTCTGAAGCTGCTAAGATCTTGGTAGTGTTCCCTATGCCTTCGAAGAGCCACGGAATCCTTGGTGATGGATATGTTAGGCATCTGCTAAATGCCGGTCATGAGGTAAGCGCTGGTTTAAGGTCATATTGTCGTTGTTGATGCAATGAGCTAAGACCATTTAAGGCTCCCGAGCCCAAATTGCACGTTCTAAACACCCAAAAAAGTACTAGGCTGGCATGAGTGCAAAATGGTGTGTATTTCAAGAATCGGTCGACTATTAATGAATACAATAATATAATTAAATACCATCTTGAATTCATGCTGGCCTAGAACTTTTCGTGAGGCTAATTTTAACTATAATTGATTTTTTAAACTTTTGCACCCGAATTTACTTCATGAAGTTTATGAATTTAGTTACTTGACCGTTCGGACGGAGACCTTTTTTGTCTACGTCTGAACGGACCGCGGTCCATTGATTTTGGTCCGTTCACCCTCAAGTTCATTGTAAGGCTACATTTGGTTTCGCTTTTCTTTTTTATTTATTAATTCTATTATGTGGGCTTTGCTTCCTGAATATTCGACACGTACGCTATACGCTATGTCAAAATAGTCTGTGGTGTGGACCAAAATTGTCTAGGGTATCGTCTTTTTCAATACAATGCTATCAATAATTCTACAATTAATATCTCCGAAACTATTCATTTGCGATGGTTGAAATTTCGTAAATCGGTTTCTTAAATTAGTAGAAACCTAAAATAAAAATCACAACATCTCCGGTTAATGTACCTAAGTGTCTAGCTCTTTAAATCATCTGTTCTTTCAGGTTGTGTACTTGACGCCGTTTACTTACAAGAATCCTCCCGCCAAGCTTCGCACAATTGATGTTAGCGCTAACTTTGACCTGTTGCCTCGTAAGTTTTTTGTCCATATTTTTTCCCAAGATAAAACCTATCTCTTTGGCGAATTTCATTACGATCCAATCAGTCGTTTAGTCGTGAAAATTTAACAACCCGCGCCCCATGACTTAAATCCCCGAAGGGTAAGAGTACTTTAAAAATAGTAAAACAATCCATTTTCAATATTTCAGCGGACCTATTAAACATGAAGGATATTATGGATAACACAGCCGCAGATTTAAGCACTACTTTCATGACATTCATAATGGTAGAGATGGCAAAGAAGACGGTTCGATATGAAGAAGTGCAGAAGCTATTGAATGATCCCAAGGAACAGTTTGATGCGGTGATCGTTGAGTGGATGTTTAGCGATGTCAATGCTGGGTGAGATACACAATTGAACTTCGGAACGTAACAGATTTTGGCACTTTAAGTAGCGTCTTTCAGCTTCTATGATGTGCAAACAACACGACAGGCAAAATACGAGATCTGTCGTCAGTGGAACAACACCAAATTTACACTCCAGGGCAGAGTCATCTTTGAATCTCCACCGGAATAGTATTTTTCCTTGCTTCAGGCAGAATCTGTGTTTGGAAGTCTTTTTAAAGACTTCCAGGTCAACCATGGCAACTCGTGTCTTGGTGGGAGATTTCAGCAAGTAGCACAAATGGGTTGGGTTAGGGAAAAACTTTCTCGCATAGATTGACTCTTTCCTTAGACCGTTTGCCAGTGAGCGGGTGACACACAATTTAAAATTTGTTTCGAGTTTTCAGCTTTTACACACAAAAATTTTGTTGTACAACAGGTTTCGTGCATCGGAAATCATTTTGTTTTTTTTTTAACTAGAGTAGTAGCATAACGCGCGCCTCCCTGTGGCGCTGTGCGTAATAATAAGTACGCCTTTTTTTTTTTTTTTTTCGTATGGGATATCATTAAATGACCCCCCCTCCCGCTCCGCCCAGAGTGGGAGGAGCCTAGGAGTGTCAGACTTTTACTGACTAAAAACCATCCATGTTCCTTCCTCGCCCTTTACGTTCCGAGGCCGCGGTATCTCTTTCCAACAGTCTCGCAGCCCCGGCAGAAATAATAAGTACCCTAAATTTCAGATTTGCTACAGTGTTCAACGCTCCACTTATTTTGTCATCATCTGTTGAACCCCACTGGCAAATCATACAATTGATCGACGAACCATCAAACCCCGCGTATGCAGTAGACAGCATGTCTTCGTACTGTCCACCCTTGACTTTTGCGCAACGAGTAACTGAGCTGTGGCTTCAACTAAAACTTCAGTTCCTGAGATACGTGTAAGTATGACAAAAAGACCTGATGAAGGTTTCGGGAATCCGTTGGATGCGAGTCGCACGGGACCGGTCAATGTAGCGACACTTGGGGGAGGCCTATGTCCAGCAGTGGACGTCTTTCGGCTGAAATGATGATGACAAAAAGAAATGACTTGTTGCTTGCCTACTTGGCAACTAACTAGAAAATAGTAAGTTAAGTCTGTAACGAATTGTTCAAGAAGTCTATTATTTTTAAATTGAAAAGGCTGTCGTGATCATCACAGCCGGAATACATGGGTGTAAAAGACCCTTAATGAAGCTGAAAGGCACTATTTCTCCCTGTTAATGTGATGTTTTTTTGTTCTGGACCATACCTGGGAATCTTGTAAGAAGAAGGGGAGCTCGTGGTAAAATAATAACAGCCGCTCGGGCCGATCTTTAGGTTAATCCGTGCTTGCCTAGGTTGGTCTGTGGATGGGTGACCAACCCTTGCATACCAAGTTTCCTCCGTGTCTCGTCAAGCACGTTAAGCAGATGGTCCCGACTGCCATTTGTCCCTCTATGGCAGTCAGTGGCCCAAAAAGTCTGACAACCAGTCTTACCAAGTGCAGGTATCGTATTACCCAGTATTAACTGGATTGTGGAGGTCAGATAGGCAGTCGCTCCATGTAAAATACTGGTATTCAGCTGCGTCCGGTTAGACTGGAAGCCGACCCCAACATAGTTGGGAAAAGACTAGGCAGATGATGAGATGATGATCGTACCTGGGAACCTTCTAGTTGGTATTGGAGGTCAAAGATCCAGTGTTTGATGTTATTGCTGAATATATCTCATGGACCCTATAGTATTCAATGCATCCATAAGCACAATGTTTGGAGTACCTTGAGTTGTACACACCACAAACCGCATTTTTTTTACCTCAAATAAAAAATCGTTTCCCAGCAAGATTGTTCGCGTACTGTTACTTAGTTTGATGTACAGAATGCCTGGTTCACGGCTTCGTGAAGAGTTCGTCTACACCATCTATACCCCATTTAACGATTAAGTTTTCAACAACAATTGACCAAACAACAACAAAGACAAAAAGAGGGCCAAGACCAAGTGACATCCGCATAGAAAAGTAAAAGTTGTATGAGACAGATATTTTCAGCTTTCGAAAATCTTTTGTCACTCGTAACGCTTTGAACGCAAAACCCCTTTAATGAAATATTTTGAAAATTTCAGTTGGCTAGATAGTGTTCAAGAACAAGCGTACACAGAACTGTTTGCTCCACTTGTTGAAAAACGCGGAAGAAAACTACCAACTTTCGACGAAACCAGGTTTAACGCTTCCTTGGTGCTGTCCAACGCATACGTAACTACGAGTGGAGGAGCTTCTCTTCCTCAGAGCCACAAGTATATTGGAGGTTACCACATTGACGATACTGTGAAGCCTCTGCCTGAGGTAAGGATGACGATTTTAGATGATACATCTACGACCTACGTCTTTGTGAACTTAATTATGTACTGGCAGAACACTTAAATTAACTCCCATACAAACTCACAGAATTTTCTAGCATAATTTAACTGTCGAATTCCTGATATCAGATACTTAATTTGGTCCCCGTAAAAGGATAGAAAAGGGAGATAATAATGATCATTAAGGAAGATAATTATACCAATGTAAATAAGTCATCACGGTGTTACAGAATTTGAAGAAAATTATGGACAGCTCAAAGGACGGTGTGGTTTACTTCAGCATGGGAACAAACTTGAGGAGTAAAGACTTACCCGACGAGGTCAAGGTCAGCCTCTTGGAGATGTTTGGAAGCCTGAAGCAGACTGTGCTGTGGAAATTTGAGGAGGTTTTGCCGAAACTGCCTAAAAATGTGCACATCCTGCAGTGGGCACCCCAACAGGAAATTCTGTGTAAGTATTTAATAAGTCTCCTACCTCCTATTACATAGAATCAGGAGTTAAAATACCAACTCTATTTGTGGTGGTTCAAACTTCGCTTGAAATACTGTTATAAAAAAGTTCTAATCAGCTTGCACTACCAAGTGGTTGTAACGTCACTGTGGGCCGAATAATGCGAAATTAGTGGTTTCGATCGATTTACATACAATCTATAGATTGGGTTAAAAAAATAAATCACTATAATACTAATATGTTGCTTGTAGAATAGTTTTTCAAAAAATCGGAATGATCGCATGTATTTTAGTATGGTTTTTACTCGTTAAAAGAAATTTTTAGAGATAACTTCGTAAATTTTTTTATCGAGTAAAATTAATTGAATTATCAAGGTCGAAATATTGGGAGCTCAAAACAACAAATAATCACGGAAGATATCCCTTAAGTGACAATATAAGTTTTATTGAATTATGTTTTTAAAAACACTGTCATACTAGCATATATCCCGAAAAATGACATAATTATATTTTTGTGGTTTTGTTTATTGCAGTGAATCATATACTTATTTAGGCATTATAAAACTCGCGTTTAGCTCCTGTAGTCGCCTTAAGGTATTTGGAGAAAACAAGCTTGACATATTTCATTTTTTTCAGCTCACAAAAATCTGGCTGTCTTCATAACGCATGGTGGTCTTCTGTCGACGACTGAAGCCATCCACTTTGGAGTGCCAATAATTGGTATTCCAGTGTTTGCTGATCAGTTCATGAATGTCGAAAAGGCAGTCAACATAGGATTTGCGAAAAGAATAAAACTTTCTTACAAAATGGCTGATGATTTCAAGAAAGCAATTTTAGAAGTTGTTAGTAACAAAAGGTGTGTATGATATAGCAGCTTTTAAACAAAACTTAACCAATAGGCATGTGTAAATCGTTTGTTAGGGAGAGAATGTCTCTGCAACCAGTGCTGCTGCTGAAAGTATTTACCTACGATAGAATATCAAGCCGCACAAGTACACTGAGAGAACCTACATAGATTAGAGCGAATAAACATGCTTATAACGTGTATGAACTTGAAGAGCGAGCGGAGCGAGCTCGAAAGTGTGATCACTCTGAACTGGGAATAACGAATGACAGAATGAAACTCGCAATTGCGACGTTATTATTAGATAACTATTAAACGAAGGTTTGCAATTGTTAAATCAAAGCAATTTTGCTCAGGTACGCTGAAAAGGCGAAGGAGCTATCGTTCATCCACCACGACCGGCCCGTGAAGCCGGGTGTGGAGCTGGTGCACTGGGTGAACCACGTGGTGAACACTCGCGGCGCCCCGCACCTGCGCTCTCCTGCGGTGGACTTACCCTTCTACAAGAGAAGGTTCCTAGATCTCGCTGCGCTCATCGCGGTCCTACTCTTAGCTGTATATATTCTGTTGAAGCACGCCTGCGCTTATATTTGTGCTAATGTTTGTTCAAAGAAGGGGAAGTCGGGAAGTAAGAAAAAGAATAATTAAGTTGAGTTTTATAAAAACTTGTTAAATAAAAATATATTTTGTTTTAGTTAATTAAGTGTTCGTCTCATTTCTCTCTCCAGTTTCTCTAATCGAATTTGGTCTCCAAAAATAGAATTCAGACCAAAAGAAACATTTTGATGCCGTAAGTTATTCTTTTATATTAAAAATTATTCTAATTATTTGCATGAAATGATCACGATATTAATATGTATCATAATAATTGGATGAAACAATTTATAACAACGAACTGAAGACAACTGCCGTGCACGCCTACCACCTCCGGACCTGTCGCTCAGCTCCGCGTCGCCGCCGTCGGAACCCAGCCCCATCGTGAGCGCTGTAACACTGGTCGTGGCAGATGTGACGAGCTCAGGAGACGAGTCTTTCTCTCCGGCTACGATGTCACCACCTGCTCGTCGACAGGATACCCAACCGCCGGACGGTTTAGGACTTCGACTCCCACCAGCCTCTGATATGGTTGGGTGGGGAGAACTTTGTGAAAGCCGAGAAAGAGCCCGAGGAGGCTCTCGTTAGGCAGCTGGATCAGGGGTTTGATTCAGAAAGCGGAAAGCGGTATAGCGAAGTTTCCTTAGAGCCAAAGCAGTCATTAAAAATTGGTCCCAAACGAAGACATTATTGCAAAAAAAACCGGCTAAGTGCGTGTTCGGCCACGCTCAGTGTAGGGTTCCTTAGTTAACCCGTTATGACATGATAATTTATTATTGTTTTTAATTTTTCTATTTTAGATTTTGTTTTTAACCCCCGACGCAAAAACGACGGGGTGTTATAAGTTTGACGTGTCTGTGTGTGTGTGTGTGTGCATCCTAGATGTCGAACGGATGAACCAATTTTGATTTTTTTGTTTGAAACGTGAATTAGTCGGGAGTGTTCATAACTTACTTATACTTTATAAAAATCAGTCCAAGATGGCCGCCGCCACAAAATCGCGGATTACATATTTATTCAACAACTTTCTCAGCATGGGTATCAAATGAAAGGGCTTGACTAGTAGAATACTATGCGCTATAATAGTTTTAAAATCCAAGATGGTTGCCACCACAAAATGGTGAATTACATTTTTTTTTTCACAACTTCCTCAATATGGTTTTCAAATAAAAAGGCTTGACACCTGTAAGCCGCTGTAAGGAACTTCGTTCCAAAAAAATACCGTAAAATTATAACCCTACCCGTTATAAACAAGCAACTACTTCGTCTTAGTCACTTTACAGGATTTATTCTAAGGATTTATTATGTATTTGGTACGAAATTATCCAACACCCAAGTTCGACGACTAGCTATTAATTTAATGCTAAACTAATAAAGTTATCTTAATCGCTATAATTTTCCTTTAAAGTTCATATGTACTGTCATCATAATCATGTAACAAATATTTGCACTTTGAAGTTTAATATTTCGTTAATGGAACATTAAATCGGAAAATAGTATCGACATCCTTAAAATACCTATTCAACGATACCCCACGCAATGGGAAAGACGACGAAAAAAAATTCATCCCCACTTCAGATGGGATGGTAGGGGAGCTACCATAAAAAACAATATTTTCCAAAATTTTATTTTACCGTTTTGTCGGCGTAATTGATGTACACACCTCTACCAAAGTACAGCTTTCTAGTACTAACAGTCTCTGAGCAAAACCTGAAACGGACGGGACGGAGGGACAGACGGACTTGCCGAAACTATAAGGATTCCTTGTCAGTACTACCGAACCTTAATTAAACTATGAGTATGTAACTTAAAGTTTTGTTGAATTTTAAAAGCTTAGTCGTTATCTACGTTACTTTATTTACTAAACAGATGGCCCGTCAGTTGACATTTAATCAAAATCGTGGCCCACGATAAAAATAAGATGAGCAGCCTTGGAGCCTTGGTATAGATAATACTAATTGACTCAACTTCCATTCAATCCAAACCGTACGTCCAATCCATCTCTAGTCGATCGGACGGTAGATTGAGTATTTGTCGTGTCTTAAAAATACTGTAGAAAATAGAAAGTGATGTTTTGAAGAGCACACCAGTTCTTCAAATTTACCATTTTAGCTGTAAAAAATAAGTGAATTGTGTGTTATTTTACTTTGAAAGTGTGGTAATTGTGGTTTCATTTATTTATTTAATCATTTAAGCACACATAATGTAGAGAGGCGGACTTAATGTCAAAGGCGTTAGTATGTTATTATTTATTATGTAATGTATAAGAAGGCTGTTTGACCCAGAATATTTTAATAATTATTTTTTGTGTTTAGTCGAATTAAACTTTTTTAATGCCAACTTTGTTACTACTGTGATTGCTGTCTTTCTTGTCGATACCTTTTGTTTGATAGGTCCTACTCCCGTCGATTTTGTGAATATCGGTATTTTACGAACTTGTAAGCGTGTACTTAAACTCCAATAAACAGCCACGACTACTGACAGACTGAGACTCTCGGTTCCGGCTGTCATTTGTAAATATTTGACAGCAGTTACATCATAATTTTTAAAGCCGCGGTCATCGCGATCGCGATGCTGGTTGTACTCTTCGTATTATAATGGTATCATGAACATTGAACATCTGTGATGTAGTAACAAAAACCAGTATCTGACAAAGGTAATACTAAATGTAGAATCAGTCTCATGTTTTGGAACAATTTGACCTCGCCAACCAGCTTTGTCAACCAGTTCCAGCAGTTTACGCGCGTTTGACAATTCGTTAGGTATTTTTGTGTTGATTTACGAACCAGAAAGAAAGCGTTAAGAGGTCAGGTTAGTGCTTTTGTTACCACTATCGGGCCGTCTACTTAACAGTCATGAACGTTGTTTTATGCAAAGCTTTTGACCTTGTCAATCATAAACAAATTTTGCAATAAAGCATAAACTATCAGAAGAATTTTATTAAATCATTAGATATGTATGTGTCTAACTGTGAGCAAAAAGTAGCAACAAGCTCAAGTTAAGTACAACAATAAGTCAGTACTTTTGTAATAAATACAATCAAAACAAATCAGGAGTACCACAAGGAAATATACTTGGCCCCGCTGTTACTTCTTCTCTTTTTCATCAACGATTCACCTACCACTTTACACACCGCCAATGTGTACCTAAACGTATTTACCATGAATCGGCCGTACCAACAAATAAGTTTTTTTATGAAAACGGGTATTTATCGCGAATTTACCTTTAATTTAAGACCGACGTTTCGACCGGATTGCACCAGCCGTGGTCGCGGGGAGTTTTTCCAAGTTTTAGTATTCGAAAATAGCTTTTAACTGTTAAACATTGAAGGATGTTCAACATTCAATTTTGATTAATCAATGGAAAACCTCGTGGGTGTATTATTACACTATGGGTGATGAGATACTTAGTTATCTGAATACATATTACATATTATGAGATAATTTAAAAATGAATCACATGAATGGTTGACATTGTTGTCCAATGGTTTTATAGTGTCGTGTCGTGAAACTAGCATTTTTAACATTTGTTGACTTCTTTGACAATAAATGTTAAATATGCTAGTTTCACTGTTAAGCAAAAAAAAAATAATACGCTCTTGCAATTTTTTTTTGTATTTTACCATATTTTTAATCAAAAATAAATTTTATTATATTCGTCCGCAAACTAGTATTAGTAACCGGCTTATAATATCCTCGGTTCATGGCACTGAGAAATTAATCAGGAAAATCCTGGCTTCCACACTGGTTGATTTTGACGTGCCGTGCTTCGCCGAGATTATTAAATTCTATAATCATACCTACAAAGTACTCTAGTCTCGACAAAGATAACGACGCTGTCGCAAACTTCCGATCGCTAATTAGCAACAAAAAAATTCGGTTGGAATGTCGATGCTTGCGAAAAACCCATCTTGGATGTAGAGACTTGCGTTGATTATTACGATTAGACGTGATTTTTTAAATAGTGGTAAAACATTATGCTGTTGTACTTTATAAGTGTAGAAAATGAAGAAGATGAAGACGCTTTGGTTGCTGTTCAGCGTGATAGTGGCATGCTCTGAGACTGCCAAAATCTTGGTGGTGTTTCCGATGCCTTCGAGGAGTCATGGAAACCTTGGTGATGGATATGTCAGACATCTGCTGAATGCTGGTCACGAGGTCAGTGTTTTTGATTGAGTTTAATTTTTTGACATTAAACAGGATGCATGGAAATTACACTCTCAAATTTTTGGCCATTAAATGTAACCCACGTCATGGTACACATCCGTTTTAATGAAATGTAATATTTTTTGGAATGTGCTCAAAAGGACGCCTTTTACAATTAAAAAAATAGGTATAGCCCTGTGATGAACAGACGACATACTAGGAGTAGTAATGGGTTACAAAAACTCAAACTCGAAGCATTCATACAAAAAAAAACTAGCTTTAACTTATCAACTACATTTTTTTCTTAAGCTAAGCTTGTATCTCTATTTCCAGGTGTCGTACATAACGCCATTTCCTTACAAAAATCCTGCGGCCAAGCTTCGCACAATTGATGTTAACAGCAACTTGGAACTGTTAGCTCGTAAGTTTGTACTTACAAGACTTTCTTTAATTTCTTCAGAAAACATAATATTGAGTCAGGTCCAGTAAACAGAGGGCAGTCAGTTTATCGAATCTCTTTAGTCTTTTCAACATCATAATATGATTCTACCTCAAGAAATGAACTTTTAACAAGTATGTTGCTAAGTATTCAAAAATTTTTAGAAATACATGCAAGGTTGCTAAAGCCCTGCACATTAGCAACAAGATCAAAACAGCAGAAAATAAAATAAAGACAGTTTGGAAAGTCATAAATAACGAGACTAACAGGAAGAAAATACGTAACACTAGCTACACATTAGATACAGCAAGTGGTCCTAAAAGCTCTAATCAGGAAGTAGCTCAAGAATTTGTAAATTTCTTTACAGAAATACCATTAAAAACTACGGAGGCTCTAAATTCCTCTCCTGAAGTCTCAATGGGTTTATTAAAGGCGAATGTGTCTGGCTGCCTGGCTGAATTTAAATTTAAACACATTAACCCTATGGTAGTTATTAAAGCTTTCCGGCAAATAAAAATCAAACTGACCGAAGATCTATGGGGAATGTCTATCAAAGTTTGTACATCCATACTTGAGACAATAGCCCCATACTTAGCTTTAATTTTTAATCTATGTGTAGACCAAGGAGTTTTCCCTGATTTAATGAAATACAGTAAAGTCATACCTCTTTTCAAATCCGGGGACAGTAAAGATACTAACAATTATAGACCTGTATCCGTGTTGCCAGTTTTTAGCAAGGTTTTTGAAAAGGTAATGCTTGATCAAATGCTCTATCATTTTAACACCAACAGAATCTTACATGATCAACAGTATGGTTTCACCAAGGGACGTTGTACAACTGACGCCGGTGTAACCTTATTAAAGCACATATTTACTGCGTGGGAAGAGTCCCAAGATGCCATAGGAATTTTTTGTGACCTCTCCAAAGCGTTTGATTGCGTAAATCACGACACATTACTTTTGAAACTTGAGCATTACGGACTGGGTAAACTTGCACTTAGTTTGGTAAAATCATATTTGAATGATAGACAACAACATGTTCAGATAAATGGTGTCAATTCACAGGGTTTAAAAATAAAAATGGGGGTTCCACAAGGCTCTATATTGGGTCCTTTCCTCTTTCTAGTATATATAAATGATCTACCCTATTTATTGAAAAACCAACCTCAAAATATGGTGTTATTTGCTGATGACACTTCCTTAATTTTTAAGATAAACAGACGGGCACAAAATTTAGATGACGTGAATAATGCCCTACTTCAGGTCCAAAATTGGTTCACAGCAAACAATTTGGTATTAAATGAAAAAAAAACCAAATGCATAAGATTTGCTTTACCGAATGTTAAGGGTAGTGATTGTGATATATTATTGAATAATGAGAAACTTGAATTCGTAGATAAAACGGTTTTCCTGGGGCTTACGCTTGATTCAAGGCTACAATGGGGTTCTCATTTAACATCTCTTGCGGGGCGGCTAAGTTCAGCAGCATATGCCATTAGAAAAATCCGTCAATTTACTGATGTAGATACCGCTAGACTGGTCTATTTTAGTTACTTCCATAGTATAATGTCTTACGGTATTTTGCTATGGGGACGGGCTGCAGATATTGAGTCTATATTTATTCTGCAGAAAAGAGCCATCAGAGCTATATATAATCTTCGTAGGCGCGATTCTCTAAGGGAACTGTTTAAGGATATTGGCATTATGACGGTACATTGTCAATACATTTACGAAAACATAATGTACGTTAGAAAAAATTTGCATCTTTTTGGTAAAAGAGGTGACAGACATAATTACAGTACTAGAAATAGGGACCAATTAGTTCAGCCAGGCTTTAGACTCGCTAAAGTAGACTCATCTTTCATGGGGTACTGTTTGAGATGCTATAATAAAATTCCACAAAGTATTCTTGAACTGAATGAGACGAAATTTAAAACATGCATTAAACGCACACTATGTAAACAAGCATATTACAAGTTGAGCGATTATATCGCTGATAAAAATGCTTGGCTTAATGCTGGTCCTGCTCCACATGGACAGGGGCGCAAAAATTGATAGCATTAAATGGTATAGTTGGAGCTGCTGAAGATTGTACTTAACTATCTTTGCATTGTATAGATTCAATGTTAGTATTATATAATAGCATAGCCCATATTGTGTGAGTACTATGTGCTAGTAAGCTATCATTCACTGGAAACCTACGGCAGTTCTTGACTTGAATGTGCCCTGGAGGTTGAGAGTATGTCATGCTCACTCAAATGTTTCGCTGATGGTGGCGCGTGTGTCGGACCATTTAGTTCCCTTCAAAATGGTTGAGCTGAATGGTGCTGATCCATGCGTCATGTGCGTGAATGGGCGCTGTCAGTTGTGACTGGTCATCTCTTAGTCGCCATGGTTTATTTGAATTAATTATTTTGTTTTTGAGTTATATTTTGTTTTGGTTTTGCTATGGACACTTTTAACGTGCACATCTTGCTACATTGTTCTCACATAATATACCATCTCAACATGAATGATGTAACCAAGATTTTGTAACAATATTTTGATTTAAAAGAGTGTCCATGGAGTTTCTTGCCCGTTCTTCTCCATAGAGATCTACGCTAGGGAATGGGCAACTACAGTACTTTCACAGTTTTTATGTCTTGTGACTGGGACTGTAGCTACATTAAATGTTCATTTTTGTTTCGACAATTCAAAAGCGCCTGTAACTGGCCTACTTGAAATAAATGCTTTGATTTTGATTTTGATTTTGATTTTGAAGAAAACGACACACGAGGAAAATCCTCAATTAGTGACTACTGACTAGCAATATCAGTTAGAACTGAATATTTCATTAATATTTCGTGTCTTTCAAAAAGATCTTATAAAGTGTTTTTCATCGTTTCAGCGGACATTATGAACATGAAAGAAATCATAAACATGAAACAAATTGCGGAGCACAAATCCCAAGAATTGAACTCTGTTTTTATGACTTACATGATGCCAGAGTTAATAAAGAAAACTGTTCTGAATGAAAACGTGCAAAAGCTGTTGAATGATCCGACGGAATATTTTGATGTGGCCGTCATTGAGTGGATGTTTGGCGATTCACTAGCTGGGTAAGAAACCAAATTTAACATTGTAAAGCTAAAGCTGCTCATTTTTGCTTAGTTTTTCCATGCAAGTCTGACACTAGCTGACTTTTAAATCTACCTAATAAATTCCCTTACTTTCAGATTTGCGCAAGTGTTCAACTGTCCACTGATTTGGTCGTTATCTGTGGATCCTCACTGGCAAATTATGCAATTGATCGATGAACCTTTGAACCCCGCATATTCGGTGGACTCTCTGATTACTCCGTACTCACCACCGTTGACCTTTTCGCAACGAGTGTTTGAACTGTGGACTCAAATAAAAATTCAGTTCAAAAGATTCGTGTGAGTATTACAATTATAATAAGCAATGATCTTGCTTGGAGGAGTTTGATGATCAAGAGAGTGGCACATAAGAAAATAAAACACAGCAGAGTCATAACACTACCCGTTCTGATTATTTTGATCTACTATTCTATTCCTAACAAATATTATAAATGCAGAAGTAAGTTGGTCCGTTACCTTTTCAAGCTTAAACCACTGCACCTGCAATCTTGTAGACGAAAATGTTGGATGACATTAAAAGTACATCAAAAATTGAGAAGGTTTTAAACAATGTTAACGTAATTTCTACAATTTCAGTTGGTTGGACGGCCGTCAAGAAAACATGTACAACTCACTATTTGGCCCTATTGTTGAGAAACGTGGAAGAAAATTCGCAACTTTCAATGAAGCCAGGTATAACGCATCCTTGGTGCTGTCCAACGCATACGTAACTACGAACGGAGGTGCTTCTCTTCCTCAGAGCCACAAGTATATCGGAGGTTACCACATTGACGAAACTGTGAAGCCTCTGCCTGAGGTAAGGATGATGTTTGAGAAAACAGAATTATTTGTCTGCAAGATTTATAGTCATAAAGATAGATTTCAGACAAATATTTAGTGTCTGAGGTTTTTCTCACCTAAACTTAATTATGATGATGTGTTTACAGGACTTAAAGAAACTTATGGACAGTTCAAAAGATGGAGTAATTTACTTCAGCATGGGCTCAAATTTGAAGAGTAAAGACTTACCCGATGAGGTCAAGGTCAGCCTCCTGAAGATGTTTGGTAGCTTGAAGCAGACTGTGTTGTGGAAATTTGAGGAGGTTTTGTCGAAATTGCCTAAGAATGTTCACATCCTCACGTGGGCACCACAACAGGCAATTCTGTGTAGGTTTTTGTCTGCCACCCTCTCTTACATGTAATCTTGGAACCTGTTACATCCCATTTTCTTTGGAGAAAAAAGGTCTGACTTGTTTTTTTATGTTCAGCTCACAAAAATCTGGCCATCTTCATAACTCAAGGTGGTCTTCTGTCAACGACTGAAGCCATCCACTTTGGAGTGCCCATCATCGGTATTCCAGTGTATGGTGATCAGTTCATGAATGTCGGCAAGGCAGTCACCAAAGGGTTTGCGAAAAGAGTAGACCTTTCTGACACAATGGTTGATAAACTAAAGGATGCGATAGTAGAGGTTTTAAGTAACAAAAGGTGTGTATTTAACAGAAAGTGAGGTTGATATTTAAAGAATTCGAACTAAACTAACAACTACTGGTATACCGAGCAATTGCTCAAGAAATATCATCTTTTGTAATAGATACGCAGAAAATAAAAAAATCGAAGTAAACTGACAACTACTTGTATGCCTCATACCAAGCAATTGTTAAAGAGATATCATCTTTTCTAACAGATACGCAGAAAAGGCGAAGGAGTTATCGTTCATCCACCACGACCGGCCCGTGAAGCCAGATGTGGAGCTGGTGCACTGGGTAAACCACGTGGTGAACACTCGCGGCGCCCCGCACCTGCGCTCTCCTGCGGTGGACTTACCCTTCTACAAGAGAAGGTTCCTAGATCTCGCTGCGCTCATCGTGGTTCTACTCTTGGGTGTATACATTCTGTTAAAGCGCGTCTTCACTTATATTTGTGCTAATATTTGTTCAAAGAAGGGAAAGTCGGGAAGTAAGAAGAAGAATAAATAAATTAATCATGCTTGAATTGTTAAATTTTGTTTCAGTTAATTAAGTATTCGTCACCATTCTAGAATTTAGTCTGTATTCTGTCTCCTGAATAAAAATTCTGATGCTATCACAAAGTCTACCTTTTACCACTTCCTAGTGTATTATTTTTTCTGCTATGGCAAGTAGAAAAAAAAACCAGGGAAAAAACATGCTTTTGGTGGGTAAATCTGTGATTTTAGGAATGTTGGTTTGATGTTGTAACCATAGAGTTGATAGGCAATCAATCAAATCAAATTATTATCAATACAAATTATTTATTCGCATAATATGGATATAGATGGTAGATAGTTGTTACATTACAAATCTAACAATGAGGATCCTCATATGAACCATAACTGGTATAATAATAACAGACACTGCCACCACGATCTTTAAGTTAAGCCGTGCTTGCCTAGGTTGGTCTGTGGATGGGTGACCAACCTTACATACTTTGTTTCCTCCGTGCCTCGGAAAGCACGTTAAGCTGTTGGTCCCGGCTGTCTTTTGTCCAGCTTTGGCAGTCGTTTCAGGTAGTCAGTGGCCCAAAAAGTCTGACAACCAGTCTTACCAAGTGCTATCGTATTACCCAGTATTAACTGGGTTGTGGAGATCTGATAGGCAGTCACTGGATGTAAAATACTGGTATTCAGCTGTATCCGGTTAGATTGGAAGCCAATTTCATCATTTTTCGTTATCTTGTTTACGTAATAACACAATTTATCAGTCGCACAACAATATACATACCAGGTAAATGTCTGGCAGATTATAATGATTAGAATTATGAATTGATCAGAACAAGTCACCACAGATTGTTTGTCAAAAAATGTAAGTCATCGTGAGCTAACAAAATGTGGCTGTTTGATTGAATTAATTATGGGTTTGCCTAAGTTTTATCATTGGATCAAAGTCTAAGGTAACCTTTTTTTTTTTTTTTTTTTTAGGATGTGAAATCATCAAATGACTTCTCCCACTCTGGGCGGAGCGGGAGGGAGTGTCAGACTCTTACTGACTAAAACCCATCCATGTTCCTTCCTCGCCCTTTACGTTCCGGGGCCGCGGTATCTCTTTCGAACAGTCCCGCAACCCCGGAGTCTAAGGTAACCTAGCTTGGACTTTGATCGAATGATGAAATTTTGACCAGACACCCTATTGAAGAGGTCTCCAGGATCCAGCAGTGGGCTATTGTAGACTGACGATGATGAAGTTACATCGAACATAAGTTATACTCATAGATCGGAATTGGTAGAGATGTTTTATGTACTTGCCATAGGTTAGAATAATGGATATTCCCCGAGTCCCGGGATTTGGTTTTTAAGTAGGTAGTAAAATCATAAAATAACTATTCTCGCCTTCGGGACTAATGAAAGGTCACACTTCCTTTCTGACGGGTAAATATAAGAAGGACGGGATTAAGGATAGTATATTTATAGATAAACTTGATTCATTAAACAACAAAAATGTTTTTTACGTAACAATTTGTTATTCAAGAATCAACAATCATTTAAACATTTTTATTCTGATGTTGTAGGTACAAAAACATAATATCATACAAATTATTTGTTCCTCAGAAAATCAAAACATTATCAAATAGAACAATTTGTATTTACAATAAAATCTTAATTAAAATTATCAATACGCTTGAACAATAATTCACTTATTTAAACAAATAATATAACATAATAAAATCCCTTAGTATCAGTCGGAATCAAGTGGAATAATATATCCATATTAACATCAATGTTTGCGGTCAATGAACCTAAATAGCTCTACCTATTCAGATCACTGGTTATATTACAATTCAGACGGTGTTAGGGTCGTTGACACGCAAACGTTACCGCAAATGATACTTTATCCTCCTGGGCAGGGGTCAATCGAAAAGTGCAATACCTACTCAAAGTACGTATTTAATTTCATTAAACATTTAACGAAAATAATAATTTACATACATTCCATTCCACATTCAAAAATTGTAGATCATTCTAAGGACGAGCCCACCTATAGAAACAGCCCATAACCTTATATTTTGATGGCTATCGCACGCGTAATCTTTCGATTATATACTATAGTATAATACTTACTGACGCAACTTTCATTCACTCGATACAGTATGTCCATACGATACGTCTCTAGTCGATCGGACGGTAATTGTGTTTTGATGCAGTGTCTTAAAATTACCGTCGAAGTTAAAAAGTGGTGTTGTAAAGAGCACAAAAGTTCTTCAAGGATACCATTTTAGATTTTAGGACAAGTGAATTGAGTGTCATTTAATTTGAAACTGTGGTAATTTTAATTTTTTTTATTTACCAACTTCATAATTTAAACACACAATATAATGTAGAGAGCCAGACTTAAAACCATAAAACCAAAAGCATTTATTTTATCATGCAATGGTTATGATGTCAGTCCTAAACTGCTTTTTATAAAATATTTTTTATTAACACAAACCAGTTTCTGTCGAAGGTAAATAGACATTAGACCTTCCGTGGGTGGTAACTATTTGTCCAGATCTAGCTTATTACATTTTCGATAGAATATCACCGGAAAATACTGGTCTACTTAACTGTCATGTGTATTGTTTTAAGCAACGCTTTTGGCTTTGTCAATCACAAAAAAAGCAAAACTGCACAAGCTATCAGAGGAATGTTATTTAATCGTTAGATATGTGTCTAACCATGAGCAAACAGTATCAATAAGCTCAAGTCAAGGTTAGTCTCCATACTTTTGTAATAAATATAGTCAAAACAAATCAGGTGTACCACAAGGAAATATACTTGGCCCCGGTGTTACTTCTACAAATTTTCATCAACGATTCACCTACCACTTTACACACCGCTAATGAGTACCTAAACATATTGACCATGAATGGGCCGTAGCAACAAATGTTAATATCTAATTCCAAAAATTCTCACTGGGCAAAGTTTTATAATGGCTTAGAAACAATTATAGCTAGTATCAAAAGTTTTTTTTTCAAAAATAGGTTTCAACTGTTGTACATTGACGGATGTTTAATATTTACTCTTTAATTTTGAATGGAAAGCCTCGTGGGTGTATTATTACATTATGGGTGATAAGATACTAAGTAATGTCAAGACATATTAAATATGAGATTATTTAAAAAAAACCGCATGAATGGTTATGTAGTCATAGTTTTTATAGTGTAAATGAAATAAACGCGTCAAAAAAATGAAATCAATAATATGCTTTTGAATATTTTGCACGCTTATCACTGTTTAGCAAAAATATGTATTGTATGTGCTTGCTATTTTTGTTTTTGTATTTTACGATTTTAAATAACAAATAAATATTATTCTATTCTATTCTATATGTAAGTACACTTCAGCAAAACCAAGGCTAAAACTATGTTTATTTACTTTGTATAGAGAATGGAGAAGATGAAGACGCTTTGGTTGCTGTTCAGCGTGATAGTGGCATGCTCTGAGGCTGCCAAAATCTTGGTGGTGTTTCCCTTGCCTTCGAGAAGTCATGGAAACCTTGGTGATGGATATGTCAGACATCTGCTGAATGCTGGTCACGAGGTCAGTGTTTTTGATTAAGTTTCATAAATTATTAATAAGAGAATATTTTTTTTTTTTAATTTTATGTGGAAAAAAGAAGGAGAAGAACGGGCAAGATTTCAATGTATTACACTTTTTTAAATCAAAATATTGCTTCAAAATCTTGGTTGCAGCATTAATGTTGAGATTATGCATATAAAAAACGGTACTACGTTTTTTCTTAACTTTGTATCTCTACTTCTAGGTGACGTATATAACCCCATTTACCTACAAGAATCCTCCTGCCAAGCTTCGCACAATTGATGTTAGCGCTAACTTCGAACTGTTACCTCGTAAGTTTTTTACTAACTTACTTTCATCAATTTCTCCTGAAAACACAAAATTGAGTCAGGCTTAGTACACACAGGGCAGTTAGTTTATCAAATCATCTTATGGCCGTTTTTAAACTTACTTGCGTAAAACTGTTGGTTAACGTGCCTTCTTCTGGAGCTATCTGTGTTTCTATAAACAAAGAATGTCCTGTCCGTGTCACTTACCTGTCACTTGATTCGTAGAAGAATCAAAGAATGCTTTTCTGTGACGTTTTGTTTCTAACCGTACAGTAAATAAAATGCCAAACAGACAAAAATGATACTGAGCAACCTACCGAAACCGACTAGTAAGTTATAGAAAATTTCCGTTAGTCTTTTCAACACAAAAGGGCAATCCTATTACATTGCTTGTTTATGTTTATGTCTTATAAGTACTAGGTAACACACTTTTGTTTTTTGTTTTAATTTTGATGTTATTTTACTAATTGATTTTAATTTAATTTTACGTAATTTATGTTTTTATTTTAATGTAATTTTACTAATTCAATTTTCATTTAATTTTATGTGATTTATGTTTTAATTTTGACTTAATGATTTTATTTGAATTTTAATGTAATGTGCGTGTATTTTCTGGATTTTAATGATCTGAAATAAGTGAATTATTATTATTATTAATATTTCGTGTCTTTCCAAAAGTGTACTTATAAATCCTTTTTTATCGTTTCAGCGGACATTATAAACATGAAAGACATTATGGAGAAGAAATCCCAAGAACTGAACTCTGTTTTTATGACTTATATGATGACAGAGTTATCAAAGAAAACTGTTCTGAATGAAGACGTTCAAAAGCTGTTGAATGATCCGAAGGAATATTTCGATGTGGCCGTCGTTGAGTGGATGTTTGCCGATTCTCCAGCTGGGTGAGAATCCGAATTAAAAATTCATTTGTTTAGTTTTTTTAGGCGAGTCTGACACTAGCTGACTTCTAAATCTACCTAATAAATTCCCTTAATTTCAGATTTGCGCAAGTGTTCAACTGTCCACTGATTTGGTCGTCATCTGTGGATCCACACTGGCAAATTATGCAATTGGTCGATGAACCTTTGAACCCCGCATATTCGGTGGACTCTCTGGTTAGTCCGTACTCACCACCGTTGACTTTTTCGCAACGAGCGTTTGAACTGTGGACTCAAATAATGGTTCAGTTCTTAAGATACGTGTAAGTACTATAATTATTATAAGTAATGACATTGCTTTGAGGAGTTGGATGACCAAGAGAGTGGCACACAAACACATCAGCAGAGTCGTAACACTAGCATGGTTTACCAGTTCAGATTACTTTGATCCACTATTCTAACCCATAACAAAAATCATAAATGCGAAAGTAACTTTGTTTGTTACCTTTTCACGCCTAAACTACTAAACCTGCAATTTGGTAGACGAAAAATTAATCAAGTTAATCAGTTGCATGACATTGAATGTTTTAAACAATGTTAACACAATGTTTCTTCAATTTCAGTTGGCTGGACGGTCGTCAAGAAAACGCGTACAATTCACTATTTGGCCCTATTGTTGAGAAACGTGGAAGAAAACTCGCAACTTTCGATGAAGCCAGGTATAACGCATCCTTGGTGCTGTCCAACGCATACGTAACTACGACCGGAGGTGCTTCTCTTCCTCAGAGCCACAAGTATATCGGAGGTTACCACATTGACGATACTGTGAAGCCTCTGCCTGAGGTAAGGATGATGTTTGAGAGAATAATTGTCTGTCATTGAAGGCAAGATTACCGGGGGCCCGCGTGGTGGATTATAGCTCATTCTCTCTCATAGAGAGGAAGCCTGGGTCCCAGCAGTGGGAACATTAATAAGCTCATGATGATGATGATTGATGATGAAGGCAAGATTTATAGTCATAAAGATAATTTCAGATAAAAATGTAGTGTCTGAGGTTTTTCTCACCTAAACTTAATTATGATGATGTGTTTATAGGACTTGAAGAAACTTATGGACAGTTCAAAGGATGGAGTGATTTACTTCAGCATGGGCTCAAATTTGCAGAGTAAAGACTTACCCGACGAGCTCAAAGTCAGCCTCCTGAAGATGTTTGGTACCCTGAAGCAGACTGTGTTGTGGAAATTTGAGGAGGTTTTGCCAAACTTGCCTAAAAATGTTCACATCCTCACGTGGGCACCTCAACAGGAAATTCTGTGTAAGTTTTTGTCTGCCACCCTCTATTACATGTAATCGTGTATCCTATTACATCTAATCTCCTTTGGAGAAAAAATGGTTTAACGTGTTTTTTTGTTTTCAGCTCACAAAAATCTGGCCGTCTTCATAACTCATGGTGGTCTTCTGTCAACGACTGAAGCCATACACTTTGGAGTGCCAGTCATCGGTATTCCAGTGTTTGGTGATCAGTTCATGAATGTCGATAAGGCAGTCAACAGAGGGTTTGCGCAAAGAGTAGACCTATCTTACACAATGGCTGATAAACTGAAGGATAAGATAGTAGAAGTTATAAGTAACAAAAGGTGTGTATTTAGGAGAAAGTGAGGTTGATATTTAAAAAAATCGAAGTAAACTGACAACTACTTGTATGCCTCATACCAAGCAATTGTTAAAGAGATATCATCTTTTCTAACAGATACGCAGAAAAGGCGAAGGAGCTATCGTTCATCCACCACGACCGGCCCGTGAAGCCGGGTGTGGAGCTGGTGCACTGGGTGAACCACGTGGTGAGCACTCGCGGCGCCCCGCACCTGCGCTCTCCTGCGGTGGACTTACCCTTCTACAAGAGAAGGTTCCTAGATCTCGCTGCTCTCATCGCGGTCCTACTCTTAGCAGTATACATACTGTTGAAGCGCGCTTTTGCGTATATTTGTGCTAATATTTGTAAGAAAGGAAAATCGGAAAGTAAGAAGAAAAATAACTAATTAAGTCTGTTATAAGTTTTATTTATTGAAAATAAATTTGTTTAGAAATATTCGGTGGTTCATTTTATTCCTTTATTTAAAGTGGTTGAATTTATTTCTCTTCTTTCTTAATTAGGATAACAAGGAGTATCAGTAATCCACGACTGGAAGATTCACCTGATCTTTGAGTGGATCCTTTAATATCTCGGGATTCTGAGGACTGAGCTGAACTTAATCCAGACTGATGTGCAGTAGATACCAATTTACAGATTAATCCATTAAACAAGAATAGATCGTTATGATGACTGAACTGTGAGGTAGGCATTTTTTTGTGATTCATGAACTTGGCTGGATGTGTCTTGACCGAGTGGTAAAGACACATCTCCAGCTAAGTCATGACATGTCCATGACAGATTTTAAAATTTTATAGGCACACTTGAAGCGATTTGGGTAGTTTTTGGAAGAGTACTTCCTCGTAGTGGTCCCATTTCAAATTGGTGCGATATTCCGTAGCGATTTCTTAACAATGGGTCATATTCATGTCGTAAAACAAATTATTCAAAGAAGCAATGAGTATGGGAAAAAAATAACTATTTGGCATTTGTGGACTACAATAAGGCGTTCGACTACCTCAAGCACACAAACATTTGGAAAGCGCTGCGATCACAAGGAGTACACCCAAAGTATATTAGGATATTAGAAAACTTATACAAGGAATCAACATCAAAAATCCAAACAGAAAGGAAAGTACCAGCGTTCAAAATAAAAAAGGGAGTGCGACAAGGAGACCCCCTTTCACCCAAATGGTTTTCAGCGGTATTGGAACACATATTCAGAAAAAAATATTGGGACACATTGGAATAAATATAAACGGTGAGAAGCTTAACCACCTGAGATTTGCAGAAGACCTGATTCTGCTCAATGAAAACCAAGAAGGCTTAGAAATAATGCTCACTCAATTAGAACGCGGCGCGTGTGTCGGGTCATTTAGTTCCCTTCAAAATGGTTGAGTTGAATGGTGCTGATACATGCGTCATGTTCGTGAACGGGCGCTGTCGGTTGGGACTGGTCAGCTCTTGGTTGCCACGGCTTTTTTTATTTGATTAATTATTTTATTTTTGAATTGTTTTTGTTTGTTTTAACTATGGACACTTTTATTTTTGTTCTCACATAATGCACCATCTCAACAGGAATGATGTAACCAAGATTTTGTAACAACATTATGATTTAAAAGATTGTCCATGGAGTTTCTTGCCCGTTCTTCTCCATAGAGATCTACGCTAGGGAATGGGCAACTACAGTACTTTCACAGTTTTTATGTCTTGTGACTGGGACTGTAGCTACATTTAATTTTCATCTTTGTTTCGACAATTCAAAAGTGCCTGTAACTGGCCTACTTGAAATAAATGCTTTGATTTTGATTTTGATTTTGAACGAGAAAGTAGGACTGTAAGGCTAACTATAAACCGAGACAAAACAAAAGTAATGACAAATCACATAAGAACATCTTTATAAATTCTAATCAGATAGAGTATGTAGAAGAATATTCATTAGGACAAACTATTGCACCAGAAAACCAGATGCAGAAAGAAATAAACAACCGCATAAGCAAGGCATGGAAAAGATCCTGTTCTCTGAAAGAAATTATGAAGAACCCACACATACCCCTAAAAGACAAAACCACTGTATTCAACTCTTGCATACTACCATGTTTAACTTATGGAGTACAAACTTGGGCCCTCACTAAGAAGCAGAGTACAGCACTAAGAGTGTGCCAAAACAAAATGGAAAGAAGCATTCTAAACATCAAGCTACGGGACAATATAATAGTCAAGTGTATGAATCATATTATCAGAAATAAAGGCTATTTGAATTTGAACGAAGAACTTCAGAGATAGGCAACGGAATTCCTCAATAAATGGTCTGGGATTGCTGAAATCTCATGTCTGTCCATTGTTTACACCAGTTCATAACATAACACCACGCCGGTACGCTCTGTGAAGGGGGGAAGGGCATGTGAACCACTAAAAAGTGAAAAATAAAAACTTTTTTGCAAAAAATAAAACCGACTTTTTTTGTGTTTATTGAAATCGGTTTAATTTTTTGCAAAAATTTTTAACCACAGATAAATATTAACTTATCAACATGATTGGGTCTTAAGTTGTGAGCAAGGCAAAAACGCTTGAACGTTTGGAAATTTGTTCAAGTTTCTACAAGGTTCGTATACTCGTAGTAAATAACTTCGGATGTAACCTGCCCTTGTGCCCGGTATATATCTCCTATTACATGTGACTGAAACATGAACAGCATTGACTGAGCAGCGGTGGCCCAGTGGTGGCGGCATCGACTTACGAACAGTCGTGGGCTAGAACTCAGAAGGGCGCATTATTTTGTGCAATTTATTTCATCACCGCTGCTTTCAAAACGCTGAAGGAAAACATCGTGAGGAAACCGGCATGTCCTATAACCAAAACTTCGAAGACATGTGACATCTACCAATCCGCACTGGGCCCGCGTGGTATATTTATAGCCCATTCCCTCTCATTAAGAGGAGGCCGCGTCCCAGCAGTGGGAGGGAACATAATAGGCTGATGACAATGATGATGATGAAACATAACTGGGGAAATGTGGATGTACTATTAGGAATCGAAGTCTAACCTTTCAAGGATTACAGGCGTGTTGATTTGTTACCTAAATAAACATAAATCTATATCTTTTATTCAAAAACCTACTAACATACTATATCGGTTTGGTATACAATTCATATACAAGTTTTATCGGTAAAACTTGAGATTAATAGAAGCGTGATCAAAGATTAGGTCGTGCATGTCTTATATAAAGCAAACAGTAATTTAAATTAAAATAGAAATCAAGGAATAATGCCCACTTGGCTACAGTGAGAGGGTGTGTGACTTGACGACTAGTGTCAATATTTAGGTAAGCAAGTAATTCAATTATTATTAATTATTTTTATTTACTTATTTTTTTTAATTATTTAAAAAATAAACATTATTAAAATTATTGAAAATAAACATTATTAACATTATTCATATTATTTAAGCAAGTAATTAAATTGTTATTAATTATCATTATTTATAAAATTATAAAACTATTTAAAAAACATATACTCGTATTATTATTAAAATTAATTAGGTAAGCATCATCTGATGATCAGCCTATTAATCAGCCTATAATTAATGTTCCCACTGCCGGCCTCGTCTCTATGAGAGAGAATGGGCTATAATCCATCACCCAGTGTGGATTGGTAGATGTCACATGTCTGCGATTTTTTTGATTCTAGGACATGCGGTTTCACGATGTTTTCCTTCACCATTTTGAGAGGTAAGCATATTTTTGGTAAATTATTTATTCGTATAAACTTAGAACTATCCACGATTGATTCTACAGTTTCCTTATTTTTTTAAATTGAGATATCTAACACATTCTTGTCATAAATATATTTTACTTTGTAACGAGAAGATATCGTAATATTAATATAATATTTTGTTGAGATGACATCATGATATCTTCAACATAAACGACGAAGAAAAAATACTTATTATAGAAGATAACTCATACAACAGTCTACGCAAAGTTAATCAAATTAAATGGGACTACCGCACAAGCTTCCTCTACTAAATGAAAAAAAAAAACACGAAAATCGGACCAGGAGTCACAGAGAAATCGGTGTACCTGTACATACGTGAAAAAAAAGGATGCACAGATCAGACGTAAATAACAATGAAATATCATCTTATTCCTCTTAAAACAGAATAAAACAATTGCCTTGAGTTAATTGAAAAAAAAACATGACAGAATATTGGCAGTTGGAACCATTGCAGTTCGAAAAATCAGAACTGTCTGGGAGCCGTCAATCACAGACAACGGCTCAAAAATGTTTTGACTCTTGTTTATTTTTAAAACCGGTTTTCCGTGTATAGCAACGAATGTCAAAGAACCTACTTTGATATTGGACCAAAGTTAGGGACAAACTTGAATTGAACTTATAAAAATTATCTTCTATCTGTTATAATTTATTGAAACAATAATATAAGCATTCAAGTCATGCGTTATTGAATAATGAATAAAATAATCAGTCGCATCAAACCCATGGTGCAGGAAAGTAGTGTTAGTTACTTACAATATTCAAGTCATTGTTTTAACCTATGGTTCCAATCTTACCGGCCAGTGTTAGTTGTTTACTTGGAGCAGTAGCCTTGAACTCAGTGATGTGATCTTAATATTAAAACATAATAACATTTGTTTTTGGACCGCTCGTGTTGATTGTAAGTATTTTATAGTGTTGCATGTGTTTTTAAAAAAGGAAGAGTGATAAATGCATTATTTTTCGAGATTGATAGAAATTATGTTGATGGCAGTTCTGTAACGGATGAATGGACTGTGTGAATTGGCTAGAAAGGAGGTCTCTGCTAAGATGACAAGTAATATAGATGTATGAAAGAAGAAGACATGCTGTCACACCAAAGAAATTGGGATGAAATCAGGATGATGAGTACTTCTTTAAATGCAATGTATTTTAATTTCATTTATGTGTTGTATTTTTATTTTGAAGCTATATTATTTAGCTTGGCACAAACAAAGAGAGGCCTCTACCTAGCAGTGGGTGAAGTCGGACTGTGGATGATGATGATGATGAATATTATTGGATGTTTATTGATATAAGTTCTATGTATATCAAGCAGTGGGTAAATATACTCGTAGATAAAAATAACGCAATGTGTCCTAGTAAATTGATGTTAAGGCGACTACAGGAGCTAAACGCAAGTTTTATAATGCCTGAGAGTATATGATTCACTGCAATAAACAAAACCAGAAAAATATGGGATATTCTTCAGGATATATGCTAGTATGATAGTGTTTTGAAAACATGACACAATTTTACTGTTATATTGTAATGTTACTCGATAGAAAAAAAATCACGAACTTATCTCTTTTAACGAGTAAAAACCATACTAAAATTCATGCGATCATTCTGATTTTTTGGCAAATAATTCTACAAGCAATATACATATTAGCATCACAGTCATTTGTTTTTGGTCCAATCAATCGATCGAAACCACTCATTTCGCACTATTCGGCCTGCAGTGACTAACGTGACAACCACTTGTTAGGTAGTGTAAGCTGATTAGAACAGTATTTCAAACGAAGTTTGAACCACGACAAATAGAGTTGCTAATTTAGCTCACGTAGTCGCCTTAAGTTATAAAATTAAACCAGTAAATTGTAAGTTTAAAGTGGTTCAATATTTCTGATTACCTATTTATCTTTTATTGTACCTCTTTCAATGCTCAGTATCGTAGTATTCTATTTATAATCGTCTACGTGTGATTGTGTTATCAGTTTGTATGAATGTGATAATTTTATGTTTTTACAGCAAACTTGATTTATTGACATAGGTACGTACGCGTTATTGTATTGAAAATAATTATTACACACGTAAACCAGGAATCGATCATCATCTTCCTAGCCTTTTCTCAACTATGTTGGGGTCGGCTTCTGGTCTAACAGGATGAGTATTTTCCATGGAATGACTGCCTATATGACCTCCACAGCTCAGTTAGTACTGGGAAATAGCCTGTGATAAGAGATCTACAAATGAAAGCCGGGAACAATGGCTTAATCTGCTTTCCGAGGCACGGAGGAGACTTGGTATACGTAATGGATAGTCACCTATCCACGGAACAAACTAGGCGTGCTTGTTAACCTAAAGATCGACCCGAGCGGCTGTTATTATTTAGCCACGAGCAAAACAGGAACTGAGCTGAGCGAAATTGGCTATCAAGATAATAGGACAGTACATGTTACTACTTTGCAAAATTACTTTTGAATCCAATACATTTGGTCAAGTATTTTAGGAACAACAAGTAATACTAGGTGTTACCTTTAAACAATCAAATTAATGCCGCTGCTCTGTAAATTCAACTCTCACTACTGCCACTGAACAGAGCGATCAAATTCTCACATTAAGCTTCAATTTAGGGATCGGATTAAGTGTCACCGGGCATAAGACTATGGAAGTCGAGCCATCTTACAATTTGGTGTTACGCTAATTGTACCCTTTACTGAAAAAGGCGTACGAAAAATTATTCTATTTGTAAGGTGATGGTCTTCATTCAATAGAATTCTCTAATAAATGTAGGTCCCAAATCAGGCCTCACTGAGTTTTTGCCTAAACATGCATTGCGAGAATAATTATTACTAAACAAATAAATAAGTTATCTAAAATTAGCTTCACTATTATTGAAGTAGAGAAAACGAACTATTTGTAACAAGTAATTGTTATTTCAAGCAACGAATGGAAAACATATAATTTCAAAATATAAACCTCGTAATTCGCATTTTTTTTTGTAACACGACTCTTAAATAGTTTTACCTTACCTACATTCTACTCGTCATCGGAGTTCTAATTATATGAGAACACAACTCTCTGAAAACACGTCTGAGTATACCTAGAATAATACCTAGGTATATTTTTGTTGTCTTATGTGAGTTGATTTTATAAAAAAAATAGCCGATGCCCGCGTCTTCGCCCGCGTAAAATTATATTCTAAAACCTTCTTCTTGAATCACTCTATCTATTTAAAAAAACGCATCAAAATCCGTTCCGTAGTTTTAAAGATCCAAGCATACATAGGGAGTGACAGACCTCCGGTCCGCCGGTGGCCTGTGTTGCTCTATGGGACAGACAGACGCGGCGGGAGACTTTGTTTTATAATATGTAGTGATAATTACATAAGTCCCCTTTCGTACCGGCACGGTGCGACTTCTTGAAAAAGGGCAAGGGTGAGCTGGCACAGAACTGACTGCCCAGGCAGTGCAATCAGACATACAGTATGTATAAAAAAATATGGGCTGTGGTATAGACTTACTAGCTGTTTATTATTGGTGCTGCATTTAGAAACTTAACATCGCCTATACATGCAAGATGGTATGATGTAATGCGATAACGCAAAACAAAACAAAACAGCCAACATTACACCTACCACTGTTTGTCTCTGCATCACCCAAAGGTCGACTGGTAGAAAACTGTCATTTTCTAGTACGCCTCTGTAATTTGTGCGTGAAAAATACATGTGATTTACACACTTCGAGACTGATCCAAGTTTCTCGTCTAAAAACATCAGTAGAATTATAACCTGGGAAGTCTGGCTTAGCTTTGATACCAGGCTTATCTTTTTGTAACGGTATAAATAACATAATAATTCACATTATTATACAACCGCAATCTGCGTCGGAGTTCGTGTTAAACCACATATACATACTGATAATGATGTACGAACGTACAAAAGCGTATTGTTATTAATGGCAATTACTTAGTGATTATGAATATTAACTAAAGCGTATTGTTATTAATGGCAATTACTTAGTGATTATGAATATTAACTACTACCTGTATTTTTTAATAATATGTTAACACTAAACAACTTTTCAAAATGTTTCTCGTACTGTTACGATTAAAACATCATGTTGTTACGCACAAAGTATTCCGGAACTCACATTTTTAGGAAAAAGATTATTTCTGTAAGTTGCAATCGTCATTAAAAAAAGGCTTAATTTAGGACAGTGTACAGTATACAGTATACATGGTGCTCGTGACTGTACAAGCAAAGAGACTGTTGTGTTTAACAGTGATACCTATACAATCAGGTTGTGAATGATGATAAAAAAAACCTCAAAAACGGCCTATGATTTCCTTTATAGACGTTAATGACTAATGAACAGAACAAAAAATAACCTTGACATCTTACCGCGAGAGGAATCGCTCTGAAGTCGCAATTAACCACAAAAAATCTAACACCAACAAAAATTGTATGTTTTACAGAAAATGGCGTCGGCAAAAGCGGCTGTATATTTTTTGCTGTGCCTCCTGATTTGTTCGTCCTGTGAGGCGTATAAGGCTCTGGTGGTGTTTGGCATGCCTGCGAAGAGCCACTCGATCCTCGGCGATGGAGTAGTTCGACAACTGCTGAAGGAAGGGCATGAGGTTGGTACTGAGGTCAGGGATATTATTTCTTACCAGGAAAGATCGTATGTCCTGTCACTGCATTTTTTTTGTTCTGGACCATTCCTGAAAACCTTCTAGTTAGGTTAGGTTACCACTATGTCGCGACGATTAATTTCTCGTTGGCAAATGTCATGGACGACAGTAATCGAGATTTCGATGGTTTAAGTTCCAACTTCTCCCAAGTTTAAAAAAAATAAAGTTTTCTATGTTATAATTTTTCTGTAAACACCTCTAAGACCACCTGTACTATACTCGTATTTATTGCATCCATCAGCACAATGTTTTGAGTGCATCATATTGAGTGCTAGGTACCGTAGACCGGGGCTGCAAGACTGTTCGAAAGAGATACCGCGGCCAGGGAACATAAAGGGCGAGGAAGGAACATGGATGGGTTTAAGTCAGTAAAATTCTGACACTCCCTCCCGCTCCACCCAGAGTGGGAGAAGTTATTTGATGATTTCCCATCCGGAAAAAAAAAGTACCGTAGACCATGATTTTTCACACAAAAAATACATTTTCCCAGTAGTATTTTTTGCGCAGTGTTACTTATGTAGTTTGCTGTACAGAATGATGTACTAGGTTAACGGTTTCGTGAGGGGTTCGTTTACACCATGAAAGAAGTAAAAGTTTACTAAATAATTTCTAAATGTTTCAGGTAACGTATATTAGAGCGTTTGAATATATGAATCCTCCCCCGAACCTTCGACAGATTGACGTCAGCAGTAATATTGATGTCATGCCAGGTATGTTGATTTTATATCTTCACATTTTCTTATTAGGGCCTGTTTCACTACCTACGATTAAGTTTCCGTACTTGGTAGATAATCTCATAGAAATTCTGTTCCATTTTTGAATTTATTCGGGAAGTAGTAGGCTATTCGAACATCGTGAATTGGGCCTTATTTCTGTGGCCTATTCAGCAAACTATCTTTGTTTTTCCTTCTGTCCCCTATTCTCGTAGTGTTTTTATGTTCGTATTATGTCTAGTGATTTAACTCTTATTGTGGGCAGTTAAATTATAAATTGGCAAAGAAACCAGGGCCGTCCTAAACTTCATTGAGACGCCGATATCGTCAAAATTGCGGGAACCACCTGGATAAGGTACGCACGGAACCGGGAAGTATGCCAGAAAAAAGGGGAGGCCTATACCCAGCAGTGGGTGTTCCAGGCTGATAAGATGATGATCATAGCAAAACATTCGGCGAAATTTATTCGCGGGTGAAAACTGGATGAAGCTGGCACCTATGCTGACCTGTGGGTGAAGTCGGGATGTAGGTGATATTGAACAGTCGTGATTTTTTTTAAATCTTTAACCTTTTGAACGCTGCACTGTCACATACAGGGTGTAAACCACCACATCACGAAGCCGTCAACCAAGCATTCCGGTCCGCCACTGGTGGCAGTTGCAACTATTTGTCGCATTTACCACCACTGGTGGTGGTTGCGTCGGTGTAGTCGCATCTGCTCCGAATTCTGCCACCACTGGTAGCAGATGATACGTAATTAGTGGAATCCTCCACCAGTGGTGGCAGACTCGACGATCAAGTAGCCGTCTGACACCACCACCAAGTATTTCAAATAACAAATAGAAAGAAGGATGGCCTTTCTGGGTCCAGCTATTAAGGGGCCGGCGGAGCGTGCGTCGTTCATACAAACGTAATACCAAAATAATTCGTAAACCAAACATATTCTTAAGGAAGTGTGTATTTATTTCGATTGGATTACATAATATCTAGGTTCCCAAATATATATTTTGAAAGGACAATGATATTTAGACGAGATATGAGGAATTTAAAATTTCTATAAAAAACTTATTTTTCTTATAACTCTTGTTTAAATCAATGTCCATTCATAATATATATTTGGGAACCTAGATATTATGTAGTCCAATCGAAATAACCACACACTTCCTTAAGCAAATGTTTGGTTTACGAATTATTTTGGTATTACGTTTGTATGAACGACGCATGTTCCGCCGGCCCCTTAACTAGTTAATTGTCAATAAAAAAAATGGTTTCTATTTTTAACCGACTTCTAAAAAAGGAGGAGGTTCTCAATTCGGATGTTTCTATTTTTTTTTTGTTTTTTTTTTTTTTTTATGTTTGTTCGGGCATAACTCCGTCGCTTGCCAACCGATTTGGAAAATTCTTTTTTTGTTGGAAAGGGTATTCTTTCCAAATGGTCCCATAGCCACCAAGTCGGGATCTGATGATGGAATCTTGGCGAAATCGAGGGAACTCTTCAAATTTTATATGAAAACGTGTTGCGATTTTGGTATTTTCTACAACAAGTGAAGCATTTGCGTTTGATAAGAACCATTCTACCATCAGATCTGATGATGAAGCTAAGAGTCACGGAACTCCATAATGAGACAATGTACTCTAGTCGTGTTTGGGCTTGTTGTAATTGTAACGGTATGCACTTTCCATGTGTACCAAGCACATGTAAACCACTAAAAAGTGTAAAATAAAAACTTTTTTACAAAAAATAAAACCGACTTCAAAAAAAAAACAAAAAAGTGAAAAATAACTTTAGCTTCTGAAGTCGGTGACAAAAAAATTAAATCGATCAAATCGGTCACCGACTTCAGAAGCTAAAGTTATTTTTCACTTTTTTGTTTTTTTTTTGAAGTCGGTTTTATTTTTTGTAAAAAAGTTTTTTGTATCATTAATTCTACAAGCAACATCAAATATTTCTACAAGAATAGAATAGAATACAATACAAGCAACATATTATTATAATAGTGTTTAATTTTTTTGTCCAATCCATAGATTTTTTTTGTAAAACGAAAGTTTGAACCACTACAAATAGAGTTGCTAATTTAGCTCATGTAGTCGCCATAATAACATTCGTTTCAACGTTTAACAGTTGACTCAATCAACATAAAGAAAATAATGGAGAAATCCATGTTCACAAGTGACCACCAGAACTTTGTAAGGAGGTTATTGCTGAAGATGGCGGCAACTACGGTGGAGAACAAAGACGTTCAGAAGCTGCTGAATGATCCGAAGGAACAATTCGATGTGGTTATCGTAGAATGGATGTTTTCTGAACTAATTGCTGGGTACGTAGAAATGACTAATCTTATACTTATCTATACTTCTGCACTAATATTATAAAGAGGAAAGACTTAGTTAGACTTAGTTTATAATCTGAAGGTTACTTTTATGTCGGTAGTACGTTTGGACAATTACAGAACTCCACGGGGACGAACCCGATACTAAACATTAATCTAAATTAACAGGAATTCCTAAAAGTAGTACGGCTACCTTGACCTTTTGGTGTAAACCATTTTACTTTCTCCAGATGAATCAATCAATTTATTTATTTGTTGGAAAGCATAAATACAATACAATAATTTAAAACATTCATGATGGATGGTAATTTTATTTGACAGATTTTGTGTTTCTACTTAGTTAACACTTCGCGTGACCCAAAGGCAGGCTTTTACCTTGGCAAAAAGGTTTAGTATTGCCATACAGCTTGGTAACACCGTCAGACTCTTGGGGACATTACCAGTTGACAATACAATACTTTATGTTCAATTCAAAATGCCTCGCAATGTCGTATTTTCATTAAGTATTTTAGAAATGTTTGAGGGTTATTTTAAAGGTTGTTTAATGGTGCAGTGTGCCGCACAAATGTTTCTTTCAGTGAACTAGCTCAAGTGAACATGACAAAATGGGCGCGTGTTCACCGAAATGTTCGCGCAAAATGTGGTGCGTGCACACGTAGACGCGGTGGATTCGCATCAACGAACACGCACTTTCTTCGCGCAGTCTATTTAGTTGATCAGTAAACCGACATTCATTCATCTCAGTCTGATAAAATTACGTCAAGAGTATTTACATAAATTACGACAACCGTGACCGATTATACTTCGGCAATCAAATACCACCTAAACCTATTCGAAACATGTGTCATTCCCAACTGTCATGTTCGCTCACAAATGTGATGCAATGAATGCGATCACAAATTGTGCACAGCTTTGTCGATGGAAACGGTCCTGCAGCCCAGTGCAAGAATATTTTGTGCTGCACAAAATGATCGTGCACAATCTTTGGTGGAGTCACACCACAATAGTTTTCATTTCATCTAACTAAACTAGAGAAACTAAACTAACAATAAACTACAAAATTATATCAAAAACTCCTCAAGGATTTCAACTGGTCCTTAAGAGACTAGCGGCGTTGCCACGTCATATGGCAACGTTTAGCTTTTGGACAAGGTTAAATCCTGCCCTTGGGTCACGGGAAGCGTCCACTATGCGTTTGGCAATTTCCTTTAAAATTGTGTTTCTCAGACATTCTGAAAACATATTTTTGTGCCTTTGTTTCAGTTTTGCAACAATATTTGATTGTCCTCTGATTTGGGTGTCTCCTGTAGAGGTAAACTCCAATATCCTCAGCCTCATCGATGCAGCCCCAAGTCCTGCTTATTCAACTGATGCATTGTCTCCTAATATGCCACCATTTACCTTCACGCAGCGAGTCGAAGAGCTCTGGAGAAGAATCAGGGCAAAATATTACGCATTTATGTAAGTACTGACAATTTTGTTAAAAAAGGTGGTACTTCATAGGAGACAATAATCATATTTTTTTTTTTAACTCGTGGGAAAAAATCAGTTGCTTGCATAGGCTGGTTTGTGGATAGATGACCACAAACTACATCCCGTTTTTCATCTGTGCCCAGAACGCAGTGAGTCGCTGGTCCCCATCATAAGTCAAGAATCATAGTTTTGAGCGTTACCACGTGATGGATGTTAAATCTGTTTTAATTGTGTTTATCTGGTTCAACTGTTAGTGAAATCCGTCCTTAGTGTTAGGTTCTCGTAGCTTTTCAAATCACTCTAAGGGAAGATCATAACTTTAAATATTTCACTTAACACAGTTTAAATATCACCGACTCTGCTCCGAGATTCTGCTTCTACAAAATCATTGAAAACATCCTTAATATTCATTGTTACAGGTACTACGATGACATGCATGTAAAAGAATACGAGAGGTTGATAGTTCCCTCCATACTTAAGAGAGGTCGCCAGCCTCCTTCATTCTATGACGTTCGGTACAACGCATCTTTGATTCTGGGTAACTCACACGTTTCTATGGGACTGGCTCTAGGTTTGCCACAGAACTACAAGCCTATAGGAGGGTACCATATTGATGAGGATGTGAAGCCTTTACCACAGGTAATAAAAACATGAAAGAGTACATACACTTTTATTCTACGTTAAGAAGAAGTTGAAGTGCGAAAGTTACATTTTACAATGTAATTTGTGGGTTACCGTCTATCTGTTTGTAACCTTTTACACCTCAATGGATTTGGATGAAATATTTGAAAAACGGATAGGCTATGGCCTGAGTAGTACCATGGAGTAATTATGAAGCTTCTTGCCGGTTCTTATCCATAAGTAACAACCAACCCAAACTGTGCTCCTTTTCTCGACGTTTTATAAGTTTCCATGTAGGCCTATGTGAAACAAAATATGTATTTTGGACATAATTATAAATTTTCGACCTCCATTCAGGCAGCCGCGAGCAAATGCAAATCACTATAAATATTATAAAACAAAGACCTCCGCCGCGTCTGTCTGTCTGTTTGCGATAATCTCAAAAACTACTACACCGATTTTCATGCTGTTGTTACCAACAGATAGAGTAGTTCTCGAGGAAGGTTTTAGTACATAATTTGTACGCGGGCGAAGTCGCGGGCATCAGCTAGTATTAAATAACTCATTATGTGACTAAAACAACACGTTCTATTTCAGGACTTAGAACAAATAATGATGAGTGCCAAGAACGGAGTCATATACTTCAGCATGGGATCAAACTTGAAGAGCAAAGACTGGCCAGAGAAAGTCAAAACTGAACTCCTGAAAATATTTGGAGAACTCAAACAGACTGTGCTGTGGAAATTCGAAGAGGATCTGCCCAATGTGCCCAAAAATGTTCATATATTGAAATGGGCACCACAACCAAGTATTTTATGTGAGTTATTGGCCATTTTTCTTCCACATAAAGCACTTAAATGAGGTGGAAGCACCCTCATGGGATCGATTACGGATTCGTGAAAAAACATCAGTTATTACAAATATGTTGGCTTAATGTATAATGTTTTGTATCTAAAGAAATTTAATGCTATGATAAATATTTAGTTTTAATACCGCTAGACAAAAATATCCAGGTCTGAAAGCAGGACACAAATCCCACCGTCATGCATATGCACATGCACATATGGGCCCACCCTCCCGCCCTCATGCATATGCACACATACAAAACAAGTGAGAAATAATTAGCATGCCATGCAACCAAACCTTTCACCACCCACCCACCTTTTCTCACTTGTTTTGTATGTGTGCATATGCATGAGGGCGGGAGGGTGGGCCCATATGTGCATGTGCATATGCATGACGGTGGGATTTGTGTCCTGCTTTCAGACCTGGATATTTTTGTCTAGCGGTATTAAAACTAAATATTTATCATAGCATTAAATGCCATGGATTTCCGCAAAGTAACGCCTGATTCCATAACTTATCTAAAGAAATGTTAGTGTTATTGGTTGTGTTACTGAAGACTTGTAATTCGTATTTTAAAAACACCTGGATAAATGATATTTTTGTTAATAGGATTTTATGACTATGTCAAAAACATACATTTTGATATAAGTGGTGAAATTTTGTTATAGCACCTGAGGCGGCATTCTCTGAAGAAGAGAGAGATTCTTTTTTCTACCCTCTGTGATAAACGACCTTTGTGAATACATTAAGATTGCATGTTGAAACTAATCGAAGTACGATAAGAGCCAGTTTCCCTTGAAGTGTATTGAAAATACTGTTTCCTATCAGATTATTCCGAAAAAAAAAAACCAAACTACTCGTATTAACCTTAATACTCGTAGTATTATTTTAGTAGTAGTTTATTAGTAGTATTTTGTATTCACTGGTACAAATTTATTTCCAGCTCATCCAAAATGCGTACTCTTCATAACCCACGGAGGTCTCCTCTCAACCACAGAAACAATCCACTATGGTGTCCCCATTATCGGTATACCAGTCTTCGGAGACCAGCCCATCAATGTCAAGAGATCTGTCAATAAGGGTTTCGCCTTAGAAGTCAAACTGTCAAATGATACGGCTGCGGACTTAAAAGTGGCTATTAATGAAATCCTCAACAATCCTAAGTAAGTTTGATTAAGTTTTATGAGCCAATACATAGTAAAACACGAGATAGTCCCGGATTTTTACGGTCGATGGCCTTTGTTAATTCTATTTAAATTGTCTGTTGACTCAAAGTCTTTTGCGTCAACAGACGATTAAAAGTAAAAATCTGGGATAATCTCTGGATTATTATTGCTTTACAATCTAGATATTGTTTTTATTGTGTCTATAGTCAACCATGGTGAATATGCAAGGCAGTCACATATCCTGGCTCAAACCAACACGACCAGCCTAACACGTTCGTCGACAAAGCTAAACTCAAGTATTGCAACATTTCCTCAGAAATTCCGACCTAACTTATTTTTCTGCTGCTGTTGCCCGCGATCAGCCTTAGTTAATTCCAATAACATCAGCTACCTGTGAGTAAAAGCCCCGTCAAATTCGGTCCCGCCATTTCGGAGATTAGCCGGAAGAAACAGACAGACACACAAAAAACAAAAATTAAAGTTTTTGTTATAACTATACTTACGTATATACACTTTCATATGCATTTAGTAATGAGCCATTGTTTTGAAATTACCAACAGACGCTAAAATTCTTTTATTATTTTACAGATACAGACAGAAAGTAAAGGAGCTATCCTACGTCTACCACGACCGCCCAGTAAAGCCGGGCGCAGAACTACTGCACTGGGTCAAGCACGTTGTGACCACTCGCGGCGCCCTTCATCTGCGATCCCCTGCGCTTCATCTACCTCTGTACCAACTCCTTTATCTCGATCTAGCAGCGTTGTTATCAATTGTTCTGCTAGTATTTTTTGTACTGTTAAGATTTGCGTGTAGTCTTGTGTGTTCGAAAAAGATGAATGTGGTTGTTGGTAAGAAAAAGAAGAAGAATTAAGTTTTAATGTAAATAAAATATAGAAATATGTCTGGTTATTTTTATCTGGTATTTTTATTCACGGTAGGATGATGATATTTCTTAACATTGTGAATTACTGATGTAAAAGTAAAAAACAAGAACACACTGTCTGTGTGTGTGTGTCTGTCTGCGTGTGTCTCTGTTTGCGGCATTGTAGCTCCCGAACGAATGAACCAAATTTGATTTTATTTAGTCTTGTTTGAAAAGTGATGGCTGCCGTCACAAAATGGCGGATTACATCTTTATTCTATAACTCCCTCAATATGGGTATCAAATGAAAGGGCTTGACTAGTAGAATAATGTACACTAAATTGAAAGGGAATGAGGAATACTAACCAACGAAATGAGTTAAGGAAAGTGGAGTAATGACTGGTACCTAGGACCTTAGGAATCATTATGTCGGGGGTTTATTAAATTTTTAATTTAATTTTTAACGTTTTTGCCGTCTTAAAACCTGATATATTTTTTGTCTAGGCTCTCTGTTATGTGCAAATAGGTTGTATGCTCATTCGATTAATTTTCCTGTATCTAAAGAGTGCAGCTCAAGCATATTGTATTTATCATTCTCCTACCCTTATCCCAATCTATTTTGGGGTCGGCGCAGCATGTCTTCTTCTTCCATACTGCTCTATTTTTCGTCATCTCATCAGTCACTTCTTTTCTTACCATATCCTTCTTAACACAGTCCATCCATCGTTTCTTTGGTCTTCCTCTACTCAAATACCCATCCACATTCATACCCAAAACTTTTTTCACGACATTTTCCTCATTCCTCCGCATCACATGCCCATACCACGACAACCGAGTACCACACAACTTTTCAGTCACCGGCGCCACTTTCAGACTTCCTCTAATATACTCATTCCTTACTTTATCCATTCGCGTAACACCACACATCCCCCTTAGCATTCTCATCTCCGCGACATGCAGATGCCTTTCATTGACCAACGATTTAAATAGGTACCTACAATTAAATTATGATGCTAGCCACAACCCACATTATAAAATATGCATATTATGCACATGACGTTATTAAATATTTGTATTGTTCACAATGCACTTTGCATTGTGGACAAAATAAATATCTGCTTAGTATTCTATTGGTGAGTTAGTTCTTCGAGCGATAACTTCGACGCGATCACCAAGCCGTCAAGTACTTTTTATATAGGTATATATAAAATAAAATTAGCATCATAGTTTTAGTCCAATCAATAGATTTTTTGTAAATCGATCGAAACCAGTCATTTTGCACTATTCGGCCCGCAGTGACTGACGTAACAGCCACTTTGTAGTGCAAGCTGATTAGAACTATATTATTCTAAACGTATTTCAAACGAAGTTTGAACCACCACAATAGAGTTGCTATTTTAGCTCCTGTAGTCCCCTTAAACAACGACTTCAACTTGTAGATTACGTGCGGATTGAGAGTGAGAAAATGTTTTATTCTTCTACAGCAACCACGTTTTCATGTACAAACGCCAGCACATACCACATTCGTCAACATTTTTAATAGATTTTCAACTGTACGGCGGAAGCATTAGGTTCAATGTTAATTGGGAAAAATTGTCAGTTTCGGGTACCTTGATGTGCTGTTGTCGTGGCGTCCGTCTGTATGTTCTAAACAGTTCCTACAATATTTTCCAGCGCAAGGATTTTTAAACAAGCGGCCGAATATTTGCCCGCACTAAACAGTTATAGGCCTTTTTCTCACTTTTTACTGTCGTATTCTGGGTGATCGATAACGTGGGTGATATTAAAAGGCCCTCCTGATCAGAAGGTCTAAGTAGCAAAATGTCCAACAGCGGGAAACGTCTAATGAGCAGTAAGTCTAATTAGCAAAATATCCATGTAGCAAAACGTCCAACTATCCGATGATGTGTATAGCAGAACATCTGTCTTTATTTTTGTTTTTCTATGGACACTTTAAACGTGCACATTTTGCTACATTGCTCTCACATAGTATACCATCTCGACATGAAAACCAAGATTTTGAAACAATATTTTGATTTAAAAGAGTGTCCATGGAGTTTCTTGTCCGTTCTTCTACATAGAGATCTACGTTAGGGAATGGGCAACTACAGTACTTTCACAGTTTTTATGTCTTGTGACTGGGACTGTAGCTACATTTAATGTTTATTTTTGTTTCGGCAATTCAAAAGTGCCTGTAATTGGCCTACTTGAAATAAATGCTTTGATATTGATTTTTTAGTTAGCAAAAAGTCATTTTTAAAATGTGTAGGTACACTCATGATAGAAAGTAAATGTAATTTTTTTTGATTAAATTATTTGATAAACAAAAACCTCGGTTAAAAAGCTAGTAGCCTCTTAAATATTATTACGATATTAGGAATAAAAGTTAAACAAATAAGTAATGCTAAGCAAATAGTATTCATGACAATAGCTGTCATTCACCATGGCCTGTGGACGGTAAGCTATGGGCTAGCTCGCCGTCCGTCCGTCTTGTGACGACAGGCAGTGTCAACGGCACGTTCGTGTTGCACATAGTGATTATATACTCTGTGGTGTTGCACGCGTGCCTTAAAGACATGTCAGTAGAAAGGGAGGGGTCCGCAAGGGCTGATGCCTGTCGGAGTGGCAGGACTGTTCGAAAAAGATACCGCGGCCGTATACAAAGGGCTAAGATAATGGATGGGTTTTAGTCAGTAAAAGTCTGACACTCCCTTCCGCTCCGCCCAGAGCGGGAGGGATATGATGATTTCACATCCGAAAAAAAAATGGTGTCATTCACCATAAAAAGATATACGCTACAAGTACCAACCATGTGCGCATCACCGTGCTTCAAAACACAAATCCCTGACGTGTAACGTCACTAAAGTGGGACTGGGCTGGCCATGTCTGCCGTATGCCCGACGATCTGTGGGCCAAAATAACCACGATGTGGAGCCTGAAACAGCCAGAAGGCGACGCGGCGGTAGACCTCGCAGGAGATGGTATGTAATAGGTGAAGACTGATGAAAATGAACATTTTTTCTTCAGGACTAATTCTCAAATATAAAAAAAAAACATAAGGTAGGTACACATTTTTCGCAGAATTTGATTTCACGATGAGTCATGGTTGGTCTTGTAGTAACAGTTGTTAATTATCATGAGTACTACATGCCCTTTTAGTACATTTAACAAATCAACCAAATAATAAGAGAAGGTCTTCTTCTCTCGCCACTTCTATACACTTTTCTTATCCGAGCTCGATGGTGGTGTTCCCGACGGCAGTCTTACTTATTCAACTGAACACAAAACATTAAGACTTCAACCAGCTCTAACGTACTTGTGAAGACAGTGCGACCAGACATAACGGGGCCATCTTGTTGAGGAGACCACTTAGCTTCATCATCGGGCCTTGAGGCTAACGTACTTGTCGAAACAAATTAATTACCGAAACACAGTGGATTTATTTTACGGTAAGACTGGAAGCCGACCCCATAGTTGGGAAAAGGCTAGGCAGATGATGAATGGAGATATTTTGTCTAGCTAAGGAGTTCTTAGCTGACCTTCTGGGTCCATCATCAGACTCCTAAACTTTTATGGGTATTCTGTTGACGAACTTAACGCAATTTTCCTGGCTTTCACATAGAATAGCGTTATAATGTTCTTATAGGTACAGAGTAAATTTTCAAGTGGGCGTGAATGGCCAAATCCGAAACTATGAGGAATAGTCAAAATTACTCAAAGAGGATAAAGCCTGATTTTGATGAAAACTAAAACTGCATCATTGCGTTTTCGATAAATCAATATTCTTAGCCAGGAATCGACCAGTTAATTTTGGAAAAAATCCACACGCTATTTTATTGCACCATTCGATAGTGTCGCTAATATTAAGCAGCCGGTTTTACGTGAAACGTGGAAATAGGGGGTTTTTGGGGTTTTTTTTTTTTTTTTTTTGTTATATGTATGATCTATTAGTACTTACATAATAAAAAATCACGCTTTTAATCCCCAAAGAGTCAGGCAGTGGTGTACTTATAGCGCACCCACGTTTCGCTAATAATGTTAAAGTGTACAAGGGGACCCTATTGCCTTTCATCATATGCCTAGCCCTTTCACAATTATGTTGGGGTCGGCTTCCTGTCTAACCGGATGCAGCTGGATACCAGTATTTTACATGGAGCACAGACCTGCATGAAGGAGGACTTTTGGCCGAGGGGTGTCGTTTTTCGACGTTTCCGAGGACGGTTACGCGACACCACGCAGCAAAACACGACGCCGTCAACTTAACGTGTATAGTTATAGTTTCATAAGGTTTAAATTATGTATTAGTATATTTGATATTGCTGTTATATGTTATTTTGTGTATTTTGTCTATGGGCCATAGTTGCCTGATAATAAAATGATTATTATTAAAACTATATTTTTAGGATGAATATTATTTAGAAGGCATCAAATGTATTTTGGGACCTACTCAAGTCGCCACAAAGTCAAAAAATATCAAATGTATATGTCACCGTAAAATTGTCAAACACGTTATATTACAAAATAACGTGTTTCTTTCTAGCGATATTGTAAAGTCTCGAATTATTGTCAACTGAACATACGGAAGTATCTCTGTCCCCATAATCGGGACTAGGGGCACCCTCCCGTTAGGTTAGTTAGGTTCCTTTAAATCCTGCACTCGGAAATAGGGCCCCGCGAAGCGGGGCTCCGTCGACTACGCTTTTTAGGGGAATATAAAGTGTTTTAAGGTTAGGTTATATTAATCGATATTTCTCAGGAATGGTACAGTATCTTTTCATGAGAGTGGTACTACTGGGCAAGGGGGACCCCTCCTTCCCTCCACACCGCGTGAGTTGACTGCCATCGCATGCATTTCACGAAAAATAATGCGTTTTATTGTAAGCAGTATGTTCGTTTGACAATAATTCGAGAGTTTACAATATCGCTAGAGATACCTATTACAATTTATCGTGTTTGATAATTTTACGGTGACATATATATTTTTTGACTTTGTGACGATTCAATAATATAGGATGGCCAACTCTGAGGTTTAAAACAGTTTGAAATGAAGACTGTGGCCAAAAAAGTCGCATTTATTTATTTATTACAACGGTTATACGCCAGAGTAATTAGGTAATTAATTTCTAACGTATTATGCAGGGTGATTGGTGATTGAGTGCAGGCCTTGAAATGGGTGATACCTACTAGAGCTCATTTGCAACAAATTTAACCACGATAACTAGGAGTCCTTATCTGAGTGGTTTCGGAGAAATCAACCTTTTAAGTTATTCTTTGGTTGCAACAGTAAATCACAAAAACTGGCGTGCATAAAAGTTGGGCCAGCCTTATAAGATAACTTAATTTATGAGTACGGAGGTTCATTCCGTTTTTAATTGTCATAATATGTATTTAAAGATTTGATAAAAATAGAATGAATGCCATCGTTTCAGTCGCCTCGATTTGTCACAATTATCAATTTTTGGTCGAGAGGAAGAAAACTTACAAAAAAACTTAAAAGGTTGATTACTCCGAAACCATTCAGATAGGACTCCTAGTTATCGGGGTTAAATTTGTTGCAAATGAGCTCTAGTAGGTATCACCCATTTCAAGGCCTGTACCCAATTACCAATCAACCTGTATACACTACAGTTTCATCTGGATAAACAGCATTAATATAAATTAAAAAAAAGAAAAGAAAATACATTTTGTTACGTCACAAATTATTAGGGCATACAATTATTCATATACAATGTCTTTCACAAGATGTACGTTGAGCACAATAACATGATTTGGTTGAATCTATCATTCAACACGTATGTCACAATCAGCACAGCAATCGGGTAGGTAAAAAAAAAAGGAAATCAACAACAACAACAACAAACAACAAAACAACTGTAAAGCTTACAAGAAAAAAAAAATGAAAAAAAAATTGGATGGACTCACGTAGATCTTAAGATACTAATAATAAGCTTAGTTTAATGTAACGTGTCCAATGATGGAGCACGATCGTAGTTTTAATTTTTTAAATCAAGCAAACAATTAATGAATGTAAATAAGAGCGCGGACCACCACGTCTGCGGTAGAAAATTCATTAAAAAAAAAAACAATAAGGGCATTGATTACGCTGCACGAACAGCGGGGATACCGTGTGGCTCTGAAAATAAAGATAAATATAGTATTAACTGTATCAGGGAAACGGTGAAGGAAAACATCCTGAGGAAACCGGCATGTCCTAGAACTAAAAATTCAAAGACATGTGACATCTACCAAACCGCACTGGGCCCACGTGGTGGAATATAGCCCATACGCAAAATACGCGATTTGACGTGGAGTTGCGGACACCAGCCCGTTGTACAATACAATACAACTGTATTAGGGATGACATGACACAATAATTTATTACTTACTAATAAGATTTACAATGCATGAATGACGCAATATAATCCTAGTCATGATAACGTATCAAAATTTTTAAAACGTGTTGATTTGTGATGATAATATTATTATATTTAATCTCATCAATAGCATGTGGTTTTTGATAGGCAAAACACATCCTTGACGACAGTGTCGACAGCGCAATGACTCGACAAGTTTTCGATTCAAACAATTCAGAATGCATTCCATTTTTAGGGTTCTGTAAAAAGGTAAAAAGGGACCCTTATAAGATCACTTTCTTGTCCGTCTGTATGTGCGTCTGTCACCACCGATTTTCTCAGGAACGGGTGGACCTAGCAAGTTGAAATTTATTTCAGATACTGAAGTCTATATTCCCAATTAGCTGTATAAAAATCAGGGTTCTGAGTTAACACGATAAAAAGATAAATGATATGCTTTCCTGCAAGCTAAAACAGTGTCTTTAAACTAAATGACATTAGTATTTCCTTTCCGACTTCTTTCAAAGGACACACCGAAACAAAATCTGAGGATAGTCTTTTAAAGTGCAGACATTGTCTAACCAAATTATATGAGAGAGAGTCAGAGTACTGTCTCAGATGATGAATTATTAGTAGGTAACTACAACACAATGTCACAACAAACATGTGCCATGTGCCATGTGTGTGTGTGTGTGTGTGTGCATGTGTCATGTCATGTCACAATGTCTTCATCTTCTTCTTAGTCGTTACCTTCATTGTTGAAGGTCGTGTCAAGTCTGAGGTATTGATCACTCGGTGCACTATGCTCTTCCACGTTTCTCTGTCCTCGGCGGTCTTAAAAGCTTCGGCTATTGGTAGGCCAGTGAGCGTCCTTACTCGGTCTGACCAATGAGTAGGTGAGCGACCGCGTGGTCTTGTTCCGTCTACTTGGCCAACTACTATAAGCTTCCCGAGGCTGTCATGGTTTCTATGAGCGACATGTTCAAAATTCGCTGGAAGCAAACAGCGTATAGTCTTTTTGGTTATTTGGAGGATTTAAGAATGGACAAGTTGGGTGGGGGGTGGGGGACTATGTATATTTTAAAAGACTAAGATCATTAGAGTGTCATTGACAAGTCTGGTTTGTCTACAAATTCAAGGTTGCACACTATTCGTAAGATGATATTAACCAAAAAATAACAGATTACCATAATCAGCAGAACTGAAACAATTTTGTGTGGGCAGCCATATTAGCTGTATCTGAGGTAGACAGTGGCCCAGAAAGTCTGACAACTAGTGGGTATCATATTACCCAGTACTAACGGGGGTTTGGGGGTCAGATAGGCAATCGCTCCAACCACATAGGGCTTGGGCCATGGCTAAGCAGGTGATGATGTATTATACCTATTGATGCAATAATAATAGTAATATACTGGCCCATTTAATTATGACAAAGATTCTTTAATACCTACATTGTGTTAAACTATATTAAAATGCCTTCAATTGGGAGGTACCCACTTGAAAATTAATCAGCACTCTAGACATACCATCAATCGATAAAATATTGATTGTATCTAATGTGTTATCGTTTTACGTGCACATTTTGTGGAGATTTGCTAGTCTTTAAGTACGTTATCTATAAGGGGCGTGTGGAGTCTGGGTTCCGTAAAAATTTCGAACAGGAGTAATATGTCTGATTATGTATTTTAAACCGATTTCAATAAAGCGGCCCAGTGCGAGTCGGACTCGCCCATGAAGGGTTCCGTAACAGCAAGTAACATAGTATAAAAGGTCTTGCAGTTCGTTGTAAATGAAAGTTAAATTGCGGTTTACGATTTATGACGTATTAAAAAAAACTACTTACTAGATCTCGTTCAAACCAATAACGATGGAACGATGGTGATGGATGTATTGGTTTGAACGAGATCTTGGGGTATCTATGTTGTCTAAAATAAGAGAATGATAAAACTAAACAAAAACTAAACTAAACTAAAATAAATATATGATGTACATTACCATGTGGTAATGTGCATCATATATTTATTTTAGTTTTATCATTCTCTTATTTTAGAAGTTACAGGGGGGGGGGGAACATTTTACCACTTTGGAAGTGTCTCTCGCAAGCCCATACGTGTGGGGTATCTATGGATAGGTCTTTAAAAATGATATTTAGGTTTCTAACATCATTTTTTTCTAAACTGAATAGTTTGCGCGAGACACTTCCAAAGTGGTAAAATTTGTGTCCCCCCCTGTAACTTCTAAAATACGACAATGATAAAACCAAAAAAATATATGATGTACATTACCATGTAAACTTCCACCGAAAATTGGTTTGAACGAGATCTAGTAAGTACATAGGTTGTTTTTAATACGTCATAAATCGTAAACAGCAATTTACCTTTCATTCAATCTGCTACGGAACCCTTTATGGGCGAGTCCGACTCACACTTGGCCGCTTTTTTAATTTGGTTGAGGACGTTGAGGGGGTACGTATCATAATCCCGAAAGTTCATAATACCTATGATTGAAATACCGACGTCCAAAACATCGAAATTCAAAATACCGAAAGTTTTAAATACCGATAGTCGTTACATCGAAACACAAAATACCGATGTTCAAATGCCCGAAAGGACGAAATCCCTAATGAACGAAATACCGAATGGACGAAATCCCGAATAGACGAAATATCGATGGATGAAATACCGATGGATGAAATCCCGAATCGACGAAATCCCGAATGAACGAAATACCGATGGATGAAATCCCGAATGGACGAAAACTTTTATTTAATAGCCGTATTATATGCCCCTAAAAAGCGTAGTCGACGGAGCCCCGCTTCGCGGGGCCCCTATTTCCGAGTGCAGGGTTTAAAGGGAACCTAACTAACCTAACGGGGGGGGTGCCCCAAGTCCCGATTATGGGGGCAGAGATACTTCCGTATGTTCAGTTGACAATAATTCGAGAGTTTACAATATCGCTAGAGAGTAACTCGTTATATTGTAATATAACGTGTTTGACAATTTTACGGTGACATATAGAAGCACAAATTTTGTGACACAAATGAATCGCTGCAGAACCGACTCCACGTAGTCTTTTCTGCCCTACCCCTAGAGTGTAATTTAAGCCCGCGTAGGCGCGGAGGGGCGAGGCGGGCCGCGAGCGGAGGGGTACTCCCTTGATTGTCCTAAAATTTTTTGTCCGAAAATCATTATCCATAACACGTTTGCTATAAACTTCAGTCACCATAATGTTCAAAACACCGAAATTATGTTTAACATAACTAACTTTACTTTGAATACTATTTTGTCATAATATCGAATACTATAATAATTGAATCTCCTAATTTTACATGACATAAAGTCGTATGTCCTAAGTATTGTATCACATAATGTGTATGATTCCGAATGGTCATTTGTAAACCTAACTTTTAGGGATTCTTTTAGGGACTAACAGTCGCTAAAAATCCCTAAAAGTTAGGTTTTAGTGACAGAAACGAATTGCTGTAAATCTGACTCCACGCAGTCTTGTCTGCCCTACCCCAAGAGTGTTATTTAAAATCGCGTAGGCGCGGAGGGGCGAGGCGGGCCGCGAGTTGAGGAGTAGGTGGTGAGCGTTAAACCCATCTGCGACGATAAGCTCGCGTGAGGCCGCCGGAGCCCCGCAGCGCCGGAGCCGTGACAGAAACCATGCCTGCTGCATGATGCTTGCTCGTTTGCATGCTACATGCTTGCTTGCATACTGTATGCTTGCTTGCATGCTGCACGCTTGCATGCATGCTTGCATGCTGCACGCTTGCATGCATGCTTGCTTGCTGCATGCTTGCTTGTTGCATGCTTGCTTGTTGCAAGCTTGCTTGCTTGCTTTATGCTTGCCGCATGCTTGCCGAATGATTGCTGCATGCTTGCTTGCATTACATGCTTGCTACATGCGTGCTGCATGCTTGCTGCATGCTTGCTTGCATGCATTGCATGCTTGCTTGCATTGCATGCTTGCTTGCATTGCATGCTTGCTTGCATTGCATGCTTGCTTGCATTGCATGCTTGCTTGCATTGCATGCTTGCTTGCATTGCATGCTTGCTTGCATTGCATGCTTGCTTGCATTGCATGCTTGCTTGCATTGCATGCTTGCTTGCATTGCATGCTTGCTTGCATTGCATGCTTGCTTGCATTGCATGCTTGCTTGCATTGCATGCTTGCTTGCTATATGCTTGCTTGCTGTATGCTTGCCGCATGCTTGCTACATGCGTGCCGCATGCTTGCTGCATGCTTGCTTGCATTGCAGGTCAGCGCCTACATACGATTAAACATTTACTCAGAATAGGACTTATGACTTTTTGAAAACGATTTTATGTCTTTTGTATATTATTGATTGTAATACTTATGACCAGTGGATTTAGGGCTTATTATATTTAGGGATTTCAACTTTATGGCATATGATATTATGTGATTTAAAGTTCGGGTAAATTATCATTCGGACGAATGATGATTATGACAAAAAAAATTATGTCATTTTAGATTATGGATTAAAAAGTTAGGTAATACGATAGAGAACCGAGCGGAGGAGCAGGTGGCTTTAACACTCGCTGCCGCGGCTGAGGCTGGCTGGCTTCAGCCGGCTTGCCTGCTGCATGCCTGCTGCGTGCTTGCTGCATGCTTGCTGCATGATTGCTGCATGCTTGCTGCATGCCTGCTGCATGCGTGCTGCTTGCTAGGCAACTTTTAAGTGTTTTTACGTAAGGTTTACAAAAAATCGTTTTTCTCGGAAACGGTGACAATTTCGGAATTTTGAACTTCGGGATTTTAAATTTCGGGCAAATGAACTTTCGGGATTTCGAACTTCGGGATTTTAAACTGTCGGGCAAATGAACTTTCGGGTATTTGAACTACGGGATTTTAAACTTCGGCATTCTAAACTTAGGGTTTATAAACTTCGGGATTTTAAACTTTCGGGCAAATGTACTTTCGGGATTTTAAACTTTCGGTCAAACAACCATTCGGCGTTTCAATTTTCGGGATTTCGTCCATCGGTATTTTAAATTCGGTCTTTTAAAATTCGGGATTATGATACGCACCCCGTTGAGGACATAGTCACGGCAAAACACACTTACTTACCACAAAGTTTTGTGAACTGCTTATTTCGATGGCAGCTGTTGCTTTTGAGCATACTTAAAACTGTATTCCTCGTACTTACTTGATAATTTTAAACTCTTCTCTCGATTGTTTCTTTTTTTTGTCTATTTCATTTGCTTCTCTTATCAGTATTTTTTGTCCGTTGACAAAATACGTGGCTTGTGAAACTCGATTCAGAGAATATCTACCAAAGCAAGTGATATTGTGAGTGTGGATTGCTAAGAAAGGGGGTAGACAGATTAGTCTGCACCCAACAATTTATTTACCATCCACCCGCATTCTCCAGTTATTCCGCGATCATGGCGCTTGCCACAACGTCTAAATATCGGGAGCTCAGAATATTTCATAATCACGGAAGTGTAAGTTTATTTATAAACCGTGAAAGATTAAAACAGTGTACGGTACGTTTTTAAGGTTAAAAACTATTGTTATTAAAAATCCCATAAAATAATATAACACATACTTTAAAACATGAATCTGCATAGATGTGAGAAATACCAGGTACTTTAAAACAAAAGTGTGTGACAGTTGTGATCATTAATATTTTGATAAACGTTTTACTATCTCCATTTACGTCAGCGGAACAACATCAACAAAAAGCCTACGTGAAGATCCACGAGTACATTGACAGACAATCACGCGCAGCATTCTAAATTTAAACGCAGTCGCTTCGGTCACTTCGACGTAAATGTGACCGCTTTTAGAGCGCGGGAAACGAATTAAAAAATACAGATAAGTGAAAAAAACTTTTAGAAAATTATTATCACGATTAAATAAAAATATTTTAGTGTGTTTATTACAGTGACTGGTAATTAAATATTCTTTGGCGTTTTTTTTTTCTACATAAATAATCAAAATTTAGTTCAATTAATAAACAAATAGAATGTTTGATACATTTGTGTGAAAACTAAAGAATAAAACAGATTGTAAATCATTAATTAGTGATACCTAATCAATTCATTATTATCTTTTTTAAACTTTCACGTTCAGAACACATTACAAAAATTCAATCATTAAAAATATTATATACTTACTATTTATTTATTTATTATTTTATTTTATTTTATTATATTTTATTATTCAATTCATTATTTAAAAATCAAACGGCTTTGATAAAAAATCCTTTATTTGACATTCAGAAAATGGAAAAACTGAAGTGCTTGTTCTTCGGTCTACTGCTAAGTTTCTCCATATGTGACGCAGCTAGGGTCTTGGCTGTCTTTCCGATACCAAGTCCCAGCCATGGTATACTTGGAGACAACATGGTTAAGCATCTTCTCAATGGAGGACACGAAGTAAGTAACATTGTCATCACTAAATATTATAAAACCAAGTCCGCTGACGCGTCTGGCTGTCTGTTCGCGATAAACTCAAAAACTACTGCACCGATTCTCATGCTGCTTTCTCCAATGGATAGAGTGGTTCTCGAGGAAGGTTTTAGTACAAAATTTATAAGTGGGCGAAGCCGCGGGCATCAGCTAGTCAAAATCGTTTTTTGGTCAGTGGGTCGTCTTAGGGTTTTTTACCAAGGGGTTTCTTACCCAGTACTAACACTAACTGGGTTGTGGAAGTCAGATAGGCAGACGCTATATGTAAATACTGGTATTCAGCTGCAACCGGTTAGGCTGGAAAACGACTCACAAGAATAGTTAATTTAATATATTATTTGTATTTTGTTACATTTTTGCATGGTTATTTTCAATAACAAAACATTAGACTGCAAAACAAAACATTGTCATAAAAACTGCAAATTATAACTGTTTATCAACTCCAAAGGTTGAAGTTTTAACTTTATCCATAAAAACATCAGTCGGTTCAAATATAGTTACGTCATCGCAGAACTTATGATGTTAAGTGTGTATTATCATGCATATATGTACCTAATTACCTTAAGCGACATATTAAGTAAGTAGTTTGTTATGTAAATGAAGTAAAACTGAAGAATATTTAAAAAAAAAACTTATATTGTCACTTACGGCATTTCATCAGTGATTGTTAATTATTTTGAGCTCCCGATATTTCGACGCTCTGTTGCAAAACGCCATGATAATAAATCGTGAAAGTTTGAAACACTGCTTGAATGTTTAAAGAATTATAGATCAAAAAATTTCGAGATCACAGTTTTTGCATAAATTTATTCCCAATACAACAACAACAATACTTTACAACAACAATGGAAAAAAAATGTTGTTGTAAAGTATTGTTGTTGTATTATAATATTTTTATTTTGGCACACGAATGATTGACAGCCGGTGACACTGCAACACTAAACAGACCGATTTTATGTATACTAATTTTTTAGAGTAAAGATTTTTATTTTTGTATGTTTGTAACGAATAAACTCAAAAACTACTGGACCGATTTGAAAAATTCTTTCGCCGTTGGGAAGCTACACTATCCCCGGGTAACATAGGCTTCTTTTTATCCCTATATTTCCACGGCAACGGGAAATACGCGGGTGAAACCACGTGACGTCCGCTAGTAAGTAGTAATAAGTATTGGATTACAAAACCAGTCTTTTTATTCTTATCATATGATTATTATTATCTTATGACATACGATAAAAAGAAAGTTGTGGCGACTACAGGATCTAAACGCGAGTTTTATAATGCCTGAAAGTAAGTATATGATTCACTACAATAAAAAAAAACAGAAAAATATATGAAAAAAAAAATGAAAATGATGGTGATGATGTGTTATTGAATAAACAAATAAATAATAAATAAATGATATTTTTCGGGATATATGCTAGTATGACAGTGATTTGAAAACATAATACAATTAATTTTACTCGATAAAAAAAAACTTGAACTTATCTCATAACCACACTAACATACATGCGATAATTCTATATAAGCAACATACTAGCATATAACAGTGACTGACGTAACAACCAATTTGTAGTGCAAGCTGATTAGAACTTTATTCTAACAGTATTTCAAACGAAGTTTGAACCCTTGAATGACAATAATAATTTTAACGTCTCACTCGTTTCCTGTCAACCCAAACAACAAAATGGGAACACATGTTTGATCATTTTGGTACTTAACTTAAAGGCAAATTAAATTGATGGATCATACTGTTACATTAGGTACTCGTCTCCTGGCCTTTTCGCAACTATGTTGGGGTCGACTCCCAGTCTAACCGGATGCAGCTGTTTACCAGAATTTTACATGAAGCGACCGAGCGACTGCCTATCTGACCTCCACAATACAGTTAGTACTGGGTAATACGATAACGAACACTTGGTAAGACTAGTTGTCAGACTTTCGGGACAATGACTAACTGTAACGACTGTCAAAGATCTACAAATGACAGTCGGGAGCTGCGTTCAGAGGCACGGAGGAAGCTCGGTATGTGGTCACCCATCGACCGATCAACCTAGGCAAGCGCGGCTCGAGTGTGTTATGTAGCCACGGACTTCTCTAATTTTTTCATTACTATAATAGTAATACGTATTCACGGTTTGGTAAATTATCGCCCCCTCATATAATAAAGTAGTCACGCACTTTGATACTTAACGATTACAGTAATTTCCATATCTATTTAATAAAAATCAAAAATGCACACAAACAAGGACGCACAACATAAACCACTTTTTAAAAAAAAAACATCGAAATGAGATGAGAATGTTTCGGAATTTTTGTCGATAGGAAATCTCATCATCTTTCTGCGATTGTCTCATTCTATTTGGAGTCGGCGCAACATGTTTTTTTCTTCCACTCTCCCCTTGCAAAGGCAAAGGCAAAGAAAGACAAAGACGGACAAGATTTAATTACGCGGAAATTACACTTACCTATTCATAGTCATGAACAAAATTATTCCAAAGCGGATTAACGTTGAGATAATATCGAGTGAATGACTGGCTAGACAAGCGAAATTATGTCGAATTATGAAATACGTAATGCGATACCTGATTAGGGCAACGGTCCTGTTATCAGTGTTATCGCTGACCAAACGTAGTTTCATGTTTTATAGTAACATATAACATTATGCAAGCATTTCCCGAAAGGTTAGGCAGAAGTGTTCCCAATAGTCCTCGCCCTTATCTTCAGTTATGTGCAAACCCTATTGTTCTTAGGGCATGCCTATTGCCACCAACCTGGCACAAATGCAGACTCCGTGGCGATCAGATTTGTTTGGGGAGTAAATAGGGTGAAAAAGATTGTTTTGTTGAACATATTTTTTTGTTAACAGGTGACGTACATAACTCCATTCATTGAGAAGCAGCCAAATAGTACAAAACTGCGTGTAGTAGATGTCACTGGAAACAAGGATTTTTTCGGCGGTAAGTACATTATCATTGCAGGTATTTTTCCCTAGCCTCCTCCGTCCCATTCCTGGACAAAGGGCTCCTTTCACTCCTTCCATTTCTCACGAACAACCGCGTCCACTCTCCAGTTCTGACGGAACCGGTCTAGTTCGTCCCGCCATCTCCTTCGCGGCCTTTTTTTATGACTCCTCCGTGTTGGGCCGAAGCGGAAGGTAATGTCAGACTTTTACTGACTAAACCCCTTCCTTCTTAGTCCTTTGTGTACCAGGGCCGCGTTATCTCTATCGAAGAGTCCCGCAGCACACCTCTGATTTTCCGGATGTGTGTATGGTATAATTACACTTGCTTTGGTGAAGGAAAACATCGTGAAGAAACCAGCATGCCTGAGAGATATTACTTGACGGCATGTAAAGCTAAGTCAGAGGTCCATGGGCGGCATAAAGACTCTGACATCAGGTCAGGCGCTATTGACACTGATATTGTAAGCTTGCATGATTCCACTGCTGGGCAAATGGTTGCGCTCCGAGGAAAGATTTAGTTGCGCTAAGTTGGTTGCGCTTAGAAATAGGTGCGCTCTGAGGAATACCTCCTCCCCATGACTTCCATTTTTTTCTACACATACGAAAAAGTAGAAGTTCTTCTTTTTTTTTTTTCTATAATTACTGTCTGCTGCCGTACAAATTGTATGTACATACCCGTAGTTCGCCATCTTTTTGAAAGCAGCAGTTACATAATACTTAGTTTTTTTACAGAAAAAATGTTGGACGTGAAACAAATCATGAGTGGAGTGATGGACCTACAAGACACCGACTTGATGTTCGATATGATGGTGACCATAGCCGAGTTGACGTTAGCCAATGAAAATGTACAGAATTTGTTAAAAGACCCCACGAACAAATTCGATGTCATCATTGGAGAATATATGTTCACCGATGTTTATTCTGTGTAAGTAACATATGACATATATGACGTCACGTCTGTATTACCTATTACCTAAAAGGTTATGCAGAGGTGTATCTGTCACCGTAAAATTGTCAAACACGTTAGATTGTAATCTCTCTAGCGATATTGTAAACTCTCGAAATATTGTCAACTGAAAATACGGAAGTATCTCTGCCCCCATAATCGGGACTAGGGGCACCCCCCGTTAGGTTAGTTAGGTTCCTTTAAACCCTGCACTCGGAAATAGGGGCCCCGCGAAGCGGGGCTCCGTCGCGTCGACTACGCTTTTTAGGGGAATATAAAGTGTTTTAAGGTTAGGTTATATTAATCGGTATTTCTTAGGAATGGTACATTATCTTTTCATGAGAGTGGTACCACTGGGCAAGGGGGACCCCTCCTTCCCTCCACACCGCGTGAGTTGACTACCATCGCATGCATTTCACGAAAAATAATGCGTTTTATTGTAAGCAGTATGTTCGTTTGACAATATTTCGAGAGTTTACAATATCGCTAGAGAGATTACAATCTAACGTGTTTTACCATTTTACGATAACATATCTACTAGTACACCCACATTTCACCAGTTATGTTTAAGTCCCATGAATTAGACGACCCAAATGGCGCAGCGGTAGTGAGGCTGGCTTACGTTCTTAGGGTCCTGGGTTCGAATCACGGTAGAAGCAAATGTTTGTGTGATGAGCATGGACAAGTATGTATGTATTTACAAACAAAAAAGTATCTATGTAGTATATCAAATATCTGGTGGCCACGACACAAGCCTCGTTGCTTTGTGTGGCACTAGATGGTGCTGTGTGTAGTGTTCAGAGATTTATATTTATATTTTTATTTAAAAATTATGCATTTCCAGATTGCCAGCAGTGCTGCAATGCCCTTACATCTGGTTCTCCACGATCGAGCCACATTGGATGATTCTAAACCTGGTCCATGGACCTCCGAACCCGTCCTACAACAGTGATTATATAAATGGTTTGGTGCCTCCTTACTCGTACATATCCAGAGTTAAGGAGTTGTGGACATTGATTAAAGGACTTTATAAACATGATGGGTGAGTTTTTCTTATTTTTTTTTACCCGACTATGGTAAAGGTTAAAGATGAAAGTTTTCATTTTAGCCGTGTTTTTATGCTTAAATGTCATATGTTTACGTATACGTAAAGAGTGTAAACTGTTACTGAGATATTGGGGATCAAAGTTTCAACTTTTTCACATGTTCTTTTTTTAAACATTTTTAAATGTAAGATTTTCCCCCGTTCTATTCAATCCATCCATTAGCACAATGTTTTGAGTGCGTTACGCTGAGTTTTACCGCAAAAATTATTCATCCACAAAAAGACGTTTCCCAGCGATAATTTTTGAGTAAAGATACTTAGTTTGATGAACAGAATCCTTGGTTGACGGCTTCGTGATCAGTTTGCTTACACTCTGTTTAGCAGTAGTAGTTTGAAACAAAACAATGCTGATAAAGCCTTAAATGCTTTGACACTGAAACTGCGGCGTCGCTTCGCTGCCATTTTTGTGTGCATTGACAATGGATATAAATATTTCTGTGGCATTGACCCTACGGATCACACTCAAATAAAATTCAAGGTTATACGACAAATTATCTCGTCTATACAAACAATATTATGTCACCATACGACTTCGGTTCAAACGAGTTTTGTTTGCTACGAGTATTATGAAAGAACTGGACAAACAAATGGTTTTCATTCCAAAACATGTATAATTAAAAATATAATTACTTTAAAAATAACATTATTCATAAACTACGGACCATTACCGATGGCTTCGCTCAAAAAATAAATAACCGTGACTCCTAAAAAATATTTATGTAGGTACAACATCATCATCATCATCCGATTAATGTTCCCACTGCTGGGTCACAAGCCTCGTCTCTATGAGAGGGAATGGGCTATAATCTACCACGCGGGCTCAGTGCTCGGAACATAAAGGGCGAGGAAGGAACATGGATGGGTTTTAGTCAGTAAAAGTCTGACACTCCGTCCCGCTCCGCCCAGAGTGGGAGAAGTCATTTGATGATTTCCCATCCGAAAAAAAAAAACAAAAAAAAAAGATGTCACAAGTCTTCGAATTTTTGGTTCTATAATAGGAATGACGATTAACAAAAAAAAAAATGATTCTGTTTAATCTATCAGTTAGGTTATCGCAAAATATTAGATACGCGTTTTTTGTTTTATTAAAATTACTAGGTAAATAAAAAAAAAATACGACGGTCAAACGCGGCAAAGATCATGAGTGGGGGCTTGTGACGTCAGTTTAAAAAAAAATGTACTGAAATGTGACGTCACACGAGAATTCGTCTTCATTTTAGATAAAAGAAAAAAAAAATTAAAAAAAAGTACATGACGTCCAATATTTTTTTTTTCGGAATCTAGTTGACGGACTATTTAAATTTTTTTTGTCGTCTACCCTATTTTAAAGGCCTTCATCACAATGACTAAGAATAATCTCTGTATACGTATAGGTAGTCTATAATAATGTTATATTTTTTAAATACTCTCGTCAATCATCATGACTTGCTGAAATTAAAAACTTATTGTAGGTATTTGACTCCTTGTTTCAACAGTACCACTTGAATTTGTATTAAGTTGATCATAATCATCTGCCACTTAACGTTTTCAATGCTGAGACATACTGACACATGCCTCTTTGTGTGAGAAAATTCGTCACAAAAGTTAACCGGTTACAATCATATAATTGATTAACCATTATACGGGTTAACCCTTAAAATATAGGTACATTAACCATTCAAAAGCGGGTTAACTAGAATCGACACCAGGTTAGGCAACCAACCTCACGATAAAGAAGAAAGGAACAAAGCACGGAGCACGGGCTATCTCCGTCATTTTGTTGCATATTTTTTATAAAAATTACTTTACGTGAACCGGTTAATATACAATAGGCCGAATACTATTATATGGAAGATTCGGGTTAACCTTTACTCTAGGGTTTTCACCTAGCCCTAAAAGTTAATACGACTTAAATCTCTATACGGGACACGGGTTAACTTTTCAGTTCCTGCTTATAATATCTGTGCCACGACTGCTCTTCACTACCCATGCACATACGAGAATGGTAGATAAACCTCCTTTTGTTTCTCTTTTTCAGAGCTTTCTACGCTAAAGAAGAGGATGTGTACAAAAAATTGATTGTCCCCATCTTAAAGGACCAAGGCAAACCGGTACCTAGTTACAATGAGTTGAGGTACAACGCATCTTTGTTAATGGGCAACTCGCAGGTGGCTATTGGAAGTGCAGTCCCTCTGCCACCAAGCTACAAGCATATTGGAGGATACCATATTGAAGAGCCAGTTAAACCTTTGCCAGGGGTAGGTGAAGCTATTAGTCTATTGGTACAATCTGGTGCTTTGGTCCAGTGGTTCTATAACCAACGGTGATAAAGCTTGTGGCTAAGTTGTGACAGTCAGTCAAGCTGCGCTTGCCAAGGTGGTTTTGTGGTTCGTGGATGGGTTACAATCCATTACTTAGGGAGTTTGTTCCGTTCATCTTCTGTTTAATTTGATTTTAATATTCAGATACGTTACCTATCTTGCCTATTGCACTTAGTTCTATATTTCCAAATCATCTGCCTAGCCTTTTCCCAACTATGTTGGGGTCGGCTTCCAGTCCAACCGGATGCAGTTGAATACCAGTATTTTACATGGACCGACTGCCTATCTGACCTCCACAACCCAGTTAATACTGGGAAATACGATACCACTTGGTCAGACTTGGGGCCACTGACTACCTGTAACGACTGTCAAAGATGGACAAATGGCAGCCGGGACCAACGGCTTAACGTGCTTTCCAAGGCACGGAGGAAACTCGGTATGTAAGGGTGGTCACCCATCCACAGACCAACCTAGGCAAGCATGGCTTAACCTAAAGATCGACCCGAGCGGCTGATATTAGTTAGCCACGAGCTCCTCTAGTTCTATATTTCCAAATACTTTGTTGAAAAGACATTTGTCCTAAACCATTTCTTATAATTTTTGCCTGTAATTAATACAATAAATGCAATTTTCTCAGGATTTAAAGAAAATTATGGACGATGCCAAGAACGGTGTGATTTACTTCAGCTTGGGATCAAACTTGAAAAGCAAGGACTTACCAGAAGATATGAAGCAAGGCCTATTGAAGGTATTTGGGGGACTGAAACAGACTGTGTTATGGAAATTCGAGGAGAATCTACTAAATGCGCCGAAAAATGTTCATATAGTGCAGTGGGCACCACAGCAGAGTATTTTAGGTAAGGTATTACGTGTGCATAACGCGAAGGTGACAATTATTATAAATAAAGAGAGGCAACATAAGGTGTACCGTCAATGATCTTGTACAAATTAAAGATTTTGAAGAGACCTTGACCGGGTGTCCCAATAGAAAGCGATCATCGACACCGGGCGCATTTGACTTTGTCACACTACAGATTTAGATTTGGACAAATATTATTTTTTATCCGGGTAACACGATGCCGTAGGATGATGCCAAACTTATATGCGGGTGAAGCTGCGGGCAAAAACTAGACTTCCAAGTAAAAACAAGATGAAATTATAATGAAGGCAATCAATCAATGATAATTAAGAGACGATGAGATGTGTTTTGGTAGTTAGTGGACTAACATGATAATCATAAAACCAAAGTCCATGTTTATTCTGTAGTCAGTTGTATACATATCAGATCAGGGTAATCATATTTAAGAGTCTGACCACACAAACCATCAAACTGAATAACTTTTTGAATGGGACCACTATCGCAATGACAAAAAATATTCAGCTGTCCCTTAGAACATTTCGACAGGACTCAACTGTATGAGATAACTTTTTTTTGAGGATACGATGTTGGATCAATACAGGAATTTGTTCAGTTTAACGCCTGAATTCTTCACGCCGACAGTCGGTCGCGTACGGTCGGTCGTGATGTACGGCTGTCGGTCGCTGCTGAGGTCAGCGTCGCAGTATGATGCGTATGCGATTGACTGAGCCTGAGGCCCTACTCCCTAACGCTTCGTCCGTATATTCGAAACTATCTGTCTCTCTTGCGAACGTCTGCAGATGAGTGCGAGTGAGAGTGGTGATTGTGGGGCCTCTGATGCATACAAACCGTCCGTCAGTTAGATTATCAAAAAATATTTGACGCGTATTTTTTCTTTTGTAACATGAATGAAAATTGACGAAGATACGACGCTTTTAAAATTCTCAATACGTCATGCTTTGGTATAATTTTTAGCTAGTTCTGACGTCACGAGCCCCCACTCCCGAGTTTTGATGCGTTTTATAATTGTCAATATTTATTGATTTAAAAAAACACGTGGCCATTATTTTCCAATACTGTGACTGACGGACTAAACAGATGCAATTTTACGATACTGTCGTCATGCCTATTTGCGAGATACTATTCTGACTACAAGGTTGAATGTTCAAAGCTAGAACATAAATAATTGCAGAAGTCGATAGCAAAAAACAAGGGAATAGTAGACTAGACCACAAGATTACAAGGTACTTATACTCGTGGAGCAGTAATTGTATGACAGTCGAAAATAATTGAAGATGATGTGTGTATTTTTTGTACAAATGGGTAGCAGACGGCTTTTGTACTTCGTCTGCGTAGCTAATGTTTAAAAAACAATGAAAATGACATAATGTTATGTTACTGACATAATTATGGCCGATGTAATAATGTCCGAAGTTTTGAATTTGAATGCTACAGAATCTAGCATGAACGTTGGCATGGAAAATTCAACCTTATCATCACCAGCTCACAGCAGGTCAGTCCACTGCTAAACAGAGCCGATCCATAATATAGATGCCACAGTTTCTAAAACCGTGACAAATGGAGTGATGCAAGATTTTTCTTGTATTTGAGTGTTTTTAGAGTCTAACACTCTAATACAAGAAAAATTGTGATATTTATTTGGAACACTTCCGAGAGAAAAAAAACAAGCTTTTTCGGGCATATTTTATTTTTTCATTTAGTGGCCATATTTAAACCATAATCACTCATCTATACTGAAAATTTAAATGTGTGATTGACGCTTGATTTTTTCTCTCGGGAGTGTTCTAAATTAATATCAAATCGTTCTTGTATTAAAGTGTTTTCTAACACTCAAATACAAGAAAAAGTGTGATATCTCTCTTAAGTCAACCAGAAAGAGATGTCTTTGCAATAAGAGAAAAAAAAATGTCATTCAAGTAAAGGAGGTTTCCTACTAATAAAATATTGGCGTATTGTTCCTGTGTCTCATTTCCTTGGCACATTTTCTATGTAATTTAAATGTTTCTCCTCTCTTCCAGCTCACCAGAACCTGATCCTTTTTGTCACCCACGGAGGTCTCCTGTCAGTCACCGAAGCCATCCACTTCGCGGCTCCCCTCATCGCCATCCCAGTCTTCGCAGACCAGTTCCTCAATGCCAACCGAGCCCAACAGAAGGGTTACGCTATCAAAGTTGACCTAACTTACCATCTGCATAAGGATCTGAAGGTGGCCTTGGATAAAATTCTTGGTGACCTTCCAAAGTAAGTAAAAACATATTAGCTTATTTATTAGGAGAATGAATCCTTTATCGATTTCATTTCTGTTTTTTAGCATGTGCTTCTGGAGCTGTCAATTCATTGTAGTGGCTCTTTTTGATTAAAGCATTGCTTAAAGCTAAACTGATAACATCTTATCTTGTTTCCACTTATAACTAAAACCTTCATTGCAAAAAAATGTGTGTGGGATTCAAAGACTAAAATATTGTAACATAATTTATGAAAATAAAGATACTTGTTTACTCACTAAATATACTTCATCCAACCATACTGATTACAGAAAAGATTACGACTTGCACTTCATACTGATCATGTCCATTTCTTCCACAGATACGCCGCAAAAGTAAAAGCGCTATCAATAGCGTACCACGACAATCCAATGAAGCCGAAGGAAGCTCTAAACTTCTGGGTGAACCACGTTGTCAAAACAAAAGGAGCCCCACACTTGCGATCAGTGGCACTACAAATACCACTGTACCAGAGAGTGTACCTAGATCTTCTAGCAGTAGTGGTGTTAGCTTCAGTAGTTTTATTGTTAGTAGTTAAGAAGATTTACTCTTTAGTGACGGGCAAAAACAGCACAAAACTGAAGACGAATTAAGTTGCGCGAGTAACTGGTATGGCACAGGCAAAAAATAATCAGGCAACTTAACCTTTTGTTCGAAGCAAAAATCAAAGCATTTATAAACAAAAATGAACACTAAATGTATAGACAGCCCTAGTTGCAAGACATAAAAAATGTGAAAGTTCTTTTATAGCCCATTCCCTAGCGTAGATCTCTATGGAGAAGAACGGACAAGAAACTCCATACACACTCTTTATAATCAAAATATTGTTACAAAATCTTGGTTTCATCTTTCACGATGAGATGGTTTATTATGTGAGAACAACGTATGTATGAGCAGTCCAAGGCCAGTCCAAGGACAAGGTTCAAGGTTCAGTGTTTAAAAATTGAGCAACGTTGCTACATTTGATGGTGGAAACAATGTTTACCATTTCAACAACACCAAACCATGTTGCTGCATCTTCGTGTCTACAGTTTATGCGAACCAATCAATCATGATACCAGTGTTGTCTACATACTTTACTCGTCCTGTTTTTTTGTTGCCTGTACCATAATAATATTTACACAAGATAAGATAGAACAAAATTGTGATTTTCTAGATTATTTGTTTATCTACTTGAGTGTGTTGAATGAGGTTATCCCACGTCACTTAGGATAGGTGCAGCATGTTTTTACTTGCATTCCTGTCAGCTATTACGCTATCATCATATTCTAAACTTTTCAAAATAATGAAAATATCTTGCGGTACCAAGTTCTTTCCACCTCCACGTTCTTTCCAAGGCCTCCCACTAGTTAGACAGATGATTTGGTGAGGGCTGCGAGAATCCGCTGGATGCGAATCGCACGGGACTGGTCAATATAGTGTCTCTTCGGGGAGGCCTATGTCCAGCAGTGGACGTCTTTCAGCTGAAATGATGATAATGATGATGACCCAGTTCTTTACTACTAAGGGAACATTCTCGTCTTCCTTAAGATATTCTTTTTGTCAGGATTCTCTACTGATTAATTTGGATGTAGCCATATGATAGTACCCATATTATTAATATGATTGAATTTGTAGGAACTTACTAGGCTTCTGATTTTGGTTTGTACAGTTGTAGCATACTATTAAGTTAAAGTTTAAGTTATTTAGTACGATATTCTTATGTATGTTTGGTACAGTGTTTTGTAATGTGTGGAATATATTTTTTGTTATTTAAAAATCTGGTGTTTCTCTTGACTTATTTATAACCTTCATATTTCTCTTGAAACAGTCAGTACCCAAATACTACTAAACAATACAGTACCTGTCTACTACCAGAACGGTTTACATAAGATGAACTGAAATAGTCTTCTGCCAGTTGACCTTTAAACTATTGATTAAAATAATATTACCGTAACATTGATAAACCATTAGTGTCAATTAATTAATGATCAATTCGAATTAAATTGAATAATATCCGTCTTCTTTATCAATCAAGTCGATGGTTCTGTATCGATTTATAATTTATCTCATTTAGGTACTATTTTACTCATCATTTTTATAGGTTAGATATTTAATCGATTGATAACTTTAGAAAATACTACACCAACTTCTACTTTACAGAGTAACAAAATCTGCCTACCTGCTTAGGTACACCTAAGCAGGTAGGCAGATTTTGTTTCTATGGTAACTGGTAGGTATTGAGGACCTCGTGGCTAAATAAAAACAGTCGCTCGGGTCGATCTTTAGGTTAAGCCGTGCTTGCCTAGGTTGTTCTGTAGATGGGTGACCACCCATTATATGACGAGTTTCCTCCATGCCTCGGAAAGCACATTAAGCAGGCCGGCCGTCATTTGTAGATTTTTGACAGTCGTTACAGGTAGTCAGTGGCCCAAAAAGTCTGACAACCAGTTTTACCGCATAAGCGGTATCGTTTTATCTAGTGCTTATGTTGTAGAGGTCAGATAGGCTCCATGTAAAATACTGGTATTCAGCTGCATCCGGTTATCATATGAGTAATGTAACAGTCTGTTCTAGTATCTACCAACTGGTAACGTATTACCCAGTACTAACTGAGTTGTGGAGGTCAGATAGGCAGTCACTCCATGAAAAATACTGGTATTCAGCTGCATCCGGTTAGACTGGAAGCCGACATGGACAAGACGAAGGTCATGTTGAATGCCCATGTCACATACATTCCTATCAAGATCGGAGACTCTACACTCGGAAGTTGTGGACGATTATGTGTACCTGGGACAATGGTCCAGTTAGCTAAGTTTAACGTCGAGAAAGAGGTCAATCGTCGAATCCGACTCGGCTGGGCAGCGTTCGGGAAACTGCGTGGTATCTTCTCGTCCAACTTACCGCAGTGTCTCAAGACGAAAGTCTATGACCAGTGTGTGTTGCCGGTGATTACATACGGGACCGAAACGTGGTCGCTCACAATGGGGCCTTATCAAAAAGATTAAAGTCACCCAAAGGGCAATGGAGAAGGCTATGCTCGGAGTTTCCTTGCGTGATCGAATCAGAAATGAAGACATCCGCAAGAGAACCAAGGTCACCGACCGACCGACCTTGGTTCTCTTGCGGATGTCTTCATTTCTGATTCGATCACGCAAGGAAACTCCGAGCATAGCGACGTAGTCCGAGGAATTGCCAAGCTTAAGTGGCAGTGGGCAGGGCACATTGCTCGCAGAACGTATGACCGATGTGAGTCGCACGGGACCGGTCAATGTGGCGACACTTGGGGGAGGCCTATGTCCAGCAGTGGACGTCTTTCAGCTCAAATGATGATGATGATGATGACGTATGATTTCTCATATTGTGTTTCTGGTTAAAATCGTATATTTTTCAGGTAATATTGGCATCCGATTTAGCTGAAACTTATCATACTGCTAAAATACCGTTGACAATACTACGATGCCGTTGTATTTTCAACCGACTTCCAAAAAGGAACGTACAGGTTCGCAATTCGACTGTATTTTTTTTTTTACCTTCTTGGATTTGTTGGGACAAGATCGTCAACTCGTAAGTACGGTCTCTGATAACGAATCCAGAAGTGTCAACGAAACTTCTATGATTAAACTACTCGAGTACAAATGTAGACAAATATATTAACAAAGTATAAAACAAAATTCAACTAGATTAAACCATTATTAGACGGCTCGCATCACGATCCAAAGAGCAATCAAAATCATTACCCCTGGCCTATAGGGTACATATGTTCTGTGCCCCTGGCGCTCAATATCAAATTGACCAATTTTCTTGGCGATTGAAAATGAGCGGACTCGTGATTGGCTGACGTAATCTTCGCTGATTGGCTGTTGATCACAACGACTAGTTTTAAATTTTACCATCAGATGGCGTTGAACTAAAATTGTCAATAGAAGGTGGCCGAATGAATACTTCCTCTAAACGAGATGACCTCGCTCGTAGAATTTTGGTCAAAGAGTAAAGTAACTATTATAGAGGGAAAGAGTGACAACTCTGTGGTAAAAATTGCATGTATGGAATGTGCTGCCACCTTGAGTTTGGTGAGTGAACTAAAGCTCTGAAATACACACACATACCTATAGGTATGTATGTATGAGCTTTACAGGTATGCATACTTCGGTACTATAGTATACAAAACCATAAAAAATACCAACGAACAACAAAGTAATATATATATAATATAATGAACTAAAAACCAAACTTAACAAAACGAGTAACAATAACAAGTAACAATTTTAAGCTGAGATAAACTCGGGAAGCGCTTCAACGTCGGGAAAGCTGGAGTTGATTGACAATAACATGGCCAAATGGCGAATATGACATTTGTTTGACCGACAAATGACCGACATTTGTTTGGCTGTCAAGTTTGGTTATCGCACCAAACTCCAGATGTCTCTGTCATCTATGTAAATTGATGACAGTGCTTAGTGTGCCCCCTGGTTGAATTTGTCTTGACAAGTCCCATAACCCAAACGGGAATTTTGATGACGGAGTCCGGAGGTCACCGTAGGAACTCCGCAATTAGGAAAGTTCGCCTCCTGGTGTTCAGGCTTTTTGGTGTGAAGGTACTTCTGAATGTTTTAAAGACCGAAATAAAAACACACTATAAGTTATATTATAACAAGATTTTAATTAACCACCAAGTACAAAATAAAACTTTTGGTTATATTTTTATGGCACAGGCAACAAAAGGAAGAATGCGGTTTGTTGAAAAAATAAAACAGGTTTTGCAGTAAACTGGCGACAGTTATGAAAGCTGTGTGTGTATTAAACTGTAGACGAAAAGTTGCAGTAACATGTTTACCGAAAAGTTGTAAACAATGTCTCCAGTACCATCAAATCCAACGACGTGCTAGTAGCTGTTACGTCCTGGCTACAGCTAACGGCCTGCGCGAATCGCGGCGCGTCTCGCGGTGTGTCTTGCGGCGCGATTCGCGGTGGTATGCCACAGCTCGACTAGTAGCGACCGCGGCGGCGGCGGCGTCAGCGGTGGACGTATGTAGAACATTATTAAAATGGCCCTGTCAAAAGGTGCGACGGTTTTGCTTTGAAATAAGTACGTTAATTCCAGTTAACCAGGAAAGAAGAACATGGCGAATTTCACACTCTGTACCATGAAGATAGGAACTATCCCGATAAGTTTTTTGAATAGACGAGGGCAAGTAAAGAAACTTCTTATAATATCGAGTATATTAATATTAAAAACTAAAAGCAATCTACAAGCAAGTAGAGAGTGTGTGATAGATTGCTTTTAGTTTTTTTTTTATCAGATGTGTAGCTGTGGCATACTTCATATGTTGTCTATCATTTGTTTTCGCCGCTCACCGCTTGTCGCGCCGCTAGTCGCTTTGCAATTCACGCCGCTCGTAGCTGTGGCCAGGACGTTAGTGATTCCGAAGCATGGGTTAAGAGGGCTATCACATTTTTTCTTCTTTCTGTAAACAAAGAACAAAACAAAATTTAAAAAAAAATGCCCGAGAAAGTTTGATTATTTCTCTCGGGAGTGTTCAAAATAAATATCACATGTATTCTTGTATTTGAGTGTTTGACACTACAAATACTCAAATTGTGATAGCCCTCTTAGGTTGCCTGTTGCTTTATTCTTTTTGAAGCCTCTGCCAGTAATTCATGGAACTTAGTTCGTTTTCACTTTCGTATTCTTCTTGCCACTGACTAAACAGCAAATCCTCTTCACCACTAACAATAGCACTAAAGAAGCTAACACGAATACTGCCAGTAGATCTAGGTACACTCTCTGGTACAGTGGTATTTGCAGTGCTACTGACCGCAAGTGTGGGGCACCGTTTGTTTTGATAACGTGATTTACCCAGTAGTTTAGTGCGTCCTTCGGTTTCAAAGGACTGTCATGGTACGCTAATGATATATCTTTTGCTTTTGCCGTGTACCTGTGGAGAAGATGTTCAAGATTAGTATGTAATCAGAATCGTTGAATTTGTAATTTGGAAATTAGTAAATGTAAAAAAATCTGAGTTGGGTAATAATAAATCTAAGGAAGTGTGAGCTAACACACACAGGCTTGGCAATGTTCTTAGTTCTTGAGATACACACTTTAAAGCATTAAATGCTTAAATCCTATGAGAGCGCAAAATAAGATTAAAAATGTTTTAATGGGCCGGCGGAGCATGCGTTTTTCATACAAACGTAATACCAAAATAATATGAAAATCAAACATATTCTTAAAGCAGTGTGTATATATTTCGATTGTATTATAGAATATCTATGTTCGCAAATCAATATTTTGAAAGGATAATGATATAAAGACGAAATATGAGGAATTTCAATTTTATATAGAAAAAATATTTTTCTCATAACTCTTGTTTAAATCAGTGTTCATTCAAAATATCTGTTTGGGAACCTATATATTCTGTAATCCAATCAAAATAAATACACACTTTCTTAAGAATATGTTTGGTTTACAAATTATTTTGGTACTACGTTTGTATGAACGACGCACGCTCCGCCGGCCCCTTAACGCAACAAGATGGCCCCGTTATGTCTGGTCGCACTGATATATATATATAAACATAGATATTCTATAATACAATCGAAATAAAAACACGCTAGCTTAAGAATATGTTTGATTTACAAATTATTTTGGTATTACGCTTGTATGAAATTCGCATGGTCCGCAGGCGTCTTAAGCAATAATTCCATAAATTTAGCTATTACAGTGCTGAATACAAATGTTGACGGATGGAGAGGGAGAGAAATGACAATGACCACGATGGATGGATTGTGTGGGAATTGATTTGAAAGAAAAAGGAGTAGCAGTTGCTAGAGGAATATAGAAGCAAAACATGTCGACGACCCGATTGGCGTAGTGGTAGTGACACTGCCTTACGTTCTTAGGGTCCTGGGTTCGAATCCCGGTAGGAGCAAATGTTTGTGTGATGAGCACGGACATTTGTTTCCGAGTCATGGATGTTTATATGTATAATAAGTATGTATTTACAAACTAAAAAGTATACATGTAGTATATCAACTATCTAGTGTCCACGACACAAGCTTTGCTTAGTGTGGCACTAGGTGGCGCTGTGTGTTAATGTCCAGCGATATTTATTATTTATTATTATTATGTGTTGCGCCGTCCCCAAGTATGATGGACCAGGGGCAGGATGACAGATGCAAGATAATGGAGCTGCTACAGTGACAGTCTCGGAAAATCGTTCCAAGAATCTAAATTCAAATCCGTAAAAAAAACGAAGATCAAACATTCTCCCATAAAGTTAAAAGACACCGATCTACTTACTTCGGAAGATCACCAAGAACTTTATCCAAAGCCACCTTCAGATCCTCATGCAGATGGTAAGTCATTGGAACTCTCACAGCGAAACCCTTTGATACAGCGTGGTTCACGTTGAGGAATTGGTCTGCGAAGACTGGGATAGCGATGAGAGGAGCAGCGAAGTGGATAGCTTCTGTGACGGACAGGAGACCTCCGTGGGTGACGAAGAGGGCTAAGTTCGGGTGAGCTGGAATATAGAAGAAATTCATTTAATTACACAGAAAATGTTAAAAACAGTAAGGAAAATCATTGGAAAAATACACCGAAACTAGTAAGTACGAGTCCGTACTTACTAGTATCGGTGACTTACACGTCTTGTTCGACTAAGACGTTCTACCAGTGTTCCACGTGTTTTTTTTCGGTGGACTCGTTCTAGTGATCATGAACAAAACATGCGCGTGTTCACCGAAATGTTCGCGGTGGACTCGAGTCAGCGTACACGCATTCTCTGTTCGCGCACTCAATTAAATAGTCTAGGGGACCGACCTTCATTCATCTCTTTATCGAATAAATAATATTAAATAATAAGCTTAGTAACGTGTTGTCGAGTAAAGTTACGTCAAGACCATGATCGTCTTAGGTTGTTTATATCGCGATAGTGTGCAATTGTGCATACTTAGGCAACCTCAACTCAATACCATCTTAACTTTAACCTATTCGCAATATGCTTGTTCATCTACTACGATTCCTACACGGTATTTAAAATTAAATATTCGCATCAACTGACCAATGTCAGTCGAAAACCCTGATTTGCAGACTGTTTGCAATTGGTTTTTTTTGCCTCTTTTTCATTTTTCTCACGAGGTCTGCTGGGTACGTGCGACGTTACTGGTGTCCGAAAATTGTGTTTTCCGTGTTCAAAATTAACTACATTCTGTTTTTCATTATTAAAATCAAATCAGACGGATTAGATCAAAACAAATTGAGCTTATTTAAAAACTTACGGTGAGGCAAAGTAACTGAAGTTAGTAGTTTTGGAATCACAATAACCAATTTACAATTTTTACGGATTTGTTCGTAAAAGGTTGAGACAAACATATTGGACAACACAAAAAGAAGACAAAGTTACCCACGGCTTTGCCGGCGTGATTGATATTGATTAAAAATAAAATAGTGTTTACGGTATTGTTTAATTTGATTTTCCGAATAGCTTTTATGAGATGAACGCCTACCTGTACTAAATCAAAACGATTTTCATAATGACTGTCCATGACTTTTTAATAAGTTTTATACCAATTTAAATAGCTGATAAGACAAGGATATTTTTTTAGTAATTTGTACATCTGGCGTAGTATTATTTTTTTTCACTAAACAATATCTTTTTATTAAAGATTGGCAAAAAATACAAAAAAAAAAATGTTTCATTTCTGATTTTTACAAAGAGTTTTCGATTTTTTGAACGTTTAATTAATAACAAAGGTCTGCTACGTCATCAGCTATGATAATAACTTAAATTTCAGTACATTCGCGACGTAAATCGTTTTTAAATTGGCTTTAAATGATTTAATCTGGCATTTTTCATAAAAAAAAACTAAAAATCGACCTAACTCAAAAACCACTGAATTTCAGTAGAACATTTGGTGGCTTAATTTCTTGCATTATAACCTTACTATAACGTCCTGCAAGGAATACGTCGAATTACCAGTAACCCTGTATATTGCTTGTGGATTTATTTGCATAACACAGAATTATCGCATGTATATTAGTATGTTTTTTGGTTGAAAGAAATTTTTACAGGTAAGTTCGTTAATTTTTTTATCGAGTCTAATTAATTGTATTATGTTTTCAAAACACTACCTATCATACTCGAACTACATATCATAATATATCATCATACTATTTTCAAAACTATATCATATATCCTGAAGAATATCATATATTTTTCTGGTTTTGTTTTATTGCAGTGAATCATATACTTTTAGTCATTATAAAACTCGCGTTTCATTTTCATTTCAGCTCATGTAGTCGCCTTAAGCAGTGATATATAGCTAATTGATGAGGATGATTTCGGTCCGTCCGCCACGCGGTCGTTACCGTGCAGTCTTCATATTTTTTAAATTAACATCTAGTTACTAATCACAACTAATTCTAGTGGTGTACTGTTTTTTATTACATGTGTTTTAGTTGAGTCACCGACCATATTAGCTCAATACCATGCAACCTTGAAGTTTGATTCTGTTATGCACAAGATGTTATTCTGAATTTAGTTTTGTCTGACATACAAAACCCAGTAGTAAATGATTATTCGACACCAATCACAGCTGAACATGGTATACCCTTAAGTCTCTCAGGCACCCTAATTTCTACATGTCGTGGTATTTGTTTTCTACACATTTATTCCGTGATTGACTTATGACTCGCATTCTAGCAGGACCTTATGATAAGCGGTTACTGTGCCTATAGCCATGCCAATACTAGGGGTATCACAGGGGTCTACCCTTATTGAAGAGGTCTTTTTTTCTTGAAGTTGTTCATGTCCACTTTGAATGTAGACCAAAACGACAAGTCTTTACCTAAAATACTCTGTTGCGGTGCCCACTGCACTATATGGACATTTTTCGGCGAGTTAAGTAGATTCTCCTCGAACTTCCATAACACAGTCTGTTTCAGTCCTCCAAACACCTTCAATAGGCCTTGCTTCATATCTTCTGGTAATTCCTTGCTTTTAATGTTTGATCCCAAACTGAAGTAAATCACACCGTTCTTGGCATTGTCCATTATTCTCTTCAAGTCCTGAAAAAATTGCATGAACTGAAAATTTAGTTATTCTGAAAATTGGTGTAGTATGAAAGTGGCCGCGATTAATCGATGCTTGATTTATTAAAAATAATGACGAGCAGCGGTGGCCCAGTGGTGGCGGCCCCGACTTACGTGCAGTAAGTCGTGGGTTCGTACCCAGGCAGTCGCATTACTTTGTGTAATTTATTACCGCTGCTCTCAAAACGGTGAAGGAAAACATCGTGAGGAAACCGGCATGTCCTAGAACCATAAATTCGAAGACATGTGACATCTACCAATCCGCACTGGGCCCGCGTGGTGGATTATATAGCCCATTCCCTCTCATAGAGAGGAGGCCTGTCCCAGCAGTGGGAACATTAATAGGCCGATGATGATGATGATGATGATTAAAAATAATATTATGTCGCAAACTATGCTCCACCTCCCATCCTGTTCGCAGAGTCCAAAATTATGCAGCCAAAGTAACCTCTGTGTGCGCTGCCATGTAGTGAAGTTTTGGGCGAATCAAATAAAATTTGGTGCCAGCAAGAATTATATCGCTATCTATAATAAGAATTTTAATGCACCAATGGAGCATAGCACCAGATTTAACCAATACACTAATAGCTTTACGCACCTCTGGTAAAGGTTTTGCCGGATCATCAATATGGTATCCTCCAATATGCACAACGCTTGGTGGTAATGCTAGTGCGCTTCCAATGGCCACTTGAGAGGTGCTCATTAATAAAGATGCGTTATATCTTAGCTGATTGTAGTCAGGTACAGGTCCGCTTTGCTCCTTTATGATAGGCGCGATTACCTTGTTGTATACTTCCAGTTCTTTGTTGTAGTAGGCGCTGAAATTTAAAAACTCATAGGTCAATGCTTGCATCTATACATTGCCATCAAACAGTAAGTGACTATAACGCTACAAGGATCTTTTGGCGCTTGGATGACATTAACATGGGGCGTTGTTGGTAACTTGTAAAGTTCCCCAATACTCTACAGAAAAGGGAAGATCCCCTCAGACCTCACAGTGGTGTCAGGTTTTTCTATAAGTATGGTATTAAGTCGTAGACAACTTTAAGTTGAGAATTTTGATGATAGTTCTTAATTTGTGTAATAAATAGATGGCGTTGTATTTAAGTTTTTTGAACTATGTCTCTGTAGTACTTCTTGTACAGCTGTTTTGTCTTGAATTGACTTGAAGGAACAAAAAACTGTAGTTAGTAGTTATTATTTATTTTTTCACACGCTATAAAATACCCATGTGAACTCCCTTGTTGACTCTTTCATACTTTCGTCTTACTCTAGAAAAAAAAAATCTAACAATACTTACTAGTTATGTTTATAAAGTCCTTTCATTTGATGCCATAGCTCTAGAACCCTCCCAGTGAATGAGTAAGGAACCTCTCGAGCTTTCAGATAGTTGCTATTGTAAGCTGGGTTCAGAGGTCCATGCACCACGTTTATAATCATCCAGTGTGGCTCGTAGGGCGAGAACCAGATGAACGGACATGGGTATACTGCTTGGAACCTGCAAATATATATTATATGTTTTTAATGGGACAAGCCCGCCACACTATTCCTAAACCACTGTAACTCCTGAAAACCAGAATCAACAGTGGCGACCATCAGAAAAGCGCCGAGACAATGAAGCTCGACGAAGTCCCAGAGAATGAATTTAACTGTCTTGGATCCCGCAACGAAATTAATCAGAAAGTATAGCGGAAAAGTAGCAAAAAAAAAACGTAATTTCCACTTCTGCCACAAACCTGCAAATATTATACGTATCAGTTAGAAATCTATAATGGGTACTCAAATTTTGTTTTCTGGGTGCGTCCTATCGAATCGTAGCTCATCATTATCTTCCTGCCTTTGTCCCATGTTACTTAGGGTCAGTGCACCGCGTTTTTTCTTCCATTCTCCTCTGTCAACCGTCTTGCTAACAGTAACTTCTTCTTTCGTATCATTCTTCACATAATCCATGCATCGTATACCTGGTCGTCTTTTCTATTCACCAACATTTATGTTCATCACTCTTTTAGTAACTGCGTTCTATTGAAGCTCGAAAAAAGCCGCTCGGGTCGATCGTTAGGGTAAGCCGTGCTTGCCTTGGTTGGTTTGTGGATGGGTGACCACCCATACATACCGAGTTTCCTTCGTGCCTCGGAAAGCACGTTAAGCTGTTGGTCCCGGCTAGTCAGTGGCCCAAAAAGTCTGACAACCAGTCTTACCAAATGGTTTCGTATTTCCCAGTATTAACTGGGTAGTGGAGGTCAGATAGTCAGTCGCTTCATGTAAATTAAGATTATTTAAATTACGTCTATCGTCTACGTCTGTCTATATCAGATATTTTATTTACTTCTGTAATTTACAGTACGGTTTTGTTTGCTGCTTCGGATAATCATCGGAGGAATCCGGAGCATTTGTTGCTTATAAATTTAATTATTAAGCTGCATATTGTGCGGAGTATACTTACGACGAAAACATATCAGTCAGCATATATTCTGCGATGACGACATCAAAGTTGAGCTTGCGGTTCTTTAACATATTTTGTACATTTTCGCTGGCTAACGTCTTAGACGCAATCATCAACTGTATATCGAACATAGTGTCCACTTCTTGTAGAGTCAGTTCTCCATTCATGATTAGTTTCACGTCCATCATTTTATCTGTTAAAATAATTGGTAAAAATATTTTTGTTAGGAAGAGATCTGAATAGCTCAGAACTTCAGGAGGCTCTTATAGTCCTAACTAGCTGATCCCCGCGGCTACGCCCACGTACATTTTATACAGGGTGACTGGCTCTGGACCCGCCATATCAAATTCGCATATAGAGGAGGTCATTTTCTAATTACTGAATCGTACTTTCCGTAAACAAAGTTTTATAGTTTAGGAGATAGGTCAATTTTTATACTTTATTGAAAATTTTCCTAAATGTGACCTTCAAGCATTCATAACATTTTTTTGCTTGATTTTTGTGGGAATTTTTTACTATTTGTTGTCGATTTCTGATACATGCCCAATATATTATGCTCATTTCCGTGATGGTAAGACAAGCATAATGTCTTAATAAATAAGTGAACAAGAATTACTGTTTCTTTTTTTTAAATAAACTCTTCTTTTGTCCTTATTTATTTATCTTCATTGCCCTTGATTCTTTTACGTCTGGGGCCTTGTATCAGAAATCGCGGGCAGCAATTCGAGCAAAATCTTTAATTTTTGCTTTTGCTTCCCGATAACTTTTCCTATATTTTTTCATTTTTACATTGTAAAAGTATTTTTTTAACAATAAAAAATGTAAATCCACTAAGAATTTCTACCTTCCTAGTCATAAATTTGCAAAAAATGCTTTACACAATTAGCTTCAACAAACCTATACTGAACTGATTTTTTTTAAACTAGCAATTTTTTTAATGCAAATTTGATACCGTTGGAAAGGTTATAAACTAGAAAACAAATTTTGATAAAAATTTTGATAGAAACACAGTAGCTTTTTTTATTTGAGGTTCAATTTGACCGTAGTGATTTTTATTTGGCATTATTTTCTTTAAAAAGCGTACTATCTTATTTTTTACCCTAGTTTGAGAGAAGTTCCGAGGTATTTTAATCACCAATGTTTATGACTACCAACAAATAGTAAAAAAATTCCACAAAAATCAAGCAAAAAAAAGTTATGAATGTCACATTTTGGAAAATTTTCAATAAAGTATAAAAATTGACCTTTCTCCTAAACTATAAAACTTTGTTTTTGAGTTTTTTGCGAACAGACAGAATACGCGGCGGAGGACTTTGTCTTATAATTTGTAGTGATAGTTAAATCTTGCTCAATCTCGCTTAATTGTTTCCTATTCATTCTTCGCGATACTCCATATGAATTTTGTTACACCGATATAGATAATTTTAGACGATCACGTCATTTGGAATGTCGATAACACACAAATGTCGGTAAATTAATGCTACAGGCGACCTTGGATTTATTTTCGGAAGGATTTTTTTGTTTGAACACTAGATAATATAATTCTCTGCTGGCTGGGGATTGTACTCAACCAATTTTACAGCTACTTCTTCTTTTTCGTGTACCTGGCACGACAATTTTTATATTTGAACTAGCTGACCGCGCAACTTCATTTGCGTAAATTGAGATGTAAGCTATCCTATCTTTCAAGTTGGATCAAACTGCACACGGTGTACAAACTTGATTAAAATCGGTTAAAAAGTTTAGGAGTGCATCGCGGACAAACAACGTAACACGTAATTTATATATATTAAGATAACCCAGAACTTCACCACATCCACCGCGTCGTCGATAGCAGTGCAAAGGTCACTTCGGCTGCAAGTTTTTGGGCTAAGGGGGTAGGATAGGAAATGGAGCATAGTTTGCGACACTGCTCCACAACCACAGACCAGACCTGTTTCATTGAGGTAGCCCTACTTAACGATGTTTGAGTTACATCTTCCCACTTGATTCCGGAGACGGTTCAAGAACTTCCAAGTCTTCTCCAGCTAAATTACTAGGAAGTGGTGTTAGGGCGGGCGTTTTGGAGGATTTTGTCTTATGTTTGTTGTCCAAAAAGGGCTAACAACAATCTCTTATTAATTTAAACTATTCAGAGCTAAAATTACTATCATCTCAAAAATAAGACGTCTACCGCTAGAAATAATGTCTTTTATTCTATGACTGCAACGATTTTTCTTCTTTCATTAATGGAAATTGATCGTTTATTTTAATTGTTTATCTACTTACCGCTGAAAAATTTATTGACTTCCGTGACATCTATAATACGCAGTTTTGGATGATTTGGCTGCGTGTTGACGAAAGGCGTTATGTACGTGACCTGTAAATAGATTATTATAGCTGTAGCTTAGTAGCTGTTCCGGGTCTGACTGTTTGTGTATATGTCACCGTAAAATTGTCAAACACGTTAGATTGTAATCCCTCTAGCGAGATTGTAAACTCTCGAAATATTGTCAACTGAACATACTGCTTACAATATAACGCATTATTTTTCGGTAGATTGTAATCTATCGATAGAAGTGAAACCGTAATATTGTGAGATGCATGCGACGGAAGTATCTCTGCCCCCATAACCGGGACTTGGGGCGCCCCCTCGTTAGGTTACTTAGGTTCCTTTAAACCCTGCAGACAGAAATACCTCGACTCCGTCGACTACGTTTTTTATGGGAATGTAAAGTGTTTTGAGGTTAGGATATTCTTAGGGATCAGAAGCGGTAAACATTAAAAAAAAACAAAGCACTTAATCAACCTAGAAAGTTTTATTCCTTACAAAATGATTTTATTTAACTAACTACAACAATGAAATAATAATCGACTAAAATAATAAATAACACAACTAAGAGCCGAAACTAATACATAGAACGACAACTAAACACAACCAAAACGTCCGTCACGTCCGAGAGCCAAACGCAAAGTGAATCCAATCCGCTGTTCCACTCCTTTTATAACTTCTCACTCGGTCCGGCTTGCTGGGTGGGGATTTCTATCTAAGACGGCCGTTCCTGACAGTGCGGCGTCCTCGACCGCAGCATCACTTATACCACTAGCATCAGATCCATCTCTCACTTCATTCGTTTCATCCCTTGCAACCTGCTCATTATTGTCTAGCGCAGTCTCTGAAACATAAAGGGAACTTGAGAGTAATCTACCTAGTTTCGTGTTATAGCCTGAAGCGTATATCTTGGGTTGGAGGTACGAAAAATGACATTTATCTCTATTTCTTTATTACCAGTACCATGAGCGCAAGCGTGCACTCAAGCGCCCATAGTTAAGTAGTCTATCAAAAAGCAAATATTACAAAATTAGATAGCTTCAGACTTAACACGAATAAAGATAAAAACTCAGTATATTTGCAATACACCGTCGTACCGACAGTGGCTCCAAGTGCTCTCATAAGCGACAATCTGTTAAAACAGAGACGCATACATTTCGCATGTTTTCTAAGTGGCCTAACACATTAGCACCACAAAAATTGAAAACAGAGACCCATACCTTTGTATGTTCTCATAGTGGTCTAAACACATTAGCACCAGAAACATTTAAAACAGAGACCCATACCTTTGTATGTTCTCATAGTGGTCTAAACACATTAGCACCACAAAAATTTAAAACAGAGACCCATACCTTTGTATGTTCTCATAGTGGTCTAAACACATTAGCACCACTGACATCACTCACCAGTCTCGAAGAAAACTGAGCACGCATCCGGCGTCCACTCGCCTTGCCACAACATCATATTTTCAGCTGCAGCTTGGGTCTTTTTCCCATAGGAACCAGCTAGTAGCTCTAACTCGTAGCGGTGGCACGGTAGCGCGCGAATAACCTTGTAAGGCCCACGCATGCCGGAGTCCAGTTTGCCGGTGATTTGTGCAGTCTTGCTCACAAACACAAAGTCTCCGACAGCAAAGGTGCGTGGCTGCCGTCGATCTTCGTTAACGTAGGCATCCTGGCGCTTTTGATTGGTTGCAAGCAGTTCGGAAGCTCGTTGTCTGCGAAGAGTTAGAAGAGCCTCCCGATTGGGATTAGAGTTAGTAAGTGCCACATCTCGCACTAACGATCTGATGACTGGAGTAACTGCATCGATACCGACCAGTAACTGTAGTGGTGAAGTCTGCGTGGTACTTTGCTTGGAGATGTTCAAAGTGAGCTGCATCCTCCACAGCACATCGGACCATTGGGAACCTTTGTTGCCTACTTCAACACGTAGCATGTTGAGAACTGTCCTGCAGTACCTCTCCGCTTGCCCATTTTCGCGGTGCATACCAGGCGTGATAAAATGTATCGAGCATCCTAACTCACTGACCCAATTTTGGAAAGTAGAGCTTTCGAACATTCTAGCACGGTCGCATACTATTGTAGACGGCGTACCAAATAATGACACAGCATTTGAAAAAACTCGTTTAAGCTCGTCAGTGTCTTGTCTGTATAGAGAGTAGAGCAAACAATACTTGGAAAATGCATCTACTACAATCAAAACATATTTGAACCCGTTTGACTCTGGGAGCGGCCCTAGGACGTCGGTATGTATAATAGAAAAAGGGATATCTGGCTTTGTCCAAGACTGAATCGGCTGTGACGGAGCCCTGGGTACCTTTTTATGTGCTAAACATATAAGACAATGACTTATGTACTTTCTTACAAACTGTCGCAAACTAGGAAACCAAAAGTGTCTTAGTATAAGGTCAGTCGTTCTGTCAGTCCCGATATGATCATGTTCATCGTGGAATACCCTCAACAAGCTGAGTCTATGACCCTTAGGGATGTAACACAAGAGTCGCGGGTCTTCCCCAGTTGGCGTATATTTGTAGTACAACAAATCATTTTTTATCGCGTACCTAGTATGATCAAGTTGCCCGTCTCTTAATTTAGAAATTAACTCTTGTGTCTCCGCATCAGCGGTTTGAGCGATCTTAGCCCAGCTGCTCGGATTCCGAATATGAGACACATTGGCAGTAGGAGGAGGAGGGTTACGGCTTAGAAAATCTGCATGTTGCATTAAAGCCCCTTTTCTATAATCTAAGGTAAAGTTGAAATCTTGTAAATAAACCCACCAGCGCGCAACTCGAGGCAACAAATCCTTTTTACGCTCCGTCAATTTTAATGAATTGCAATCAGTCACTATTTTAAAGGTTATACCAATCAAATAGTGGCGAAAGTGCTGGAGCGCACGTACGACAGCTAACGTCTCCAGCTCATAGCTGTGGTACCGTGACTCTGCGCCCTGGGTGGACCTACTAAAATAACCGACAACCCTCTTTCTCCTACCGGCGTGTTCTTGTAATAAAATAGCACCCAGACCAATAGCACTTGCATCGGTGTGAAGTTCCGTAGGCAGCTGGGGATTGAATATCGCTAAAACCGGTTCATTTGTCAAACAGTGAATTATATAATCGCGAGCAGTATCCTGCTCAGCTCCCCACAAAAATGGTTGCCCTTTTCTTAACAACTTTGCTATACACGCCGTCTTAGAAGCATAACCTGCTATATAGCGACGGAAATATCCCGCTAAGCCTAGAAACTGGCGAACCTCCTTGACAGTTGTGGGTTTTGGAGATCTAATAAGTGCGTCAACCTTCCCCGGACTCGGCCTAACCTGACCATGACCAATTAATCGCCCCAAGTATTCAATTTCCGAGTCTAAAAAGGTACATTTTTTTAGATTAATAGAAAATCCCGCTGTTTTTAATGTCTGTAAAACTTCTTTTAAAGTGTCAAAGCCTTCCTCTACTGAATTCGACAATAATAAAACGTCATCTATATACGTAAGGACTTTGCCAGCATCTATTAATGTTTTCAAAGTTTTGGAGATGATTCTCTGGTAAACAATTGGTGCGTTGGCCAACCCGTAGGGCATTTTCAAATATTCATAATGTCCTTCGGGTGTCACAAAGGCAGTCTTGCTAATTGAGTCATCGTCCCTCATCGGCACTTGGTGAAATCCAGTAGCCATATCAAGACTGGTAAATATTTTATAGCTACCAAGCTTGTCAACATGGTCATCGATAAGCGGCAAGGGAAATCTCTCCTTGACAGTGATAGAATTGAGCGCCCGATAATCGACGCACATTCTATCACTGCCGTCCTTCTTTTTGACTAAAATAATAGGGCTCGCAAAGTCAGACTGAGACTCCCGAATTATACCCTTACTGAGCAAATCGCTGACAATGTCACGAACTCTATTCTTTTCATCTACCGAAAGCTTGTAAGGACGATGACTTATTGGGGTAGTCGAAGTTAATCGAATTTCCATGCTGCCTGTGTTCACGGTAGAGGTTGCAGTGCCAGAGATAAATAAATCTGAAAATTCGTTAATTATCTCTAGTAATTTATCCCTATCCGCACCAATTAATGGGGTCCTGACACCCTCATCGTCCACCGTGACCACATGCTGCACAGTTGGTACAATACCAGACCTCACAAGCCGCTGTTCTCCATTAGTTCGAACGTATGTCAAACCCTTTCGATTCAGTACGTCGGTACCAATCAAAATGGGTGCATTTATGCACTCTGAAGAAACAATGAATAAATCTACTTCTAATGACACTTCAGGAAATTCTATAACTGCCGTAACTAGAGAAGTCGATTCAATTTCTTGACTTCCAATTCCACGCATCAAGCGATAAGTTGGCACTCTATTAAAATTAAAATATCTCAGAACTGATTCTGAAATCAATGAAATATCCGACCCACTATCGATCAAAACATCGACTGGTACTTTTTGAACTACTGCTGATATTACGTTACTTTGTTTGGGGTCGAGTCTAAGCAAAAATTCACTTCATTGATTTTTTTATCACTACCATCGGAACGCTGTTTTTGGAAACATGAATCTATCAAATGTCCATTACGCTTACAAAATGTGCAATATTTAGCTGATCTGTTTTGGTTATCGCTTGATGAAATTGGAGATGGTTTTGTGAAACTATCACCCTGAGTAGAAACCGTAGGGTCAGCTCTATGCTTTTTAGGACAATGCCATTTCTTATGACCTAATTTTCCACAGGTGTGGCAAGTAATTTTGTTATTATCAAGCCTAGACGCCTCGCGTTTTCGCGTGTAAGACGTACCTGAACTACTGGAAGGACGAACAGTATTGTTGGATTGGCGGGAATCGTATTTAGGTTTTACATAAACTGATAAAAATTCAATCAAATCTTTTGATTGTATTTTAGCATTTGTGGCCGCGGCTTTTATTTGGGGATCACTAATTCCTCGAACAACAATGGCGGTTTTCAGCTCATCGGATAAACCTTTAACAATATTAAGACGTAGCAGAGATTTACGCGCGTATTCCGCATAAGTAGAAAACTTATTAGAGTTTGTACTCATTACATCATATAATACAGAAGCCATGTCAACGTTACGTGGGCATAACGATCTAAATTCTAGTTTAAAATTACTCCACGATCGATCATTTGAGACCCAATCGTTTAACCACGACTTCGCGTCTCCTTTCAAACAACTACCTATCCGTCCAAGGCATTCGCGATCATCCCAATTATTTAAAAGCCGGGCACGGTCAACCTCGTTGCACCAAACATCAAAGTCGTGTACATTTGGATCAAAAGGCGAAATATAAAAGTTGTGAGACTTTGCTTTGAACAATGCAGTCAATGCTCCAACAATACTGTTCCCCTCATCCTTCGTTCCACTGGTATTCATATCCAGTGTGTGTGAAATACTACCCTCAATAACCTCTTCAGCCATGCCTGAGCCTGGCTTACTAGCAGAACTCTGTACAGCCAAAGGGGTAGATACTAAATGGCTCCCGCTCACAGGACGCGACGGACTCACGCTATCCACGGATATAGGTAGTCTAGCTTCGATCGCTTCTAATCTACTAAGAATCCTATCAAGAGCTACATCGCGTGAACTATCGCGGCGAGTGCGCAAGTTTCGTTCGTGTTTACGAGAGCTACGGGGGCTGTGCGATACGTCACGACGCCTGGAAGACCGATCGCGGCGGTTAGATGGACTACTATAGCGGCTTCCACCAGGCGGTGTATGACGGGAATCTACACTATCACGACGTGCTTCGCGAGAACTAGAACGTGGTTTCTCGCGAGTATGCCTTTGTCCCTCGAGTCGAGACGAACGGCCAGACATTTTTATTTTTATAAGAAGTAAAACTTACTTGTGGTTGAGATGAGGTTCCTCCAACACTGAACACTAATAAGCACTAAATTTAGATGGCAAACGGTCTAGAACGCGTGGCAATCCCACTTCTGATCTTAGGGATCAGAAGCGGTAAACATTAAAAAAAAACAAAGCACTTAATCAACCTAGAAAGTTTTATTCCTTACAAAATGATTTTATTTAACTAACTACAACAATGAAATAATAATCGACTAAAATAATAAATAACACAACTAAGAGCCGAAACTAATACATAGAACGACAACTAAACACAACCAAAACGTCCGTCACGTCCGAGAGCCAAACGCAAAGTGAATCCAATCCGCTGTTCCACTCCTTTTATAACTTCTCACTCGGTCCGGCTTGCTGGGTGGGGATTTCTATCTAAGAATATAATATTAATCGGTATTTCTCAGTTATGGTACACTATCTTTTCATGAGAGTGGTACCATGGGGCAAGGGGGACCCCTCCTTCCCTCCCCCTCCCTCCACACCGCGAGAGTTGACTTCCATCGCATGCAGTTCACAATATAACGGTTCAACTGCGATAGATTATAATCTACCGAACAATAATGCGTAATATTGTAAGCAGCATTTTCGTTTGACAATCTTTCGAGAGTTTACAATCTCTCCAGTTATATTACAATCTAACGGTTTTTATAATGTGACGCTGACTTCATCATCATCATCATCGGCCTATTAATTTTCCCATTGCTGGGACAGTATCCTCTCTATGAGAGGGGGCCTGACGCTGACTTATATAAATCTAAATGGTTGTAAACTCATCCACGATACAGGAGAAATTCTTAGTGTAGGGCAAAGATAAACCTGCCGGGGCTGCGGGACTGTTCGAAAAAGATACCGCGGCCTGGTACACAAACGGCTAAGAAGGAACAAAGATGAGTTTTAGTCAAAAAGTCTGACACTCCCTTCGGAGGAGTCATTTGATGATTTCCTATAAGAAAAAAAGGGCAAAAAATAAAAAAATAAACAGGTAACACTTCATGACTTCATGTGTCTGACGTTTCACGCAAATCGCGTTGCCCGAGTTCCTGGATGGAGCTAATGTGTATGATGAAACAACTAGCTATCTCTTTGCATAAGATTATACCCAATAGTGTATAGTCATTACTTATCAAACGTATTTGGATATCCAAGATAAGGCCATCTAATCTATCTGTTGTTTTTTTTGCCGTGTGTATTTAATTTAGTCTTGAACTCTGAGTCATCATTATCTACCAAGCCTTTTTCCAACTATTTTGGGGTCGACTTCCAGTCTAACCAGATGTAGCTGAATACCAGTATTTTACATGGAGCGACTGCCTAGCTGACCTCCACAACCCAGTTAGTACTGGGTAATACGATCCCACTTGGTGAGACTGGTTGTCAGACTGTTCTCCAGGCCACTGACAACCTGTAACGTCTTGAACTTTGAGGAGGTATGCTTCAGCATTTCTTTCGGGGATCTGTCAGTCAACCAGGAAACGCCGGCGCCATTATGTCTTTAAATTTTCGCGTAAAAGTATCTTAGATCTACTTACGGATTCGATGAAAACGTTATTTAATAATACTATGGACATGATCTGATCTGATGATGCAGATTGAAGGGGGCCGTAGAAACTTCTCAACAAAACAAAGAAGCCTATCATATTCGGTTCATTGGGTTCGTTTTGATACATGTTGACACTAGACACTATGCGGTTTCCAGGGTCTGATGATATAGCCAGAAGATGACCATAGCAGCTTCTCAATAAACAAAATAGCCTTGTCGTATTCGGATTCATTGGATATGAATTGACAAGCGCTATTGTACTAGGAGGTGTCCAGAGTGTTCTAATGGAGCCAGAATTGAACCAGAGGACCAAAACAGAACCAGATAGTCCTATCGTGTTTACGTTAGTTAAGTTAGACTAGTCTTGATAAGTTCGTTAATCCAAAGTGGCTTTAGTATTTAGTCCAAATCAGCACCAAAATAAGAGTCACAAAAAAAAACAAGAATATCCTCCCCTTAGGTTCGCCCGGTAACAAGGGAATTAAAATATAAATAATGGAATAAGTGTGCATTAGGTACCTACACATCTGGCAACTCTTCAGCAAAATCAAGCGTGATGATATGTCATGTTATGTAACTCAAATTAAAAAAATATTCCCCATAAAATTGGTCATTTTAAGAAACAAGTTTTGGTCCTTTGATACGAACACAGATAAACATTGGTCCATAGCCACTTACCTCGTGTCCTCCATCTAGGAGATGCTTCGCCATATTGTCTCCAAGTATACCATGACTAGGACTTTTAATTGGAAACACAAGCAAGATCTTAGATGCATCACATAAGAAGAAACTTAGTAAGAGACCAAATACTACACAGTTCACTTTTTCCATTTTCTGAAAAGGAGATTTTGTAAGATTATTTAAAATTTAAATATAACACAAAAAACTAGCAGAATATTAAAAATAAATACTTTAATATACTCACTATAATATTTTAAATTAATTAATATTATTTAATCAATTTTCACTAAACATAAACACCGAAATTGCAATTCGATTTCTCCACTCTAAAAGTGGTCACTTTCAATTCGAAGTGGTCAAGGCGACTGCGTTTAAATAGAGAATCCTGCGCATGATTTTGGCTATGAACTCACGTACACTGTTTGTTGATTTATTTTAGGGTTCCGTTAGCGCAAAAGGTTATAAAAACCATCACCAATAAATACGCATTTCCAACTTTTTTTGATTATTCTGAGGTTATGTGTCTCTTTTTTATCTTCAGTAGATAAAAAGAGACACATAACCTCGGAATAATCATGTATAGATTTTTAATCAGATTAAAGTCTATTTTTGCCTGTATACGGTACTTATCGGTATTTTATATCAATGAGAGTTGTGTTTGCTGCGTTAGTTTAACGTTTCAGGTTATCTTTGGGCCAAGTAAAAATAACAATTAAAGTACAGTACAGTATATATTTCTGCAACATCAGCTTATCTTTCTTGGTTAAAACTATTATCACAACTTATGTAGCCATGGGTGAAAACTTGGGTTTCATTTAGCCTAGTCCCCAGCCTACACCCTGGCCTTACATCGCCAGCTAGCGAGCGATCGATTGTGCCGGGCGAGCCTCTTTTCATACTTCGTTTCGGCTCTTTCGGTAGTTCCGAATGTGAAGCAAAGTACCTAAGGGCTTTCGCACAATATACACAAGACTGTCTTTAGACAGAATATTGCTAAAGGGAATACACAGTCTGTCTCGCTCGCACTAGTAGGGTAATTGTTTGTCTAAAGACAGTCTTGTCTATAGTGTGCGAAAGCTCTAACGAACCAACGAAACCAACCAGCCAACGATACCTCTCCTGGGCCGGCAGTCTCGACAGAGATAACGATAAAATCGCTAACTTTCGATCGCTTATTACTAACGAATTAATTCGGTTGCAATAATTATGCTTACGAGAAACGCGTCTAGGATGTAAAGACTTTCATTATTCGCAAGCATCATTATTGCAACCGAATTTATTCGTTAGTAATCAGCGATCGAAAGTTAGCGATTTTGTCGTTATCTCTGTCGAGACTGCCAGCCCTGGCTCGCACACTAACTGGCGCTTTCGCCTGCGCTTTAGGCCTAGACAGACGCGTTACAATGCAAATCAAGTATATTTCAAGAGGTGATCCTATTCATGTTCAAAACTAATACGGAACCCTTACTAATTTCCAACCTTGCACCCTGCCAAGACTTTTATTATTTTATCTTTAAACCCTACAAATTTCCATAATGATAGAGATAAGATATTAGATACGATCAATATTTTGTTAACTGTAGGAATTGCAGTTGTTTCTATCCAGGGCTTATGTGAACCACTGTACGTTGATTTTGTCCAGCTCGTCCCGCCATGGAAGTCATGGGGAAGCGCCTTTGCCCAGCAGTGGGATGACGCAAAATATCCACATTTTTACAGTAATGTTCAAGTCCCATGTAAAAAGGGCTTGCTTTTTGCCATCAACTGGGCAAAAATCTAAAATTCAGGCTGATAGAAAAAGCTTTGCCAGCGCAATGAGAATCTAACCCAATTCTTCACGCTCAGCAGTGGGGCTTGAGATTGTAAACTGCTGAAACTTCAAGTCAGCTTCTCATTAAAGACACTCGAAAAAAAAATTCGTGTATTATTAAAAATTAAAATTAAAATATTTTACAACCAGGAACAGTAAAAAAAAGAACAAAGACACAGAAAATAAAATAACAAATTACAGGAAGGTTTAACAAGCTTTGTTGCCAACGTGTATTGCACTGTTGACCATCAATCATTATATTCCAAAAATACCATTTTATGCGTAGCGTATCAGCGTTTTTCCAAACAAAAGTGGCATGATGGACTCCTTAATGCATGTGAAGCGGGAGTACCTCGACGGGACGGCAGCAGGGTGAGTGTATGGACCTGCTTAAGGCGCTACCCCAGGCAAAATTAGCAACTCTATTTGTGGTGATTCAAACTTCGTTTGAAATACTATTAGAATAAAGTTCTAATCAGCTTGCACTACAAAGTGGTTTTTACGTCAGTCACTGCGGGTCGAATAGTGCGAAATTAGTGATTTTTATTCTTTATAAAATCAAATTTCCGTCTTTTGAAAAAAAAAAACTAGCATTATGTTCATTATTAAATTGTCTATCCATTAGTATTAGAAGCAAATCAAAATAATGTTAACTTTACGAGAAGAAGCATGTTATAAATATTTTTTTCTCATTTTTGTGGTTTCATTGTGAGGGGATTTATTACACATTATGAGACTTAAAATAAAAAATAAAACTACCACTTTGCAGTCTAAGAATATGTAGAAATTTAATGTATTTTTATTACTTGGTATTTCTTTTGGATAAAGAGGAGTTGGCTCCAAAAAACTGCACAAAAAACGGCTTTTGCTTGGGGTAGCGCCTTAAACCAAAGTATGGTGCGTTTCTGATGATGGAGCCAAAAGGTGGCCAAAAGAACTCCTTCTCTAAACGAGATGACCCCTTCATATTTACTTTAGTTGGTTCTGTCTTGAAAAGCGCAAATGGGAATTCTGATGATGGAGTGCGAAGGTTACCGTAATACTCCAAAACTCCTCGTATTTGGGTTAGTTGGTGTACCGGGCTCAGGGCCGGAGTCTCGACAGAGATAACGACAAAATCGTTAACTTTCGGTTGCTAATTACCAACGAATAAATTCGGTTGCAATAATGATGCTAGACGCATTTCTCGTAAGCATAATTATTGCAAGCGAATTAATTTAAAATCAAGAATATTGAAGACAAATAATTGTGTTCTATTATGTGAACATACTGTACGTGGCGCGTCGACGTGGCATATGGTCCTGACATCGATATGAAAGGGCCGACACGCACTAATGAATTATTTCTGTCAGCCAGATGATATAATTAATGTTATCTTCTGTCCCGTGTTATCTTCTATTGCAGAAGCAGGCAATTTTCGATAAGGCGTGACTCGATGTTATTTTTATCCATATTAAGTTGTAGACAACCTACGCACATGATTTTGTTGATAAATATTCGCTGTGTCTCCGTAGCAACAAGAACGATACCGTCCCAAGTAGTCTGGTGGTCAATGGCAATGGATACTAGCGCTAACACCACACACCATCATCTGCCTAGCCTTTTCCCAACTATGTTGGGGTCGGCTTCCAGTCTAACCGGATGCAGCTGAATACCAGTATTTTATATGGAGTGACTGCCTATCTGATCTTAATACGATACTGCTTGGTAAGACTGGTTGTCAGACTTTTTGGGCCACTGTAACTAACTGTAACGACTGTCAAAGATGGACAAAAGACAGCCGGGACCAACCGCTTAACGTGATTTCCGAGGCACTTATTATCTTACTAGTGTTGACACCATAAAACAATAAGTTCAAGACACCAATCTCTTTAAAAAAACTTTAGTTTGTGCCTGAAAACTCGATTTATTTTCAATTAATTGCCAAATTCGATATTTAGTTTCTTTGAAATCCATAAATACATGGTTGAGTCATTGAGTTGACCAAACAGTGACGTCACAGCGTGCTACTTATTGTCATTCAAAATCTATGAGATACCCGCGTTTTGACAGTTCTTAAAAAGTATGTCAGTTGATTGGTGTATCATCTACGCTATTATGTCACAGTTCAAAACTGTCTGTCTCTCTGTCTATTCTACTTCGATGGTATAGTGGTTGCAAGTGCGAGCTTCTGAGAGTTCTGAGCTCTTGACCTCAGAACCTCTTGGTTCTGAGTTCTTGGGACGGGCAAAGGTTTGTCACTTGGTATTTTACCGACTAACTTAACCCCGACTGAGAATACGAGGATTCGGTAGGCCTAAAGGTTTCTTAGTGGGCTCTTTGATGAATAGTCGGAAACTTCATGGATGATTCCAATACTGAATAAGTTGACCGTAGAATAATTGTGTAATTGTTGTTAATAAATCTTTATAACTATTCACATTCTTATCTTAAGTGTTATGTACCTTTTTTTTCCAGCCTGTCGTATGTCCCACTGCTGGGCAAAGGCCTCCCCTTTTTCCTCCCAAACCTCTCTATCTTGTGCAATATCTGGCTTATGATCCTATCTGAGGATCTTGTCGTTTTGTCGCGACATAATAATTATGTGCATGTATACTGTAGTAGTAAAAACTGTAACTACTTTTGTTTAAAAAGTAAAGCCACATCAAATCATCATTTCAGCCGAAAGACGTCCACTGCTGGACATAGGCCTGCCCCAAGTGTCCCACATCAAATACATTACACTTATTCTAAAATCAACCTTCATAACTTTGACAGTAGGAGCACGTACATACACATTGTTTTCCTTGTCGACGTAGGTCCGCAAAAATTTCGTAAATTGAAGATTTTCTCAGTTGTATTCACTATGGTAGCGGCCGCGACTTACGTTTAGTAAGTTGTGGGTTCAAAGCCAGGCAGGCGCATTACTTTGTGTAAATTTTTACATCACCGCTGCTCTCAAAACGGCGAAGGAAAACATCGTGAGGAAACCGGCATGTCCTAGAACCATAAATTCGAAAACAACATCTACCAATCCGCACTGGGCCCGCGTGGTGGATTATATAGCCCATTCCCTCTCATAGAGAGGAGGCCTGTCCCAGCAGTGGGAACATTAATAGGCCGATGATGATGATGATTCACTATGGATGGACTGTTTGAAGGATTCTATGGCTAGAAAGGAGGTGACTGTTGAGGTGAGGAGTAATAGGAAGTCATTATCTGCTCAGCCTTTTCCCTATGTTGCCGTTCCAGTCTTACCGGATGCAGCGGAATACCAGTATTTTACAGGGAGCGACTGCCTATCTGACCTCCACAACCCAGTTAGTACTGGGTAATACAATACACCTTGGTAACGACTGTCATAGATCTACAAATGCTGGGATCAACAGTGAGGCGCGGAGGAAACTTGGTATGTAAGGGTGGTCACCCATCCGCAGACCAACCTAGATAGATAGATAAATCATTTATTTGGTGCACACGAAAGACATAGCACAACACACAGAAGTATGTATGTAGTAAATTATACAGTTCACTTATAAAAAACAAGGTGCCAATATACAAAAAGAAAAACATATTTACGAAATAAGAATAGTAACACCGTGACATACTTCAAATAACAAGTAACATTAAATTAAAAATTTAAAAACCCCAGAAACATAATGGGTAGATAGTCATAATTTCAAGATACTTTTTTTTGGGGCGAAGTTCCTTAACGCTGCGTTCGATTATTTAGTGTGGGTACATTATTCTACTAGTCAAGCATTTGAAATCAATAATGGGAGTTGTGAAAAATAATGAAATTCACCATTTTGTGGTGGCGGCCATCTTGGACTGATTTTTGTCAAATATAGCTAAGAACACTCCCGATTAATTCACCACGCGTCGTTTTTGCGTCGGGGGTTAATCTATATATATAAAATGGTAAACTGACTGACTGACTGACTGACTGACTGACTGACTGACTGGGTGATATATCAACGCACAGCCCAAACCGCTGGGTCTACCGATTTCAAATTTGGCAAGAAGGTTCCTTATGTGGTCTAGGGGTGCACTAAGAAAGGATTTTTCAAAATTCACCCTCTAAAGGGGTGAAACGGGCCCCCAAAGTTTGTATGGGAAAACAAAATTAGTTACACTATTTCATTCAAAACTTCACAAGAGTACTCCTATTGATAAATGAGAAGAAACGGGTTTCAGTTTTTTTCAAAATTCAACCCCTAAGAGGGGTAAATGGGGTGACAAAGTCTGAAAATCAACGCACAGCCCAAACCATTGGGTCCACAGATTCGAAATTTGGCAAGTAGGTTCCTTATGTGGTCTAGGGGTGCACTAAGAAAGGATTTTTCAAAAATCACCCTCTAAGGGGGTGATTCGGGCCCCCAAAGTTTGTATGGGGAAACAAGATTAGTTAGACTATTTCATAAGAAACTTCACAAGAGTACTCCTATTGATAAATCAGTAGAAATGGGTTTCAGGTTTTTTCAAAATTCAACCCCTAAGAGGGGTTAATGGGGTGACAAAGTCTAAAAATCAACGCACAGCTCCAACCGCTGAGTCTACAGATTCCAAATTTGGCAAGTAAGTTTCTTATGTAGTCTAGGGGTGCACTAAGAAAGGATTTTTCAAAATTCACCCTCTAAGGAGGTGAAACGGGTCCCCATAGTTTTTATGGGGAAAAAAGATTAGTTAGACTATTTTATTCGAAACTTCACAAGAGTACTCCTATTGATTAATCCAAGATAGCGCCGAGGAAAAGTATTTTTTTTTCATCTCGGGTGTCGTTTACATGGTTTTCGAGGTCGCTGATTACAAAAATGAGGTCGAAATGAAAATCGAAATGGCGTTGAAGTAAAGTTTTCGTCATGTGTGTCGTTTTCATGGTTTTTGGGGTCGCTGATATCGAAAATGAGGTCAAAATAAAAATCCAAAAACGCACCTATGATTTTTTTTTCCTTTTTCCTTCATGGGTGTCGTTTTTATGGTTTTCACTGAACACAAATCTAAGTTTTCTTTAGATTTTGTTTGTCTTCGTAGCTACGTATCGATATGTAATTTACCGGCCATAGTAATTCCATCCTAGACAATAATTTAAGATTTTACACAATACTTCTGCAAATTTCCTCTGTTCTGCTTTGAAACCAACTAATTTATGAGCAACCCAGATATGTATATCTTTAAAATACTGCTCGATCTTGAATTTTACTTACTCTTTGTTTTGCCCAATGAAATTCCCTCATTAGGGTTCCGTAGTCAACTAGGAACCCTTATAGTTTCGCCATGTCTGTCTGTCCATCCGTCCTCGCTTAATCTCTGTGACCGTCAGCACTAGAAAGCTGAAATTTGGTACCAATATGTGTATCAATCACGCCGACAAAGTGGTAAAATAAAAATTAGAAAAAAATGTTTTATTAGGGTAGCCCCCCTATATGTAAAGTGGGAAGTGATTTTTTTTTTATTCCAACCCTAACGTGTGATATATTGTTGGAAAGGTATTTAAAAATGAATAGGGGTTTTCTGAAGTCATTTTTTGATAATGTCAATAATTTCGCAAATAATCGCTCCTAAAGTAAAAAACAATGTGTCCCCCCCCCTCTAACTTTTGAACCATAAGTTTAGAAAATATGAAAAAAATCTGAAAAGTAGAACTTTATAAGGACTTTCTAGGAAAATTATTTTGATCTTGGATGGAAACAAGTTTTTGTACAAAAAAGACAAAAAGTTGTACAAAATAATCTCTGGACTAAGTTCGTAGTATACTATTACCCCAAATTCAACGCGAGCAAAGCCGCAGACAAAGCTATCTAATACATAAAAATATCGTGTCACATTGTTTGTTATCGAAGTCCTCCGAAACGACTTCACCGATTTTTTTTTGTGTATTTTTGGTAGGTCAAAGAACAAGTTGAAGGCTACTTTTATACCTCTAGGTGACAAGGGTGGTTTACGCGGACGAAGTCGCGGGCAACAGCTAGTTAAAAATAAAAATAAAATATCAAGTGCGGTGTGCGTCTCAAGGTTGCGCCAAATGGGAGTCCAGCTCAGCATGTGTCAGGCAAGCACCTAGGCAAGCACGGCTTAACCTAAAGGTCGACCCAAGTGGCTGTTATTATTTAACCACGAGCTAAGTAATTGAGAAGTATGGAACAAAAAGAAATGCTGTGGCGACGCCAAAATAAATTGGGATAAAGGCTGATGAGACAGACTGATGATGATCATCATCATCATCATCATCGGCCTATTAATGTTCCCACTGCTGGGACAGGCCTCCTCTCTATGAGAGGGAATGGGCTATATAATCCACCACGCGGGCCCAGTGCGGATTGGTAGATGTCACATGTCTTCGAATTTATGGTTCTAGGACATGCCGGTTTCCTCACGATGTTTTCCTTCACAGTTTTGAGAGCAGCGGTGATGTAATAAATTACACAAAGTAATGCCTGCCTGGGTTCGAACCCACGACTTACTGAACGCAAGTCGGGGCCGCCACCACTGGGCCACCGCTGCTCCTACTGACTGATGATGATGATGAGTCACAATCCCTATTTTCGCTGCCAAGCAGTGTTGTTGTGTTCAAATATCCGAAGTAGGTCTGGAAAACTTTCGATGGGCTTGTGGTTACTGGGTACCAAACATAGGTTTACGTACGGCCGCCACATCAAAGGGTTCTAAACGTAATTACCTCACCGTTTTAACGCTTGATTAGCTTACTAACAGCTGGAGAATAGCTTTAGTCGTTAATCATACAACTATGTTAGTGTTGTTTCACAACTTTGTGAAGAGATAATTCGATTGGAGAATTGTTTTTAATCCATCATCAGCAAGAATTGAATAGTTTAAGCCATTCTTGCCTAGCACTGGATCACTAACCATTCGTCAAAATGACGACGCGTCACTTGTGAATTAGGTGGTTCGGTAAGATCCCGACCCCCGCCACCCCTCCCGTTAATAATAAGTACCTTCCTAATTCGCATCGCCTATAATAAATACCCTCAAACACTCATTGCGGATGCACGCTCATTAGATCGGGATATTTCGTGTGATCGTCGTATAATTAACGAAAGGTTAGTATTTAAGTAACTATTTTGGTGTCTTTTAACACCGAAGTCAAATGGGGTGTTTTATAGATTTGGGAAATTGATGACCCTCGGGAAGGTTCTAAAGTCAAGACGTTCCAAGAACTCGCAAAACTTGCAGCAACTGTCCTGCAAGAAAACGTCGTATGACCACAAAAATTTGCAAGCGCTGCAAAAAGGCGATTTGCAGGGAATATATTGTTTCTATGTGTAATCATGTGGGAGCAGCGGTGGCCCAGTGGTGGCGGCCCCGACTGACGTTCAGTAAGTCGTGGGTTCGAACCCAGGCAGGCGCATTACTTTGTGTAATTTATTACATCACCGCTGCTCTCAAAACGGTGAAGGAAAACATCGTGAGGAAACCGGCATGTCCTAGAACCATAAATTCGAAGAAATGTGACATCTACCAATCCGCACTGGGCCCGCGTGGTGGATTATATGGCCTGTCCCAGCAGTGGGAACATTAATGGGCCGATGATGATGTGTAATCATTGCTCAATGTAGAATATTTTTAAAACAGCCTAATGTAACTTGATTAAGAGGAAACTAAGACTTTATTAAGTTCGTTTTGTGCCTTAATTAAAGTTGATTAAATAAATATTGGTGTTTTGATGTATCGTAAAATTTACGAATGGTTACTGATAATGTTACTCGAAATTAAGGTTAGTGAGCTAGGGTTCAGTTGGTCCGTGGATGGGTGGAATCAACAACCAGTCTCTCCAAGGGGTAATACGTTACCCAGTACCGGGATTGTAGCGGTCAGATATGCAGTCAGTCCTTATTAAATACTGGGTAACGTTAGCAGATGATGGATTGTAAAAGACAGTGACATACGCAATTTGGATACTGATACGACTGATTGTTTTGTGGAATAAAAGACAAAATAAAATAAAGATCTTCTTTATTTCAAACTTAACATCACCTTTAAATTATTAATTGGCGGTACGGGGTGTAATGGTCATAGTGGAACAACATTTTTTAATAACCGACGAAATATTTTAATGTAATGAATTGTTTGTATATTCCTTTTGCACCGTGTTTTTGAGAACATTTCTACATTAGTTGGAGTTCCAATTTAGCTTTTACAAAAACCTTCATCATTCCGTTATTACAATAGTTTTGCGCACTATCTTTCTTTTTCTACTCTGATAGTAAACTAAGCAATTAATTCCGTTTCTTCTGATCATTCTTCTTAGGACTCTTCTTGAACAGTTTACCAATAAAATAGAAGATTACAGATACAGAAGCCAGTACCAATGCTATCAAATCTAGGTACAGTCGTTGGTATAGGGGTACACTCCAAGCAGGTGAGCGGAGGTGACGGGCACCGCGCGTGCGCACAACGTGTTCCACCCAGTGCGCGAGCTCTGCACCAGGCTTCGTCAGACGATCGTGGAAGATGAAGGATAGCTCCTTTGCTTTTTTGGCGTAGCTGTGGAAAAAAGCAAGTATTAGAGATGGTCTTCCTTGGTCTGTCGTAAGTGTGACTATAAAGCTTGACACACTCACGCTTCCGAGCTGCCGAGTAACTGACAATGGATTGTGCTACGACCGACACTTGGCTCGGACCCGGCACGGTAGAGCGTGGGTCATCCTATTCGTACGTAATAAATAATACTAATAATACCAGCCTGTTACTGTCCCACTGCTGGGCAAAGGCCTCTTCTCATACTGAGAAGGCACGAGCATTGATCACCACGCTTGCTCAAGAAGGGTTACGCACGTACTATGTTTTTTTTTGTATTTGAAGTCGTTAATCCTGGCAGTCATTTGTAAATCTTTGACAGTTGTTACAGGTAGCCAGTGGCCAGAAGCAGTGAGCTTAGATGTGACTGAAGGATTGCTAAGACATAGTTCTCGAGTTCGAACCCAAGGCCCGCACCTCTGATTTTTCGGGTTCATTTGCGTATTGTATAATTATGGATGGTATTTAAAAGTACTTCAATTTATTCCCATTTCATTTACCTAATTTTGCCTGTGTTCCACCAAATATACTGAATGTGCACCAAAATATGTTAATTAAAATACCTATGTCATAACGAGCATCTATTTAACAATTAAACACTGTATATTCTCCTCGTAGTCGACGGAGCCCCGCTTCGCGGGGCCCCTATTTCCGAGTGCAGGGTTTAAAGGAACCTAACTAACCTAACCCTAAGTCCCGATTATGGGGGCAGAGATACTTTAATATTTGGTGCACGATCAGTATTATTTGGTGCACGATCAGTATTTTTCGGGGAAGAAAAGATTTTTGGTGAACACAAAAATATTATCCTATAATTATCACTTGCTTCGGTGAAGAAAAACATCGTGAGAAAACTAGTAGGTATGCCTGATGTTTTCGACGGCATGTAAAGTCAAGTCAGAGCTCCTTGGGCGGCTTAAAAACCGTGACACCAGGTCACTACCGCGCACTAACCGCGCGGAAACGAAGAAGATAGGTAAATTATAAAACTTACGTGTTATCCTTTAACATCACATCAATAGCGACTCTCAAGTCCTTAGGTAGATTGTGACTGAGTGGAACCCTCAGTGCGTATTCATTTTGCACGGCTTTCTCCACATTTGTGAACTGGTCGAAGTACACGGGCACACCTATGATTGGCATGCCGAAGTAGATGGCTTCTATAGAAGATAGCAGGCCTCCGTGGGTTATGAACATTCTGACATTGGGATGAGCTGAAAGAGGCCAGATAGTTATCATCAGAATTTTATGAATTATTTAGAATTTTGAACTTGGGCTAAAATAAATATTTATAAGCTTCTTTGGATTAATAATTATAAAAAATAGGGTGACAAATAATAACTGGGCAAGAGCGAGTCGAACTCGTACAAAGATGGCCATTTTTACGGCTCTGTATTTTTAATGAGTCATAAATGGTTGGAAAACAATTCGCAGGTTGTCCTGCGAATTGTTTTCCAACCTTTTTTTTATTCGTAATTTCATATTATTTTTGTGTAGCGATTTTTAGACCACCTGCTCTCCAAATTTCAACATTGTGGTGCCAACCCCCCGGAGTAAAATGGCTGAGACATTTTTGCTATTTGGCAACGGAACCCCTAAAAACCTTACGATCAAACAGCTTCATTATCAAATAAAAATCTATCAAAACTCCTGGGAAGTCTTGAATGGGAACTGCATCTTTAAAATGATATAATTAATCACGTAGTATTCTGGTTATATATATCCAGCAGCATTAAAGAATTGAAAAGCAAACAACTAACTTAATTTATACTTTGTTCGTGGATATGCGGAAGCAAGAATGCAAGAAAATTTGTATTTTTCTTCCGTTAATTACCTAAAATGCTGGGTTGCGGTGCCCAGTGTACAATGTGTACGTTCTTCGGGACATCTGTCAAGTCGGTCTCGAACTTCCAAATAACAGTCTGTTTAAATTCTCCGAACATTTTTAGCAGTGCAGCGACCAGGGGCCTTGGCAAATCTTTACTTTTCAAGAATGATCCCATGCTGAAGTATATAACACCGTCTTTGGAATTGTCTATGAGGTCTTGAAAGTCCTGGAAAAGGGAAAACATATTGGGTTATTAAGCTGTCAAGCGACTTCTTACAATCCGCCCTCGCCACGGTTTTAACAATTTCAGTTAATGGTCATTGTCGTTTTGAGTGCCTTTTTTTTAAGCAATACCGCCATACACACAACATTAATTGTAAGTTTAATTTTAAAGTATATTATTCTTTTAATTTATAGGCCTTGAGTATGAGTAGTAAAGTCAAAAAACATAAATTCACTGCGTAATCATTTGTTTTGAAGTTATCTTAAAGAACTGAATTACCACAATAGGTTCGAAAAGGTTATCAATGTAAAGCACATTTTATAATACTTCTTGTTAGTCGTCATGACGAGAAGATATGATTATTTCCTTAATTAAAGTTAGGTAATCATTCTTTGTTTACCAAAAGGAAAATTACATAGCTGTTTTTGAAATGAAAGCTTCTTAAGGCGCGTTGAGTACTTTTTGAGTGAACAAAAATCGTGAACTCGCGTGACCGTCACCTAATACTTCGTAGAAACTCGGATCGGCTACTAGTTTTCACTTCTATCGGCAGTCCCCAAAGACTGTCCCGCATGCTTTTTTTTAATCTAGGAGAGGCGGACATGAGGAAATCTTAAGGAAAATCATGACTGTAATAATCATCTGCCTAGCCTTTTCCCAACTATGTTGGAGTCGGCTTCCAATCTAACCGGATGCAGCTGAATACCAGTATTTTACATGGAGCGACTGCCTATCTGACCTCCACAACCCAGTTAATACTGGGAAATACTTTACCACTTCGTAAGACTGGTGTCAGACTTTTTGGGCCACTGACTACCTGTTACGACTGTCAACGATGGACAAATGATAGCCGGGACCAACAGCTTAACGTGCTTTCTGAGGCACGGAGGAAACTCGGTATGTAAGGGTGGTCACTCATCCGCAGACCAACCTAGGCAAGCATGGCTTAACCTAAAGATCGACCATAGCGGCTGATATTATTTAGCCACGAGCTCCTCAAAAAAATCATGACTGTGATAATAGTGAACGAAAAGAGTAGAAAGTAAAAATGTGGATGAAACAAATTGAAATAAACAAAAAACTTGAGAGGTGTCAAGGGACACCCGGATGGAACGAAGTTCTTTCGATTAACTAGTGAAGGAATTGTAATATTATTTTTTTTTTTAAGTTATAATAATATTTTTTTTTATTATTAACAAATATAATGTTCACTCAACAAAAATAATCGTCGCGACACCACACTGTTCAATGCGAAATAGAAATGAAACAAACGCATTGCAAACTTCATTTATTTTTAAATAGAAAAAAGTGTCGTGACATCTTTTTCGTAAGATTTTTTTCCGTCTAGCCCCCTTTCACAACGCGCGATAAGGAACTTCGTTCCAAAAATATATGTACATAGGTACAAAATGCTGAAGTTGAGATAGATTTTCATAATAATACTCTTTCCAATTTCCAACCTTAGGCAGTGGCTTCACAGGCTCCTCAATATGGAATCCACCAATGTATTTGAAGTTCTGGGGAGTGCTGGGACGATCACGGACAGCTTCGTGCTCATTCCCAAAGATCAACGAAGCGTTAAAGATGACATTTTCATAATCTGGAAGTGTCCTGCCGCGTTTGGCAACCAGTGGTCCGAAGGTTTGCTCGTAGATTTTGCGTTCCTTAGGTTGGGTGATGAATCTGAAATTGAAGGAGAATAAACGTTCAAAAAGAAATACCGCGATCTGTGCATGAACAAAGATACATAATCTTTATTGTGTCTCTCTACAAAATAAAGCTTTTTTCTATTGCTGATATTTGTATTGATCGAAACACTGATTATGAATCTTCAACCAGATATCAATAAAGAAAGCCAAGCCGAAAATGGTTTATGATAATAACACAAAATGGTTACGATTATTACTATTAAGTAGGTAATATTGCCATTGTACTAGGTGGACCAAAGACCTGGTGAAGATTGCGGGGATCTACTGGATGCGAGCCGCACGGGACCAATCAAAGTAGCGACACTTGGGGGAGGCTTATGTCCAGCACTGGACGTCTTTCGGCTGTATTTTATTAATTAATATAGGTTCACCAACAGCGTCTGTGTACACCATTTAGGTATGAAAAGGTTTTATGGTCCTGTACTTACACAGTCGCCAATTACAGGTGAAAAAAAAACAAAATTAAAATGAGTGGCTCTAGATAGAAAAATACAATAATAAACCTTACATTTAAGAGTTTACTTAGCTTACGAAACATCATACAAAGAAAAACATACGCTGTGAATTTACCAACTAATTGTAATGATGATGATGTCTTTGCACTAGCATTATCCTACAAATATTTATCTATGCTCAAAGAGCTTTATGTTAAGCATAATTCAACTGCATCAGAATATAGACGGGAAGGTGACCACAACATAATTGGGAAAAGGCTGGGCCAATGAGATGATGATTTCAATGAGCCCTCAACAGAGTTTTAAGACTTACGTTTTAAGGAACTGCCACTTGACCCTCGACCACAACTCATCGACTCTTTCCAGGAAAGACAAAGGAGCCATGGCGGGAGACAGGTAGTCAGGGTCGTAAGCAGGGTTCGTACCACGGTCGATCAGACGTAGCACTTGCCAGTGAGCACCCATGGAGTACAGCCATATCATTGGACAGTCGTAGAGAACTGATAACCTGGAAGCAAGAGTTAGATTAGTCATGAAGAATACTGACTTTTAAAGGAACTTCGTTATAGGGATTTTAGAAAATATTCCTTCAACGAATTGCTTCAGCTTGCTAGCGCTGAACCACCAATAACTCTCTCACTGCTGAGCAAAGGCGTCATGCCTATGAAGTCTACTGCAATATACTTCTTAAAACTATTGTAAGATAATATTTCTTACCCAGCGTGAACTTCGGATTCTATCAAATCAACCACAACAGCATCAAAGTGCTCATTGGGATTTTGTAACAGTTTTTTGAAATTTTCATGCTGGTAGGTTACTCTTGCGGTTTCTTGGCCAAACTCTTGGATTTGTAGGGCACCGTTTCTTTCTGCTTTATTTTCAAGTACGTATGATATTTTTAGTGATTCATCATCTGTAAGAATAATTGTAACTAGTAAGTTAATCTTCTTCTTAGCGTGCCGATCCCAATTGAAATTGAAGCTGCTCAGAATTCGGCAACGAATTTAGCGTCTTCATTAACGTCTATTAGCTCATGTGCCGTGTAGACAACAAGATCCGCAGGAAACAATTTAAATGTCCCGTCGGTTTACTGTTAATGCTATTTATTATTTATTTAAGTACACAACATACATAGAAGAGCACAAAGGTACTGCTTATTTCAAAAGAAATTTCTTATTGCAGACTTGCGAGAGGAAAGAAGTAAAGCTAGGACGGATGGCGAAGATACATAGGTCGGATACCACTTTGAACGTAGCCTACCTTTAGTATAGGAGAATACATTTTGTTCAGATATCTAAACCTATAAATGTACAAAAACAACAATTTACACTAAAGAGTTACATTGATAAAGGAATAAACTGTGCAAAGCAAATAAATGACACGATATTGAGGAATGTCAGAAAATCTATGTATAAATCAAACGATGGAAGACTTGGAAGCAAGTAGTATTCTGAAACTAAACGATGGAAGACTGCTGTCTTGGACGTAAGTGTTATTCTAAAATGATAAAGAGAAATAAGGACAGAGAACGAGGTGATTTGGTGATCCTACATAAATTGAAATATGGGCCGGACCGGTGATGATGATTAGCAGGAAGACGATGGTGATAGTGAACTTACCTTTAACTATATCCAAGTTACTACTGATATCAACATGACGGAAGTTTTTAGTTGGCGGGTTCTTCAATGGAAAAACAGTAACGTACGTCACCTAGAAACATAAAAATCATAATTACATTGATAACGATACAGAGATAATTTGTTTGTTGAAAAGAGAGAGAATGATATCGAGACAGGTGACAAGCGAATCCAAAGTTTGATGTAATAATAAACGTAGTGCGAGCATTAAGGTTCCGTTTGTCGACCAGTCCTCATTTGTCCCGGGCAGCGAGGGCACGTATACCCTTAAAGTACATAGTTCATCTATTTACTGATTATTAAGTGGTTTTATTCTAAACCCTAACTAGTGTTTGTAGTGAACACCACACCAAGTAACAGGAAAAAAAATATAATTCAAAACTATGTACAAAAGAATTGTGTTTTCTGATACTTCGTGCTTGGCTCAGACCAACTTTTAATGAATAATTGGAAGAAGACCTGATACTTGGTGCTTGGCTCAGACCAACTTTTAATGAATAATTGGTCTAGTCTTCTTCTTCATTATCATCTGTTAGTGCTTAACCTGGTGTCAGAGTTTCTATACCACCCTTGGGCCTCTGGCTTGGCTGTACATGCCGTCAAAAAATATCTCTCAGGCATGCTGGTTTCCTCACGATCTTTCCTTCATTCAAAGCAAGTAATAATTATTAATAGGTCAAGTCACTGAAATATTGTAGAATCTAGTAGTTATAAATATTTGTATGTTTAGTTTTTTTTTGTTTGTTTAATTATTTGGTGTGTGATTTTTTGGTAATATTTGTGTTTTTGGGTTTAAAAAGTATTCTGTACAACGATATTTCGATACAATGAATATGCGATGTGTTTGACACCAACACTGCCAAGGCGAAACCCACGGAACACAGACCGTGCTGCCTACACACGCACCCTCGAAACCAAACTTGCGTCAAAAAACTACGAGATGGCCTACGAGGACACGGCGCGGATCGACGAGGGGGTAAGTCATCTCACAAAATCAATGGTAGACAGCTTCCGCTCAACCTGCCCGGAGTCCACTCCGCCCGCTACACCAGGGAATCAACCATGGTGGGGACCGGAGCTGGAACGTAAGCGTGGGAAGGTAAGGTCTGCCCTAAACAGAGCCATGAACACTCGTGCTGATAGAGACTGGGACGCGTATTACGCGGCCAAGAAATGCTATATAAAATGCATCAGATACAGGAGCTCAACTGGTTGGCGTAAATACTGCAGCAGCATCGAATCCTGCCAACAGGCAAACAGGGTATGGAAGGTTTTAGCACGGCAGAACCCGACTGGGCCTGCTGCTCTCCGCAAACCAGATGGCACACTTACCACCTCACCAGAAGAAGCAACGCGCGTCCTCACTGAAACTCACTGGACTGAGGCAACCCAAACACCGTCAGGAAATGACTGGCGCTATGCACAAAAAGTCGTTACGCTGGAGAAAATCCAGTGGGCGATCCAAGGCTTCCATCCTTTCAAGGCGGCTGGTCCGGACGGGATATTTCCTGCCCTACTCCAGTGGGGTGGGATCTCAGTCGCCCGCAGACTGGTCCCTATACTGAGAGCGTGTCTGGCCTTCAGATACGTTCCAAAGGGATGGAGAGAAGTGAAGGTCATATTCATACCAAAGCCGGGTAAGAGTGACTATACTGACGCCAAATCCTACCGAGCTATCAGCCTAACCTCTTTCCTACTTAAAACCATGGAAAAAATGTGCGAGAGAGAGCTGAGGGACGGCGCTTTGCAAACTATCCCACTTCATACTAATCAACATGCATACAGCTCGGGTAAGTCCACAGAATCCGCCCTCCATCTAGTGGTCAGCCGGATAGAAGAGGCGATTCACCAGAAGGGAAGCTGCCTGGGCACCTTCATAAACATCGAGGGAGCCTTCGATAAAACAAACTTCTCCAGCATCAACACCGCGCTCTCTCGCCATGGAGTGGAACAGGTACTGATAGACTGGATTACAAACATGCTGAGCAAACGAGTGGTGCGACTTGAAGGGGAACAGCAAATGGCCATGATAGCCAGAGGCTGCCCCCAAGGAGGGGTTTTATCTCCGCTCCTCTGGAATCTGGTGATTAATGACCTCATCACTAGACTCAACGAGAACCACTTCTACACAATAGGGTATGCCGACGACCTCGCTATTCTCATCTCGGGGAAAGTGACGGGGACAATCTTCGACCTCACTCAGCGAGCTCTACGTATCGTTGAACGATGGTGCAGAGAGTTCGACCTTTCAGTGAACCCAACGAAGACTGAACTTGTCCTGTTTACCCACAAACGAACACTAGGCCCTTATCGCCTACCCAAACTCTTCGAGACGGAACTCCAGTTAGCCGATGAGGTCAAGTATCTGGGTGTCATCCTAGACAGTAAGTTAAACTGGAGCAGCCACCTAGACAACAAGACAAACAGGGCCTGCATAACCTTCTGGCAATGCAAGAGGATGATAGGTAAGAAATGGGGCCTATCCCCGAAAATTATACTCTGGTTATACTGCGCGGTGATCCGACCCATGATTGCCTATGGGGCTGTGGTCTGGTGGCCACGCACTAAACTAAGTACAGCAGCCATCAAGCTGCAGCGCCTGCAAAGGCTTGCCTGCATGGCAATCACTGGTTGCATGAGGACTACCCCGACTGCTGCTCTCGAAGCCATGTTGGGGCTTCCACCGCTCCATCTGTTCATACAGCAGGAGGCGACGATGACGGCAGTACGCCTTAAAACACTTCAGCTCTGGGGTAAGAAGACAACACAGCACAATGCGATACTGGAGGAATTCTATTGCGAGTTCCCCTTGGCGAAAGCACACAACGATCGGATACCGAAGCAATTTGTATTCGACAAGAAATACAAAATCCAGCTTCACGAGGACCACCGCTGCGAGGGATTAAACCCCGCGGAACTACGGATCTTCACAGATGGATCTAAAACAGGTACTGGCACTGGGGCGGGAGTCTTCTCGGAAGACCTCAACATCCACATAGCCACACCTCTGGGGGCGCACAACACGGTATTTCAGGCAGAATGCATGGGCATCTCCCTGGCGGCATCGGCCATCATAGCCAGGAAAGTTGTGGGCCACTCAATTCGTATACTGTCGGACAGCATGGCGGTGCTGCTGGCTCTAAACAACCATACAGTGAACTCCGGGTTAATACACGAGTGTCACCAACGCCTGAACCAGGTTGGTAATCTCAATAACATAACCATCCAATGGATCAAAGGACACAGCGATTCCCGCGGCAACGACGCGGCGGATGAACTCGCTAGAAGGGGATCGAGCATGGCAGCGGTGGGACCAGAACCTATCGCACCACTCCCTTTCGGTTACCTACGCACACTGGTAAGGAAACGAACTAGTGAAATACACCACAAGCTGTGGCTTGATCACGGCGAGTGTAGGCAAGCCAAGGAGGCACTTCCTGCCATCGACGGCCGCTTCACCAAACGCGCGCTTAGGCTAACCAAGCCACAGGTGCGTACAATTACAGCCGCCATCACCGGTCACGGCTCTTTTAACAAACACCTCTTTGTCATAGGAGTCACAGACAGCCCCCTGTGCCGCGCATGCATGGAGGAAGACGAGACTGCAGCCCACGTGCTTCTACACTGCCCAGCGGTTGCATCATATAGGGCAAAGTACTTCGGTCGTCCAGGTACTCTCCGCGAGATTGTCGGCAACATCGGGGCGCTGCTGGCCTTCTTTGGGGAGCTGGGATGGATCGAGTGAAGTTCCCACCCGTACGCAAAATACGCGCCTCGCCGTGGAATTGCGGACATCAGCCCGTTATACAATACAATACAATACAATATGCGATGCGTTGATCGCTCGATCAACAAACGTTCGATATTTTAAAAAACTTTTTTGCAAAAAATAAAACCGACTTCAAAAAAAAAACAAAAAAGTGAAAAATAACTTTAGCTTCTGAAGTCGGTGACGTTTGTATGATTGATTTATTTTTTTTGTCACCGACTTCAGAAGCTAAAGTTATTTTTCACTTTTTTGGTTTTTTTTTTGAAGTCGGTTTTATTTCTTGCAAAAAAGTTTTTATTTTTCACTTTTTTTGTGGTTCCACATGGAAAGTGCATACCGTTACAATTACAACAAGCCCAAACACGATTAGGATACATTGTCTCATTATGGAGTTCCGTGACTCTTGGCTTCATCATCAGATCTGATGGTAGAATGGTTCTTATCAAACGCAAATGCTTCACTTGTTGTAGAAAATACCAAAATTGCTGTACGTTATCCTATAAAATTTGAAGAGTTCCCTCGATTTCGCCAAGATTCCATCATCAGATCCCGACTTGGCGACTATGGGACCAACTTGGAAGTATACCCTTTCAAACAAAAAAAGAATTTTTCAAATCGGTTTAGGCGTCTTCGAGTAATCGGTGAACATACATAAAAAAAAAAAAATACATACAGTCGAATAGAGAACCTCCTCTTTTTTGGAAGTCGGTTAAAAACTCGATGTATTTAGTGACGATATAAAGATTGTTCGATTTATTAACCATTCGATATTATTATCCGATTATATGGCATTCGATATGGCATAAGTATAGGTACTCTTCTATGTAAAAAAAAACGTTGTATGAATTACCACGCAATAGACGAGCAATCGTCTGTGTGGTTATTAAATTCAATACAACTGCAATCGCTTCTAGCTGGCCTTGTAAGCATTTATATCAATTCTATGGGCCAGACAGACGACCATTTGTGATGGATAGATCCTATTATCAGTTTTGATGCTCCCACCATAGCAATTACATCTGATCCGGCTATTATACAGGGTGTAAACAGACTAAGCCGTCAACCAAGCATTCTGTACATCAAACTAAGTAACTTTACGCATAAATTATTGCTTGGATTTTTTTTGGGGTCAAAAATCCTGATTTGTGGTAGAACTCAGTGTAACGCACTCATAATATTGTGCTGATGGATGGATTGAATAGTACGGGGGTCGTGAAGGTATTTAAACTTGCATTAACAAAAAACTTTTCAAAAAGATTAAATGCGGCTGTCCTTATCATACAATGTTGAAGACAGTCGCATTTAGTCTTATCAAGGCAAATAAAATAATATAAAACCAACAAGTATACAAGCTGTAAGCAATGTTGTAATGTTTGCCTCGATGCGGATAATTATAATTACAACTTGTTTACGGTAACTATATTTTATGGACTTGCACTTTACTCCCATTTTATTTGAAATCAAATCAAATGAAATGAAATCAAAAACGATTGGGAAGCCAAAAAAATCAGAGACCCTCAACTATAGGATGTAACATCCGTCGTATTGATTTTGTTTGCATTAAAAAAAAACATATGCCATCCGAACCATAACAACGAATAGGTTGATACCATATTCATCAGAATCGGCTCGGCAGTTTAGGCGCTATGGGGAACATACCTAAAAATGTTACAAACTATAGCTAAAACCCTTTTTATTTGGATGGGAATTAAATCATCAAATTAATGAGTCCTCCCGCTCTGGGGGGATATTACCTACAGGCATAGTTACATAATTGTATGCAGTTATTATTATGTGATCGTGTATTTAATAGATGGTAATTACCTGATAGGTTCTCAGGTAGGTTCTAGGTTTCTTATTGTAATTAGATATTTGCATTGCCTATGACAGTAGTTATTTATATCAGGAAACTACGCAGTTTAACTAGAGCCGGTATTAAAAAAAAAAAATATTATTGGGACGGTAAATTATGTACCTATTAACATTTTTTTTTTGTATTTGGCCTTCAAGAATTCGGCGCGGGCGTTGTGATTATCGTAGGTATATGAACATAATAATTATGTATAATCGATTTTTTGTGATAAGTACTTATAATAATTATGTTCAGATTTTATGATAACATGCAACAAAAAATATTATTAATAATAATCGCTTTTTAATCGTTTTATAGTGAAGGGTATATTTCATTCACTGTTGCGTAGTAGACATAATATTCATACAATCGTCGTCAGACGAATTCGGTCGGGGTCACCAGATGAAGGGATATTTTTTGTAGTAATTATTATTAAAAATAATAAAATAAAAAATAGATAAGTAAGTAAAAATAAAAAAAATAGATAAGTAAAAAAAAAATAGATACAAAAATAAAAAAATAGATAAGTAAATAAAAATATTAAAATAATGATAACATCACTATCACAATGTTTGCTTTGCCTCAAGAATTAGACAGATGTGTAAGCAATGACACACATACATTTATTCAGAAATGCTTAAGGTTTATAATTATAATAGGGAACGAGCCTTTTGCCGTTAACCGGGCACAGATCGACGCCCCGTGTTGCTATCGAGATATTCCATTATACTCGTACTTCCAAGTATTCTATTACAAAACTGTTTATTTAATTAATAAGTACCTCATGTCCAGCATTCAGCAGATGCCTCACAACGCCTGTGCCTAATATACTCAAACTTTTCACAGGATACGGAAATAAAACCAACACTTTTAACGCTTCAGCACTACAAAGAATGTAGGCTAAAGAAAATAAAACTAATAACTTCATTTTAGTAGTTCTAATTCACTATTATATTCATAGAAAAAATTGAAGTGAGTATATAAATAGTATGTAAATATTATATTTTATAAAGTATTATTCAAAGCGCGTGTTCTTCGCGCAAGCGCATGGCCAGAAGTACGATTGAGTCATAAATGCGGCTATAAGTGATGTTATCTAGAATTGTCAACAAACAGTTGTCAGGTACTCAGTAAAATAATTGTAGCGAGCGTTTCAATCAAATCTAATCTTATAAATTTATTTCCGAAAACTTGTCGTGATGGCCCAGAGGTTAAAGCCTCGCCTCCCATTTATGAAGTTCTTGGTTCAAATCCGGGCAAATACCAATGCGACTTTTTCAATTCTTATTTACTTTTCCAAGTTTATCTTGGACATCACAGACATCGGTCAAGGAAAAATTCGTGAAGAATAGTAATCATAGAAATCTAGATAATTTAGTTCGTTTTAATATTCAAGGTCTGGTCCAAACCAAAGATTAAATTGACAGATTTGCTCTATCGCATCGAAAAATTATCACGTTTCTGGGGCGTGGCATTTGTATACAGGGTGTAAACAGAATCGTCACGAAGCCGTCAACTAAGCATTCTGTTCATTAAACTAAGTAATCCTTCGTAAAAATGATTGCTGCGGAATTGACAAAAAAACTTGTCAAAAAAGTTGTAACTTTTACCCTCTATATCTTCGGAACTAGAAGTTTCCCAGGTAAGGTGTAGAACTAAAAAATATCACTATGACGGGGAGAACCTTGAACCGGCTCGGCTTCGTTAAAGAGTCTTTTTACACCTTTTTTTTTTTTTTTTTTTTTTTTAGGATGGGAAATCATCAAATGACTTCTCTCACTCTGGGCGGAGCGGGAGGGAGTGTCAGACTCTTACTGACTAAAACCCATCCATGTTCCTTCCTCGCCCTTTACGTTCCGGGGCCGCGGTATCTCTTTCGAACAGTCCCGCAACCCCGGCAGGCTTCGGCCCTCGCGGGCCCCTCTCTCGTTCTGACATCTCTTTGAGGCGCGCGTGGAACACGAACGCGCCGTCGACCCGGCCCGTCGTCGTTAGACGGACGGACGGCTAGCTAGCCCATAGCCAACCGTCCACAGGCCCGCGTCTACGGTGGCCGGTAGCCACCACGTGGCCCCCGACGCCCGGTGCGTCTCCCGCGGCGGCCGGGAAGTGAGGATCTCTCCCTCTCTCGTTCCGCCACCTCCTTCGCTAGCATGACTGCTTCGCAGAAGGAGGTGACGGCTTCCCATTCCGTCTCGCTCCGGACCATGGATTGAACCAGGGCCGGACGCGAGAGGTCGCCGCCGCCGATCGCCGCTTCGAGGACACGGCGGTGCTCCGCCCACGCAGGGCAGACCTCCACCGTGTGCTCCACCGTGTCCTCCGGTCGATCCTCGCAGTGGAGACACCCGGGCGTTTCCTCCCGCCCGATTCGGTGCAGGTACCTCCCGAAACATACGTGTCCGGTGAGGACCTGCGTCAGGCGGAAGGTGAGGATGCCGTGGCGCCTCTCCAGCCACTCCTCAAAGAGGGGACTTACCGCCACTATCGTGGCGTGCCCTGCACGGGGTTGCGACACCCTTTATGTACTATTTTTGATCGAAGCCCTTTATGTATACCCAACATGTTAACCTTTGCAGCTGAATAGTATTTTACATTGAGCCGTGGCAAATGCACAACAAAATAATCGTCACACAATCTTCTGTGTGACATTTGCTAATTTGATTGCTGTATTGCTTTGCTAAATCCTGATTCGATAGCGATATAACTTATCAGAAATTGCTAAAAGGGAATTAAAGCTTTCGTGTATGCAAATATCAACAACAATTAAGTAGTCAGGGTTACCAACTACCAACAATATTTACCGCTAAAGTTAAAGCAAAAAACACCCTAAAACTGCCACAGTAATTTGATATCCCCCTAAAAAAGTATATTTAAATTATTTTCTACTAGCGGACGTCCCGCGGTTTCACCCGCATAGTTCCCGTTCCCGTGGGAGTACGGGGATAAAATATATCCTATGTTACTCGTGGATAATGTAGCTTTCGAATGGTGAAAGAATTTTTAAAAACGGTCCAGTAGTTTTTAAGCCTATTCATTACAACCAAACAAACAAACAAACAAAGTTTTCCTCTTTATAATATTAGTGTAGATATATTATTTTAATTAGTATACTTTATTTTTTTGTAAAATTGTTCATGTTTATATTATTACATTATCATTTGAATTAAAAATGTAGGGCTCCTGAATATATCCCAAAACTCATAATTATCCTACTTAGTTTGGGGGATAAGTTCTACGTCTCCCAATTTTGAATGGCACAAAATTTAGGTAGACACTAACTTTATTATGTCTTTAAATCATTCTGCGTGATTTTTTGTTTCCCCCTTGAGCAGTTAAACTAAATATAGACCGCCAGGAGATACACTTGGTAACTGCTGCCGTTTTGATTGCTAAATTGATGCAATGGTGTATATTGCACAAAGATCAAATAGAGGTGACTTGTATAAGACGATATATATTTTTTTCGGATGGGAAATCATCAAATGACTTCTCCCACTCTGGGCGGAGCGGGAGGGAGTGTCAGACTTTTACTGACCAAACCTCATGTTCCTTCCTCGCCCTTTACGTTCCGGGGCCGCGGTATCTCTTTCGAACAGTCCCGCAGCTCAGGCAGGCTTCTACCCTTGCGGGCCTACAACTAAAGGACTGCCGCTGCATTTTGATTCAGAAAGCAATGTCACATCTGCGACAGCAGCAGTTCTTCTATCTTTCACTTTTGTGAAATTCATTATTTTTTCCTTAGCTTCTCATGTGTCCCACTGCTGGCCTCCCCTTTCGCCTTTCAAACCTCTCTTATATCTTACTGGACGCCTGACACAGCAAATCGCCGTCGAGTTAAACCGTTGCGAAGGTGGTGTTACGATCTGATCTTGTTTGATCGAACAGGATCAGATATCGCACAACATAGAGAGGTTTGCAAGGATAAATCCATTTGGCAAACTAAAATGACATCCTGTTGGTCTGTTGGTGACAGAAGCATCAGCAGGAGGCACTATCCCTGCTAGTTACTGCGGACCGTCAGTGCTGGGTGCCTCTGCAAACTGCAGTCTGCAATGCGTCGTCGCCTCCATGTCGCCTTCTGGTGACGTTGGTCTAGAAATTACCTGTATCCGCCTGAAGGTATATTCAGTTTACTTGGAGCCTTTGTGTTATATTGCGACTTTCCTTGAATAAAATTTTCTTAAATTAAATACCTATGATTCATTGTTTTTTTTTTTCAAGACTGTGCTCTGTCCAGTTGCTAATCTGTCCAGTTGAGAGTCTGTCCAGTTGCGAATCTGTCAAGTTGCTACGGAGCTGTTTAATCGCTCACCATGTTATTTATATGAGATCATGACTCGTCTCTTGATAGTGGTCGGTTTCTATACTTAAAGACTCTCTCTTTCAATGCTTCAGAGAGCACAATAGGTACTAGGTATTTGCAAACACTGTTTAAGTATAATCTTCCCAGTATCTTCTCGTCCAACTCGCAGTGTCTCAAGACGAAAGTCTAGTATGACCAGTGTGTGTTGCCAGTGATTACATACGGCACCAAAACGTGGTCGCTCACAATGGGCCTCATCAGAAGGCTTCAAGTCACCCTAAGAGCGATGGACAGGACGATGACCTGGTCAAGGCTGCGGGAATCCGCTGGATGAGAGTCTCACTGCTGGATGAGAGTACAGGTCAATGTGGCGACACTTGGGGGAGGCCTATGTCCAGCAGTGGACGTATTTCGGCTGAAATGAATATTTGTCCTATAATAAAGGGTGTAAAACACCTCTTCACGAAACCGAAAGGCACTTGTTCTCCCCATCATTGCGATCATTTTTTTGTTCTACACCATACCTGGGAACTTTCTAGTTACGGAGATATGGGGGGTCAAAGTTACAACATTTTGACAAGTTTTTTTTTAAATTCAAGTTTCTTTTGTAAGATTTTAACTTTAAACACCTCCAGGACTCCCGTACTATTCAATCCATCCATCAGCACAATGTTTGAAGTGCGTTACATTGAGTTCTACCACAAAACATGATTTATAACCTCAAAAAAAAATTGTTTCCCAGCAATATTTTTTTGCGTAAAGTTACTTAGTTTGATGTACAGAATGCTTGGTTAACGGCTTTGTGATGAGGTGGTTTACACCCTGTATATCTACTGCCAGGACACAGACCTCCGCTTTTTGCTAGGGAGTGTCCTAATCTACCACCCTAGTCCCAAGTGCAGATAGGTAGTTAGCGCATAATATCTCTAAAACGGTCAAAGAAATAATAAGCAACGTCACATCATCATGTTCATGTACCGCAGTGCATAATCAGCATAATTATGGTGTTCCCACAGCTAGGAGCCAGGCCTCTTCTCTCTATGAGAGGGAATGGGCTTTAATTCACCACGCGAGCCCAGTGCGCGTTGGTAGATGTCACATGTCTTCGAATTTTTGGTTCTAGGACATTTTCCTTCACCGTTTTGAGAGCAGTGGTGATGAAATAAACTGCACAAAGTAATACGCCTGCTTGGGTTTGAACCAACGAATGACTGCCCGTAAGTTGGAGCTGCCACCACAGGATCAAACTGCTCTTGTACCGCAGTGGCGATTAAATAATTTATACAAATTGCACAAGAGTCTTACATATTCATGTAGGTAAACGGTTTAAGTGAGCAAGCTATTTATTTATCGAATTATCACTATAATAAGCAGTTAAAGACAACATAGGAGATAAACATTATGCACTGTCATTTTAATAATTACCAGCTGACGTGTATAACGTAAATATAGAGGAAATATAATTATGATGTCTAATTTGTATATTTTTACTCGTTATCTGCATGATAACCATTTTACATTGGTAAGTCTTAATTTTTGTTATGATGACTGCATAGTTTTTAAAAATGTAAACTGACATGGTAACTAACATTATCATGAACACGAAACAAAACAAACATACAGTAAACAAGGTAAATGATGAATTTGATCAAACAAGGTGGTAATCATCTTTCCAAACTCTTCATTTAATTTCGCCGCACTATATTTTTTTGCGTTCGTGCGCAAAGCATTTGTATGAAAACGTAAGTTTTTAGAAAAAGACCAAATAAAACACTTCATTTATAATATCGATTGTTTTATTATCACATTTGACACTTCATCAAAATACAACAATTTAACCTTGTAACGGCTGACATTAAATATTATTTATTTTTTCGAAGTTAGAACTGCACAATTGCTTAACTTTTTTTTTTAAATTACGACTACATATTTTTGTAATAATGGCAAAAAAGGTAACCTCTACTTTGAACTGACAGATGTCAAATGTGATTTATTAAATTGGGCCTACTTAATTTATTCACACTTCACATAATTAAACACTTTACAAGTATAGGCACATACTCGTAGTTCTCCGTAAAATGTAAAAATCGCGAAAGGATTGCCAATCCTTTCGCGATTTCAGAATGCCACATTCTGCATTGCGTTTAACCTTTTGAGCATAAACGCTCGCGCGTCCCCTCCACGTCAAACCACAATTTCACCTAATATTAATTATTTTGTCACATATTGTTGTCGTTTGGGGTCCAGGCACGTCCTGGTTTGTCTCTTATATGTGACAATGGCGTTAAACAATCTAATATTCTACGAACCTTTTTCCTATATCAAAACTAATATCAACTAAACAGATCATGCCGATATTTTAAATAACTAAGAACAGCTTTAGACATTTCCAGACTTCTAATAATTAGGCTAATCACTAAAACTTCTGTTGCCAACGATGAGTTAGGCAGAGGTGTACTTAATAGTACACCCAGCTGTACAGTGGCAGCACTTAACAGTACACCCAGCTGTACAGTGGCAGTACTTAATAGTACACCCAGGTGTACAGTGACAGTACTTAATAGTACACCCAGGTGTACAGTGGCAGTACTTGATAGTACACCCAGCTGTACAGTGGCAGTACTTAATAGTACACCCAGCTGTACAGTGGCAGTACTTAATAGTACACCCAGCTGTACAGTGGCAGTACTTAATGGTACACCCAGCTGTACAGTGGCAGTACGTAATAGTACACCCAGCTGTACAGTGGCAGTACTTAATGGTACACCCAGCTGTACAGTGGCAGCACTTAATAGTACACCCAGCTGTACAGTGGCAGTACTTAATAGCACACCCAGCTGTACAGTGGCAGTACTTAATAGTACAACCAGCTGTACAGTGGCAGTACTTAATAGTACACCCAGCTGTACGGTGGCAGTACTTAATAGTACAGCCAGTAATAAGGCGATATTACTCAGAAATATTTAGGGGGAATCCGCGACCACGGTTACGGTCCCGAAAGCCCCCCGACCCGAGCGTTTAATTAACTACTTACACAACTAAACAGATGGGTGGATGACATTCAGATGGGTAAGATCTGATTGAAGCTCGAGCAGACCAAGGAAGAATTACAACACTGTTTGTCCCAAAGGTTGACTGGTAGAAAATGCTTATGAAATTAAGTCCGCCTCTGTATTTCGTGCTTGAAGTGTTAATTATATAAATAAATTGCACAATCATTATTATTGGGTAGAGGTGGTCTGGTAATCTGTGTGTTAGGGTTTTTGTGGTGCAGAGTACCAGTCTCCCACAAGGGGATTTATCCGATGAAAGACACTAGTCGTCTTTATATTTTTATGGCGCCTTTGTGGAAGAGAAATAAAAGGTTTATTTATTATGATGATGAAGATGATGAAAACTAAACACATCTAATTAACTTCTCTTTTCCTTTTTCTGTTTCTTCGACCGCTTACTCAACACATACTTAATTACTTTCTTTAGCAAACATATAACTACAGCTAAGCAAGCAGTTAGATCTAAGTACAGTTTCTGGTACAGGGGGACGTCAAGCGCAGGGGAGCGGAGGTGGGGGGCGCCGCGGTTGCGCACAATGTATTCTACCCAATGCACAAGCGCACGACCCGGCGGCATCTCGCGGTCGTGGAATAGGGTTGAGAGTTCTTTGGCTTTTTTGGTGTACCTGTGGGAGATAGAGAAAAGAAAATTATCAGTTTAGTCTTAGTACAAGTTGCAAACCACTAACTAACATTATGTAGATTTATGCCAACATCCGTTGGCTGCGAGTCGCACGTGACCGGTCAATGTGGTGACAATTGAGGCCTATGTCCAGCAGTGGACGTCTTTCATCTGAAATGGTGATGATGATGAATGGTGACCTTATTTGACCCATGTCGAAATCGGTATTGCGATTTCAGGGTCAAACTTATATTAAAAGTGGTTCAAGTTACAGGTAAAATGAAGTATTTTTTCAGTAATTTTTAGAACACCTAAGTTTTGTGATTTATAATTTGCAAATAATTTGGTTTACAAAGTGGTCACATTGGAAATTCAAAAGAGTTCAGCTAGTTCAATATTGTTTGTTTTTAGTGTTTGTTAATCTTTCTTTAAACTTCAGCTGTCTGTAACTCCTTTTATTTTCGGATGGGAAATCATCGAATGACTCCTTCCACTCTTGGCGGAGTGGGAGGGAGTGTCAGACTTTTACTGACTAAAACCCATCAATGTTCCTTCCTCGTCCTTTATGTTCCGGGGCCACAGTATCTCTTTCAAACACTCTCGCAGCCCCAGCGGGCTTCGGCCCTTGCGGGCCCCTCCATTAGGCTGACATCTCATTAAGGCGCGCGTGAAACACGAACGCACCGTCGGCACCGCCTGTCGTCATCAGACGGACGGACGGTGAGCTAGCCCATAGCTTCGGTTTTTTCTTACTACTTTTAAGTACTTCGTGTACGGACCACCAAAAAAATACGGTTTATTGCGGACCTAACGCGAAATCCTAACCTGGTCGCAGGTTAAGTAAGGAACTAGAGAAAAAAAGAAAATAGTTTCGAACGTAACCCTCTTCCTAACCTGACCCGATGTATCGTAACCTAATCTAACCCGAATTGCGATATAGGTTTTCCCCTCTCTTCGTTCTTAGAATAGGTCAGGTTCGGAATAAACCGAAAATTCATCATCTGCCCAGCCTTTTCCCAACTATGTTGGGGTCGGTTTCCAGTCTAACCGGATGCAGCTGAATACCAGTATTTTACATGGAGCGACTGCCTATCTGACCTCCACAACCCAGTTAATACTGGGTGATACGATACCATTTGGTAAGACTGGTGTCAGACTTTTTGGGTCACTGACTGTCAAAGATGGACAAATGACAGCCTGAACCAACAGCTTAACGTGCTTTCCGAGGCACGGAGGAAACTCGGTATGTAAGGGTGGTCACCCATCCACAGGACAACCTAGGCAAGCACGGCTTACCTAAAAATCGACCCGAGCGGCTGTTATAATTTAGACACAAGCTCCTCGGAATAAACCGAAAATTGATGTTGTGATATTCTGGTTAGTCATTGGTCGTTTGAGTTTCAGTTCCATCACGTTGTTTTTGAAAAGCGCCGCGCGCCGTAAGCTAGGCTTCATCAAACCAAATCTATAAGTTTCCACTTACGTATCATCTGTGAGAATCTTCCTGACAGCGGCATCCAGTTCTGGTATCATCTCCTCAGCTAACGTTATATGGATGCCGAAGCCCTTGTTCTCCACGGACCTCATGTTGAGGACCTGATCTGCCATCACAGGGATACCGACTAAAGGTACTCCGTAGTGGATGGCTTCTGAGGTTGAGAGCTGACCACCATGTGTGATGAAGAGCCTTAGGTTGGAATGGGCTGAAATTGGAGATGTAAAAAAAGATTAATGTTGTTATTGCAAATTGAGATATGGTTTGCATTTTAAATTGAGAGAAGGATGGTTTCAAGAAAATTATAAGATGTATGGCACACACAATTGTAGTAAAATTTCTCGAAGATCAGATATTACCGGATTCAGCTAAATACCAGTATTCTAGATGGAGCGACTGCCTATCTGACCTCCAGAACCAAGCTTATAACTGGGTAATACGATACCCCTTGGTAAGAGTGGTTGTCAGACTTTTTAGGCTACTGACTACCTGTAACGTGAATTGGTGGCCTCCCATTGCATACCGAGTTTCGTCTGTGCCTCGGAAAGCACGTTCAACCGTTGGTCCCGGCTGTCATTTGTAGATCTTTAATTCACGGACCAAGTAGATTTGAAAGGGGTATCTATTACTAGTCAAATCAGTCTTGACGCTGAATAGATTAAATAAATAGTAAGTGGACAGAAAGAATTTGAATATGTTTTTGATTTTCATTTTGGAAAATAATGAGCTTACCCAAAATACTCGGCTGAGGTGCCCATTTAACAAGATGAACATTTGCTGGGATATCCTTCAGATCAGTTTCAAACTTCCAAATGACGGTCTGCTTGTATTTGCTGAACATATCCAATAAAGACCTCTTCATCTGATCTGACATGCCATCACTTAGTATGATGGAACCCATGCTGAAGTATATGACACCGTCTTTTGCTTCGTCCATCAGTTTTTGGAGATCCTGAAAGGAAATACGAAGAATTTGATTGAAAAGTTGATGATCCATGAAGAGATGATGATTGATGAGCCATGGTAAGCACTCCTTAGTGTGTAATAATAACTAAATCAATAAATAAATAATTGGATAAGTAACAAATGCAAAAACAAAATCCAATCCAATTTGAAATCAAAACAATTCTAGTAAATCAGTCTTTACGGTGACCAGTTGGTATCGAGACTCAATCACAGCCTCTAATTTAAATACGACGACAAGTTAAATATTTCGTTGCAACAGAACTTACACCTGGATCAATAATCCCCGAGGATTTCCTCCACAAATATTTGGGGCAAACTAAAGTCACGGTTCCCCCTACTTGAAATCGAATGATGCAAGGTCGAATAACACTTGCTCGAAAACGTTTACTCGATATTACTTGAAATCGATAAATTATGAGCTCGTCAGTTCAATACCTCGATGCATCAAAATCTCGAATAACTATAAGCTCGAATCATCGGCAGCGCGAAGGCTCATTATTCGATGCATCAAAATCTCGAAACATTATTTCTCGACCGACCATCTAATCGATTTACAGTATAGTTATAATGATTTTCATTTAAATACCTACAATACAGGGTGATTGTCTGGATCCGCCATAGGAAATACGCGTATATTTGAAGTCATTTGCTAATTATTGGACCCTACTTCAGACTCTTTAGTTAAGTGTTTTTTTAAAGCCTACTATCTTATCTTAATTTTTAACCCTAATTTGAGGGAAGTTCCGTGGTATTTTAATCACTAATGTTTATGACTACCAACAAATAATAAAAAATATGGTAAAAAAAGTTTTTAAAAATGCAGTATAAAAATTGATCTATCTCCCAAACTAAGAAACTTTGGCTTGGGAAAGTAGGGTTCAATAATTAGTAAATAATCATAATTAAATTACAAATACCTAGTTACTTTACAAAATAAGGGGTAAGATTTAAAGTTATGTATGTACGAACTAAGGAATAAATGTCGTATGTAAACCAATAATAATTAATATAGTTGAATTATATTTCAGCGCATGTAATGTTTCATTATATTGTAGGTACTCAAATAAAAATCCTTGTATCTATTCTGTAAATCGATTAGATGGTCGGTCGAGAAATGATGTTTCAAGATAATGAGCCTTCGCGCTGCCGATGATTCGAGCTTATCAACGACCATATTGTATGGTCGTTGGAGCTTATAGTTATTCGAGATTTTGATGCATCGAGGTATGGAACTGTCGAGCTCATAATTTATCGATTTCAAGTAATATCGAGTAAACGTTTTCGAGCAAGTGTTATTCGACCTCGCGACATTCGATTTCAAGTAGGGAACCCCGATTTAAACGTGCCACGCAAACAAGTTCGTTTCGCTGCAGTTAGCAAGTAAGTAATCCACACCATAAGATGCTGAATAAAAATCCTTAGAGACCTGGCGTTTCGCTTGATTCCCTATTGTTGCACTAAGTCCTTTGTACGGCTGCAAAGATTAAAAGAATGAATTCTGTCCGCGTTGCTTTTGGCTCGAGTCAGGCGTTCAGATTTTATTCTACCCTTGGGAATTAACGTGATTACGTATTAACAGCGTCGGTGAGAAACGGTTTGGGGTTTGGGGTTTGTGTTAAATAATTTTCTAAGGCTTAGAATGTAGCTGTGATGAAAAAATAACTTTGAGATAAAGATGTAAAGTTCTTTTCTAAGATTTAATGGAGATGAAGTGATACAAAGCTTTAAGGTTTATTAAAACAGTTAAGTACTTATAATAATTACAATAGATTAGATTACAAAAAAGATCTAACTAGTTTGTCAGATAGATTTCCAAAAAACATTGGGCACGTATTTTTTCTTAATTGAACACGATACAGTGCGTCGAAAACTCGTGTGACGTCACATTTCGGTACACTTTTCACTGGAAAGTGACGTCACAACGACTCATGAGCTTTGATGCGTTTTATCTTCCTCATTTTTTATTAATTTGATAAAGTAAAAAACACGTTACCATTATAAAAAATATTGGAAATTGGATAAAAATATGATTCTGTTCAGTCTATCAGTTAGACTGAACAGGATCATATTTTTTTAGTCAGTCACCATCCCTATTACCGTATCATTTGCACAGCTGTTATACTGTTTCAGGAAAAACTTTCCTTACCTATCTATACTAATATTATAAAGCAGAAGAGTTTGTTTGTTTGTTTGGTTGAACGCGCTAATCTCAGGAACTACCGGCTCGAATTGAAAAACTCTTTTTGCGTTGGATAGTCCATTTATCTAAGAAGGCTATAGGCTATATAACATCACGCTATGACCTATAGGAGCGGAGCAGCAATAATAAATTTTGCAAGCGGGAAAAAAGCTTCCGTTGAGCAGGCGATGCGTTGCGATATCAAAACTTCACGAGAACGAAGTCGCGGGCAGAAGCTAGTTTTTACATAATGGGCTTTTATCATTTAGTTTGTTAATATTTTGCAAATAGGCAAAGCATATTTCTGCGCCTGCATCCTCACTTTAGCATTAACTGTCTCACAGATGGTTGATATCTCATATTTTCACTATAAGTAGTTTTTCTCTTGTCCTTCAAACAGGTAAACCTGATCATTTTAACAAAATGTTTAATAGCTTCTATGTAGTTCAAGGACTTATATAGACATAGTTACCCATAGGTTTAGGGTTATAATGATTTTTAAACCCTATATTGCTGTTAGCATTACCTGTGGCAAAGGTTTGGTCTTGTCAATATGGTATCCAGCAATGTTGACAGTATTTTGTGGCAGTTTCATCGCTCCTCCTATGGATGGGTGGGAGTTCAGGAACATCAGGGAACCGTTGTATACGGCATCATCGTACGGAGGCAGTGTCACTCTTCGCTTGGCTGCTATCTCGGGGTAGTAGCTGTTGTAGACATATTTCTCAAACTGATATAGTCCTAATCTGGAATACGAATGGAAAAAAGTTACATAGAGTAGAATTTATAATGTTACAAGTTTTTTTTTAAAGAAAAGACGACCTGGTACTGGTAATGTAATTTTATTGTTAACTTGTAATTGATGCACCTGGGAAAGAAAAAGCTGTGCTGCCAAATGCGGGAAAAAAATGCGTGAATGACGACTAAAGCCGACTATCGCGAAGAAAGCCAACAGGTTATAACAATTTGTTGAAATTAACCAAACAAAAAAACGGCCGAAAAGTTCTGGAGTGGCAATCGCGAACCGGAAGACGATGCGTTGGAAGACCTCCCACTAGGTGGACCGATGACCTGGTGAAGGTTGTGGGAATCCGTTGGATGCGAGTCGCACGGGACCGGTCAATGTAGCGACACTTGGGGGGAGGCCTACGTTCAGCAGTGAACGTCTTTCGGCTGAGATGATGATGATGATGAACCAAACATCTTGCAGGCGAGCTTTTAGAAAGCAAACAACCCAAAATGTATGATGGCAGTATTTCTACCTACTCAAACTTTTTAACTGAATTTAAATTATGGCAAATGTGAAGCTTCTCGTAAACTACAGATGAAGAAGGATAGAGGTTGAATTTACAAACGTGCACGTTCGTACAAACTGCTTTACAGTTTGGCAGAAGTAACATTTTTTGTAATAGGAGTTTTTAACGAATAAACGCTTTTTCATTTTTTTTTTTTTTTTTTTTTCATATAAGTATCTAAAAGATTTTTGTTTCAACTTTTTTATAAAACTCATTCCCAAAGCTCCAGGAAAGTGGTAGATGGAAAACCGAAACGCCAACCCAATTGATAGAGATAAGACGTTTACTTACAGCTGCACGTTCTTCTTCACAACCTTGTACAGGCTTTCAGCTCTTTGCCAGAAGGTCAACGGCAGCTTGTGAGGTGAGAAGAGGTCTAATGTGTACGCTGGGTTGGAGATACCGTCCATTATCCTCAGGGCATGCCAGTGAGGTTCCGTTGAACACACCCAGATCAAGGGACAGTCGAATAGCGCTGGGATTCTGTGAAGACAGAAAATAATAAATGTAATTAGTAAATTGATTTTCTTCCTTATCGTGTGGTAAGGGCATAACCTATCAAACCCCTGAGAATCCAGAGAACCCAGTGTCAGAGGTTTTATGCCGTCTTTGGGCCTCTGGCTTGGATTTACATGCCGTCGAGAAATATCTCTCAGGTTTCTGCTAAACTAGGCTTAGGCTAGACTTTAGGCTATAATAAAAAAATTCATAAAAAATTCTTACCCAGAATTTACTTCAGTGAAGAACCACTCTAAGATCACAGCATCAAACTTCTCATTTGGGTCACTAAACAACTTGACAACACTTGGCTCCTCCAAGAAGCCCTTATGTATCGTGAAAACAAAGTACAGGAAAAGAATTGAGTCCCCAAAGTTTGCTTTGCCAATTAAGTTCTTCAGTTTGAATCCCTCATCTGAAAATGCAAAGGGTTGGTAAATTAGAATACCGGTTTCTAAATCTAAAATGTTGTGTGTGACCACCATTTTTTGTCATAGCAGAATGATAGAGAGACTGGGTTGCATGAGAAGACCGATTATAAGTTATTATAATTTGTAATTCATCATCATCAGCCGATTAATGTTCCCACTGCTGGGACACAGGCCTCCTCTCTATTTGAGGGAATGGGCTATAATCTATCACGCGATTGATAGATGTCACATAATAATATGTCTTCGATTTTTTGGTTCCAGGACATGCCGGTTTCCTCACGGTTTTGAGAGCAGTGGTGATGAAATGAATTAGGTACACAAAGTAATGCGCCTGTCTGGGTTTGAACCCACGACTTACTGTTCATAAATCGGGGCCGCCACCAAAGGGGTCACCGCTGCTCTTAGATTTATTTATCATTGAGAGTATCAGATAGTAAGTTAGGTTGGCGATAATAATGATTTATTCCCTAAACTGTACATTATCGTAAAGGGTGTAAATCGAAGCCAAAATGCACATGTTCACCCCGTCATTGCGATCATTTTCTCGTTCTAGACGAGGAAAACCTTCTAGTTACGGAAATTCTGGGGACCAAAGTTCCAACTTTTTGACATACACGTTTTTAATGTAAAAACTTTACTTTAGACACCTCCACGATCCTCACACTATTCAATCCATCCACCAGCACAATGTTCTGAGTACTTTACATTGAATTTTCACCTCTCAAAAAAGTCATTTCTCAGCAATAGTATATTTTTTGCGTCGGGTTACTCAGTTTGATATACAGAGTTTGGTTGATGGCTTCGTGAAGAGTGTGTTTACTGTAATTTCGTTCTCTAAAACGGCTGTAACGATTTTGATGAAGTTGCAATACAGTTCATGGGGCGAAAAGTCGATCTAGCTACCTGGGAAAATCGTACCATAGACGCGGGCCTGTGGACGGTTAGCTATGGGCTAGCTAGCCGTCCGTCCGTCTAATGACGACAGGCCGTGTCGACGGCGCGATCGTGTTACAAGCGCGCCTCAAAGAGATGTCAGCACATTGAAGGGGCCCATAAGGGCCGAAGCCTGCCGGGGTTGCGGGCCTATTCGAAAGAGATACTGCGGACCCGGAACATAAAGGGCGAGGAAGGAACATGGATGGGTTTTAGTCAGTAAAAGTCTGACACTCCCTCCCGCTCCGCCCAGAGTGGGAGAAGTTATTTGATGATTTCGCATCCTAAAAATAAAAAAAATGGGTATTACATTGTTCAATGACCTTGAAGATTTGACCTCTGTACTGGTTTTTGTTTTTTGGCATCCTTACCGGCAAACGACCAATACTAAAATGAAGATAAACAAGAACACAGATGTGTCACAGTATTGTCGTTTGTTTTTCGTTCAAAATTCTTTAAACATTGGGAGTTTTTGCGATTTGAGCAGTGCAATGGCCATAATCTGTAAAAACTCACTGGTGGCTTCATCCGCTACAAATGCGTCAGCTATAGACGAGACATTGAGTTCCCTCAAGTTAGGCACCACTTTACCATGCGGATAAGATGTTATGTGGACCACCTGAAAAAAAGAAAATAACTTTATTACTCCAAGTTTAATATTTACCTAATATCCTGTGATGACCCTGATTTATAGGCAGCAGCATTAGAGAACGCTTCACGAGATGTCACGCTTTTAAAATTCTGTTGGTTCCAGCTGTCATTTTTAGATCTTTGACAGTCGTAGTAGCCCGATAGATAGTGGCCCGAAAGTCTGATAACCAGTCTAACCAAGGAATTTCGTACTAACTGGTAGGCAGTTGCTCCATGTAAAAAACTGGTATTCAGCTGCTTCCGGTTAGACTGGAAGCCGACCCTAACCTATCTGGGAGTTTTTACAAGGACGAGTAGTCAGCGCAAGCTTCTGCAGAAATTAAAAAAAATCACGTACGCGTCTTTGCGGACTGCCAATGGAAGTGAAAACTAAGCGTTAGGTGACGATCACGCGAGATCTACGTTTTTTGTTGACCCAAAAAGTGCTCAACCCGCCTATAGAAGTTTTCACTTCAAAAATAAGCCGTTCCATACAGTTTGAACGTGTTCTAGATTCATCGTGTTGCACTTTAGTTTGAAACAGCTGATTTTTTGTTTTTAATAACATGCGAAAAATCAACAACACAACGTGTAACAGAAAGCATATAGTCATACGAAAAGAAGTGCTACAGACCATCAAACTGAAGAACTTTCTCCATGGGGCCACCATCGTAATCGTAAAAAAATAATCAGCTATCTCATACATTTGGTCGAGTAGGTATTGGAATTTTGTATGGGGCCGTTGATTATTTTTTCGTGATATCGATCGTGGTCCCATGGAGAAAGTCTAAAGCCCGCTTGCGTGTGACTGTTATGATTTTCACTCTGCTGACTCTTATCGCACACGATTAGGTTCAACATGCCATGAATTTTACACGTGTGGATTATTTCATTTTTCAAAACGTGTGCGGAAATAAAAATTTCCACAGATGTTGTAGTGAGTGTAAAGATTAGTAATTTTCCAGTTGTACCTACTAGAATATTTTTTTTTATGAGCACGTGTCACGAGAGTGATCTATTTTACAGGATTTGTGTTGTATTGTACAACGGGCTAGTGTCCGTAACTCCACGTCAAAGCGCGTATTTTGCGAATAGACTGTAATCCACCACGCGGGTCCAGTGCGGTTTTGGTAGATGTCACATGTCTTCGAATTTTGGTTCTAGGACATGCCGGTTTCCTCACGGTGTTTTTCTTCACCGTTTTGACAGCAGTGGTGATGAAAGGACTTATACTAAGTGTTCGGCACTCGTCAACTGCCCGAGAAATATGTTTCACAATAAAACAATTTGTTCCAAGCAAGTACCAAAAAAAACTTTATTTATCAAATCACTATACCCTATGCGCGGAGAATCTTAACATCGTGATCTAGGATTATGACGTATTTGAACAACGCCATCTATTGAGCTTATCGGAGAAACTCGCGATCGAACATCCCGCCCACCATGGACAGAATGTCCAGAACTTCGTTTAAACATAACAAGATAACTATGACCGCCCACCATGAAACAATACACAACGTTTGGTGGGAAGTGAAAAGACTAGTGGACTGTATGTGGATGACAAAATTACAACAGCTTAACCTTGAAAACATATTATAACATCTTAATTCTAAACATAACTTTAACAAAAACAATTTTAATTCTACTTAAAATTAACAAAGCAATTCCAATTCTAAACTTAAAATTTACCAAATGAACAAATCCTCAACATATTATTTATGATGTAACAGGAAGCACGATCAATTTAGACACAGGTCTTTTAATCGTAGAACCTTTACAACGCAATGAAACCACTCTTGTGATCTTGTCCGAGCCAGTATGCTTTTCAGTAATAAGTCCGTAGAGCCATCTTGCAGTGGAAGATCATCTTCCATAACCAACACCACATCACCCAAGTTTGGTTCTACGGTTTGATACGCCCATTTGTTCCTTTGATGGAATTGAACCAGATACTCACGCGACCACCTACGCCAGAAGTCCTGAACCATGCGTTGAGTCAGCTGCCACCTTCTCAAGGTGCCAATATTTGTGTTTTCAAAATTTCTTTCGGGCACGAGAAGCAAAGGCTCGCCTACCAAAAAATGACCCGGTGTCAATGGGCCTGGATCTTCTGGATTAGTGCTGATGATGGAAATGGGCCTGGAGTTGAGACAGGCTTCTATTTGAGCAAGGGTGGTAGTCAGTTCCTCAAAAGTGAGTGTACTTGTACCAATTACTCTTTTAAGGTGGTGTTTGGTCGACTTCACTCCAGCCTCCCAAAGCCCACCAAAGTTCGGGGAGTGAGGTGGAATAAAGCTCCAAGTTGTTCCGTTGGTTGCCAACCAATCAGCAATGTCAGGTGTTATGCCGGACCTTTCACATTAGGCACAATGCCTTAACCGGACGGCTTAATGCCGAATACGTGCCACATTTCACAAATGGGCTAAACCGTGCACCATATACAATGGGCCAACAACTCGACTGACCGTCGAGACTCGATAGATACAGACTCGCTGCACTACAAATTATCCACAATAGCTTTTCCATTCACAGCTTATTGCTTCAACACCAGGGGTAGGATTAGGACAGCCCTACCTCTGAACACTGTTTCACTGTGTAGAAACGGACTTCCCTTATTTAATGATACTCCATTGTGGCCTGAACATGAAGCGTCGAAGACGACCCTAACCTTAGTGGTGCTTTTATCCTCCCGCACCACAGCGTGGTGTGGTAGGTAGAACGCATCATTAGCTAATTCTATCTGAGGGACAACTTCAGCATGTCCCAGTTGAATGTATTCGTTAACGACTGCACTATACTGTGTCCTAAATTCCGGTTCCTTCAATAATCTATTCTCTAAGTTGATAAAGCGCCTACGGGCAATGACCTCTGACCCCCGAAACGTGCAACTGGGCGAATCGGTTTTGAATGGTAGTTTTACAACATACCTCCCGGTTGCGTCGCGTTTGGTGGTCTTAGAGTAGAACTCCTCACATTTTTGTTCTTCTTCTGTCAAGATCACACTACGAACTGAGGGCTCTGACTCCAACTCCCAAAACTTACGCAAAAGGTCATTGACATCCGATGACTGTACTACAGTATGATAACATACTGGCCTAGCGCTTGCCGACGATGGGATCTCACCAGACAAGATCCAGCCTAATTTAGTCTTTTGAGCGACTGGAGATCCTGGTGGACCCTTGACTAAACCCTCCAATAAAACTTCTCCGACTACCCGCGTACTCAACAGTAAATCAATTTTCCCTGGTGTATCAAAGGACGGATCAGCTAATTGTAAGGACGAGAACGAAGCCGACATCTCAACGATCTTCTTCTCAGGAAGATGAGATGTGAGTTTATTTAATACATAAGCATCGACGTCTAAAACAAATGTGGGATCTAGGCGAGACTGCAATTTAAATCGAACTATCCACTTAGAGGGCATTGAGATTTCCTCGTCATCGCCTAGTCGGAATATGTCGGTGTGAGCAGGTGTTTTCTTCAATCCGAGCAACTGTACTGCAGCCTCTGTTATAAAAGAGACTTGAGAGCCCTGATCCATCAGAGCTCTTAAAACAAAAGCAGTACCAGTTCTTGACTCAACGTTGACCAATGCTGTGGCTAACAGACCGTAGTTGTGAACATCCGCAAAACAACAAATGGGTTTAGTCTCGCTTTGACTGGAAGAGGTAGCTGCATTAACAGCCACCACCTTCGTTTCTGCTGAACCATCAACAATTTCAGCAGAATTGGCAGTTGACTTTGGGTGAAGTAGTGTGTGGTGTTTCTTTTTACAAAGGTGACATTTAGTTTGCTGACGACAAGAATAGACAGAATGGTTTGCTCCTAGACAGTTGTAACAAAGCTTATTGACTCGTGACTCGTGACCTTCGTCACAATTTTTCTTAGCAAACGCTTTACAGTGACACAATTTATGATCTTCAGAACACATAGCACATTTACTTTGAGAAGCGACATGAAAAGATTTGGCGTTATTATCACGACTACTACCTTGTTTATTAATTTTCGGATCTAAATACTCCAAGGCTCTAAACCTAGACTCCATAAAAGTTTTGAACTCATCAAACGTCGCTACATCATCATTAGGGCTAATTCTTAGTTCCCACAATTTGCGGGACTCGGCATCTAATTTTTCGGAGCCTAAAAATACTACAATTGAATCCCAAGAGCTGACATCAATTCCTAGACTGCGTAAACCATGCAAACAATCAACAGTCGTATCTAACAGAGTTTTAACGTTAGCTGATGATTCTTTAGTAACCGACGATTGATGGATGAGTCGTTTGAGCATACAGTTAACTAAAAACCTTTTATTATCAAATCGCCAGTTTAGAATTGACCAACACTCATTATAATTAGACGCAGTCACAGGAATATGTCGAAGCAACTGTTCTGCTTCGCCTGAGAGATGACTCTTTAAATAATGGAGTTTTTGAACGTCATCCAGTGCATCGTTTTTATGGATCAGTGACGTAAATAAATCGCGGAACGTTACCCATTCAGAATAGAGTCCCGAGAACGTAGGCAAACTAATTTGTGGCAATTTTACATTTGAATTATTTTGATTAGAATGTTTAATTCTACTTGGATTATCACTATTGCACGAACTAGTTTGAAGTAAGTGCTGCTTTAATTCAGACTTATAGGTTATGTACAACTCTTCAGTTAAATCATATGTGTCTGCCGTAAAATAAACATTCTTTACCAATTCTTCGTCGGTTGCTTTTTCTATGATACGCCTATGAGTTTCAACAAATTGTTTCCACTGTACCTCTACTGATTCCAATCTTGTTTCAATGTAAGTTTGTGTAAGGCGATCCTTAGGTGATTTTTTAAAGTTAATTCTACCTTTTTCTATTATTGCTTTATTGTTTAGTTGCAATTTACATAAGGATTCCATTGTGTACAAAAATTACCGAGTTTTCTAATTACCAAATTAGTTCAATTATCTTAATGCAACCGACGAAAAATTACAAGTCAGTGAACAAAACAGGTAAACTTTTACAAGTGTTCAGGTTTACAAATCGGGAATAGAAATCCCGTCGCAACACCTTATTGTTATCAGTATTTTCTAACTACAACTAAATCTTAAAAGTCTCAACACTTGATTTTGCACTATGTTGATCTTCAAATTTCACTGATAAATTAACAAGTCTACAGAATAATAACACTGATTGTAACTCACAGTTTTGTCTGTCAAACCTCTCCGAACACGCGCTGATGCGAGTGCGTCGTCACGCTTGATGTCTCTGCTGATACCGCTGCGAGTATGTCGTCACTGTTTGTGACGTCACACTTGATGTCGTTGCTGCTCGTCGCTCTAGGCCTCTGCTGCTGTCACCGTTGCCTCGATGCTGGTGGTGGCGCCCTCTGGCGGAGATGGCCCGCAACGTCGTTGCTTCACTGCTGTACTCCGCTGGTCACCCACACACGGGGATTTTACAGGCACTTCAGGGCGATCCACCACTGGTTTCTATGCCTCACCATACGACACAAAACTGTCACTACACTACTTGTCGACGCGATTTCACTTTCGCGATCCGACTCGGTAGGACCAAATGTTCGGCACTCGTCAACTGCCCGAGAAATATGTTTCACAATAAAACAATTTGTTCCAAGCAAGTACCAAAAAAAACTTTATTTATCAAATCACTATACCCTATGCGCGGAGAATCTTATCGTGATCTAGGATTATGACGTATTTGAACAACGCCATCTATTGAGCTTATCGGAGAAACTCGCGATCGAACACTAAGTCCAAATTGGTTCAATTCCTATAGTCGGTGGTTATAGTTTAATCTTGATAGCCAGATTTGCGTCTTAAGGGCGTAAATACTTTTGAATATTTAAATTATGCTTATTAGTGGAACAAATTCATATTTACTTTTGTTATACATAAATTCAAAGATATTATGTTTATTTTCTATTTTTTATATTAGGCTGTTTAGCGGCTTCATTTTATTTCAATTTCATTTATTTATTTCAGTAACAATTTTTTACATGCTCAAGTATATAATTAAAATAATTAATATTCATTCATACACGTGGGCATTGGTTACTGGAGTTCTCGGCTCTCTAGCAACCTCACCAGTGGCTCGGGTCGAATTCCGCCTCGAATGCAATAACAAAGTTTCCCCACTTAAACACTGTTTCAAGCTTTCACAGTTTAAAACAAAACTTATGAGTAGGTAAAGTCACTTACGGGATATCGTCCGTGATGTTTTATTTTTTCACGGAAGACATCCCGTAAGTGACAATATAAGATTCCCCTCTTATGTATATCTAAATGTACTATACTCGTAATGTCTTGCATCTGCTGCATAATTGTACCATAGAGCAAGGACGTGGGATCTATCAGCATAAGTCGAGGTTAGTACTAGAATCTAATCGCAGCTAAGATCTTGTTGAAATTCCTCATTTTTGTTATCTAGTCTTTTTGCTTTGAATTTTTAAGATCGCAATATACATACTTATGACTAGCATCGGGGTAAAGATCCCGAAGCCAGATACCTTCTAGCGATCATGATTCTGCACTACTTCTTTCCAATTCACAAGGAAAACATTTACCTTGACCAACTGTCTGGTGACCACGACACAAGCCTTGCTTAATGCGGCACTAGATGGTGCTGTGTGTAATGTCCAGCGATATTTATTTATTTATTTACCTACATTGGCAATGTAGATCTTAATCGTCTAATGAGCCTAATGATATAAGAAGAGGAAGTAGGCCGTAATTCATCACAAGGACCCACTATGAGTTACCGAATGTTACATTTCTTCGGATTTTCAGTTCTAATAAGATACGTCTGTTTTCTCACAATGTTTTCATTCACCGTTTTAAGGGGAAAGTATCATGAAATAATTTAAACTTCAGTTTTCTATTAAATCCCCATTTGCCTAGCCTTTTCCAACTACGTTGGTATCGGCTACCAGTCTCATTGCGTGAATACCAGTATTTTACATGGAGCGACTGCCTATCTAACCTCCACGACCCAGATAGTACTTTGTAATACGATACCCATTAGTCAGTCTTCTCTTAAATCTAGTTAGTTAGTTAGTCAGTTTGTAGTCATCATCTGCCTGCCTAGCCTTCTCCCAAATATGTTGGGGTCGGCTTCCAGTCTAACCGGATGCAGCTGAATACCAGTATTTAACATGGAGCGACTGCCTATCTGACCTCCACAACCCAGCTCATACTGGGTTATACGATACAGCGGTATCGACAGTGGTAACCAGTCTTACAGTGTGGTAAGACTGGTTGACAGACTTTTTGGGCTACTGACTACCTGTAACGACTGCTAAAGATGGGCAAATGACAGCCGGGCCCAACTGCTCAACGTAGTATTAAATAAAATTATTCTTAGATTTTAGGAATGACACCTAGGTGAGTCGTTTATGTATAAAAGAAACAATATGGGTCCCAACACACTCCCTTAGGGACGCCACACTTATTTACTCTAAAGGCAGATGAATACGAGGTTAACAAATCTTCATCTACTTTATTAATAACAACGTATTGCTTTCGGTTGCTTAAATAAGACGCGATCCATTGCAGTGATTCTCAGCATGGTGCTGTAACATTAAAAAATACAGTGACAAAAGTCACAGCGCTGGTATTCTGATAGGGCTTGTCTCTGCATCACCTAAAGGTTGACTGGTAGAAAAAGCCTGTGGCAGTTAGTTCACCTCTGTACTTTTGTGCTTGAAGTGTTAAATAAATAAAGTATGTTCCTACCTCATGACCAGCTTCCAGCAGCCGATTGACAACTCCATGACCCAATATGCTGTGACTTTTCGAGGTCATAGGATAACACACTAGGATTCGTAAAGCCTCGCTTGAAACAAGCAAGCTTAGTAAAACTAAGCCAGCCGTTGTTTTGTACTTCATCTGAAATAAAAATGAAATTAGTTCTACGTTAATTAAAGGGTGTAAGACACCTCTTAACGAAGCCGAAAGGCAAAGGACAGGAAAAGGGGTTCTCCCCGTCACTTCCGATATGTTTTTTATTCTACACCATACCTGGGAACCTTCTAGTTACGGAGACATTGGGGTCAAAGTTACAACTTTTTGACAAGTTTAAAAAAAAATACTTGTTTTAAGTAATTGTAAGATTTTTAAATACCTCCACGAACCCCGTATTATTCAATCGATGCGTCAGCACAAGGTTTTGAGCGCGTTTCTTTGAGTTATACTACTAAACGTGATTTTTCACCCAAAAAAAAAGTTGTTTCCCAGCAATATTTTTTGCGTAAAGTTACTTAGTTTGATGTACAGAATGCTTGGTTAGCGGCTTCGTTATGAGGTGGTTTACACCCTGTATGTTGAAAAATACTGCGTATAAATGCGAGATTCCAGCTGCTGACTAGAAAAGCAAACATAGTTAATGTAAAATCAATGATTTTGAAATCTTACTAATATTGTAAATGCTTAAGGTCCATGTTCACCAAAAAGATGACGGTCTGATTATCTAAAAACAGCTGTTTAAAACACATTTTTGTATGGGTACATGTCACAGTGACAGCTGTTTTTAGATAATCAGACCGTTATCTTTTCGGTGAACATGGACCTAAGTTTGTGAGAATGCATGGATGGATGTTTGTTACTTTATCACGAAAAAACCACTGAATGGATTTCGATGAAATTTTGCACACAGATAGTTTATAACGTGGACTAACACAAAGAATACTTTTTATCCCGGTAGTATAATCCCGTGGGACATTTACCGAACTCCACGCAGCAAAGCCGCGGGCATAAGCTTAAAGTAAGTATAAATAATAGTAAATATATATCTTAAAGCACTTTAGTTTTATAATAGCATAGGTAATTAATATCAATTCCTCACTGATTATTTATGATTGATGATTATTATTTAATATGCTTATGCCTCACAGATACTAGTCAAGTATTAACACTTCATAAATAATTTCAAAATAGTGTTAACTAATATTATAGAACTGCCATTTTAGCTTCGTCACTTAATAAAATTAGCATTATTGCCTCTAAAAAATTGCCTCTTCAAAGTTATGCCGTAAATAAAGGATAATCGTTGTTTTTCCTCAAAAAAGTACATCTCAAGTGATAACCGAATTCTGTTTTTAATGATAAAGTAAAAAATCTACCAAGTGTGACTCCTATCGAGTTTATTTCTGAGGAATCCGTACCAACAATATTATTTTTCTGGTTCCACAACTGGGCAAAGGGCTCCCCCAAATCTTTCCGGGTACCCTTTTCGAGCGCCAGCTTGAACCAGCCATCGCAGGGTCATTCGTCAACTGGCGACTGTGAAACTTGACTAAACCGAGTTGACGACGAGAAAAAATATATAAATAGAAATGTGCCAACTCGCGCACACTCGTTAACCAAACTAACGAGTGTGCGCGAGTTGGCACATTTCTATTTATATATTTTTTCTCGTCGTCAACTCGCTCGACCTTGTAAATCTGACGTTAAATACGTCAGATGTACAGTCAGCTACGTAAACTTCTTATAAAATGTATAATCTAATAATATCTTTGAACGAGCAAAGCTTTGTTTTTTTTTTGGATATTGGTTTCAATCCGTTTTCATTTGACTATACTTTATAATGTGAGTGCGAGATGATGACAAAAAACAAATCGGAAGATGCCAACTCGTGCGCACTCGCGAGTTACACAGTCGCCAGTTGACGAATGACCCCCATCGCAGTGGACGTCAAGGCCATCTCGCCACCTCATCCTGACCCCGGTCTCGGCCATCCAGCCTCAGTACCGATTGCGTGGAGACGTTATGACTGTGGCTTATAAGATAAGATAAGATAAGATTCTTTATTTGTCTAAACATTGTATATGTCACCGTAAAATTGTCAAATATGTTATATTACAATATAACGTGTATCTCTCTAGCGATATTGTAAAATCTCGAATTATTGTCAACTGAACATACGGAAGTATCTCTTGCCCCCATAAACGGGACTTGAGGCACCCCCCCGTTAGGTTAGTTAGGTTCCTATAAACCCTGCACTCGGAAATAGGGCTCCGTCGACTACGCTTTTTAGGGGAATATGAAGTGTTTTAAGGTTAGGTTATATTAATCGATATTTCTCAGGAATGGTACAGTATCTTTTCATGAGAGTGTTACCACTGGGCAAGGAGGACCCCTCCTTCTCTCCACACCACGTGAGTTGACTACCATCGCATGCATTTCACGAAAAATAATGCGTTTATTGTAAGCAGTAAGTTCATTTGACAATAATTCGAGACTTTACAATATCGCTAGTGATATTACAATATAACGTTTTTGACAATTTTACGGTGACATATACACACAAGAGCATGCAAGATATTATTTTGTTTAAGTCCAAACATGTTTAGCCGTAAGTTTCGGCGTACAAATATTTCCATAAAATTGTCAGAAAAATAATAACAATAAAAATTACTTAATCTGAAAATTGATAAAGGTGATCAAGAAAGGTGATAAATCCGATATTGGGAATTATCGCCCCATCAGCTTAGTCTCGCACCTGTATAATTTTTTTATAAAAATCATCGAAAATCGCATATCAGGAACATTAGACCTCCATCAACCTCCAGAACAGGCTGGATTCCGCCGCGGCCTTTCGACTGCTGACCACCTACAGTCTTTAAACCAGATAATTGAAAAACACCAGGAATTCAATCTACCGTTATACCTTGCATTCGTAGATTACTCAAAAGCTTTTGACAGCTTAACACATACCGCAATATTTTCTGCACTCGGCAAACAAAACATAGAACCTACATATATACAGCTGTTGCAAAAAATCTATCAGAACAGCACAGCAGCCATACGCCTATCTACCACGGGGCCAACTTTTTCCATTCAGAGAGGAGTCAAGCAAGGTGATCCACTATCTCCCAAACTCTTCACAGCTACGCTGGAAGAGGTTTTCCAAGAGATAAACCCACTCTGGCAGGACAAGGGTGTTGTCGTCGGCGGAAAGAGGTTAACTAATCTTCGTTTCGCCGACGACATTGTCCTTTTTTCTTCCTCAGCAGCTGAGCTAGGGCTAATGCTCGATCAACTGAGCCACGCCAGTCTCCAAGTCGGACTTAAAATGAATATGAGTAAAACAAAACTCATGACGAATAGCACAGAGCGTAACATAGAGGTTGGGGGTGTGGTGATTGAATATGTCCATGAGTACATATACCTCGGCCAGATAGTCTCTTTCCAGGCAAGACAAGACAAAGAAGTTGCTCGACGCACCGAGAACGCCTGGAAGAGCTACTGGTCGATGAAACATCTTATGAAGGGATCTCTCCCTCTCGCACTTAAGCGAAAGCTCATGGACATGTGCATTCTCCCCACCTTTACCTATGGAGCGCAGACGTGGTCACTTACAAATCGTCAAAAGTCCGCACTTGGGGTCTGCCAACGAGCTATGGAGCGAAGCATACTGGGTGTCAAACTTACAGACCGCGTCAGAAACTCTATACTTCGCTCCAAAACCCAAATAGCTGATGTTGGCATGACAGCTGCTAGGCTGAAGTGGAACTGGGCTGGTCACATCTGCCGCATGTCGGAGGAGCAATGGGCAAAAGTTACCACTCAGTGGATACCAAATAGCAGGAAACGACAACGCGGCAGGCCCAGAAGGAGATGGCGGGATGAGCTAGACTCTTTCGCAAAGGATTGGCCTACAATCGCACAAGATCGCGAAATGTGGAAGGAGGGAAGGGAGGCCTTTGCCCTGCAGTGGGACAGTGTAGGCTTATAATAATTATAATAATAATAATCTGAAAATTACATTATGTGATTCGGGCAGGTCCATTTGAGCCTGGCACCCTTTTTACACCTACGCCAATAATTTTTGGTTTGGAGCGCAGCGTGATATTCCGTGTTCTCTCCGATCTTTTTACATCAAGAAAGAATGAACCAATACTTCATTTTATTTGTATTATATTTGTCGTAATATAGGTCATATTATGATTTAAAAGATGCAATCAGTGGACGACCGCGATACGGATTCATAGCCAGACAGACGGCGAGTAAGCTTAGTATGCAATTAAATTACGCAAATAATTGAATACTTATTTTATAAGTAAGTACTTATGTAATTATGATAAAAGACTCACATGACTAAAATAACGTATTTAGAAGATAATTAAATACGTATTTAATCGTTTAGCAAAAAAATGATAAGAAATAGCATATTTTTAAAGCGTTATTCATCTTTCAATGAATAATGATAATTTATGGAGGTAAATGTAGCTGTTTTAATTACTGTAAAACAGCTACATTACTACCTCAGTAATTTTCATTGGATATTTTTCATGTTGCGAACACTATTACAACATTCCAAGTTGCCAGCAACATGTTTCTTGCTCGCGCAACATGTTACAAACATGTTGATGAAACATTGTTGAACAATTTGACATCTCAATCACAACAAGGCTTGTACCCAAGTTGTAAGGCTAGAACCAAAAAAATCCCAACCATCTATCGTAAAATTGTGGATTAAGCGAAACTGTTCCTATGATCATATCACAACAAGTTTGGCCTTGGACTCAACTAATAAAAGACAATTGGGTTCAAACTTCAAACACAGGCGGCCGTCCCAAATCTGCTAATACGAGCGATTTCGTAAGATTGATCACACGGAAACATCGTCTTGTTTTATTACAAGTCCGAAAATAAACGTAACTAACTATTAAAACGGAGATCCAAACCACATTTTGTTGCTGATGTACCCATCCAACTCCTATAAATACAGATAAACAAGCAACTTTTAAACTGACCTATTTTATATTTTTAAATCTTTAGTAAAAATGTTGGATTTAGTAGAAAATGTGTTTGTTAGTGATCACAAAGTTAATTTTGGTGGTCATTATATTTTCTCCAAAATTAAAAGCGTTCAAAGTCAAAAGAAGTTTTTACCTACAATAAGATCTAATAATAAAGTAATATTCAGGCCCATTCTCTCTCATAGAGAGGAGGCCTGTCCCAGCAGTATAGAATAAGGTAATACAGCAAAAAAGTACAAAATATATTTTACTTTTTTGCTGTTTTGTAGGGTGATTAGGCCGGTTCACGACCACTTAGTGGACTTTTAATCTGTAAAGTGACATTGCTAATATAATAAGTGTTAATATTTTGATCATGGATTTTTATATGAAAGAAAAATGTTTAAAATACACGATCTGAGATTTTTTTTTTGTATTTTATGAATGCATTATTTCATAATTTAAAGATTTATCGAAAAGTGTGATATTTTCAGTTCTCGGACACCTACAGTCACTTTACGTACGCTTTTTTCGTTAGTTCTCGACCATTAAAAAGCCACCGTAAAAACGACTTAAGCTTTATCAAATTAAGGTCAAAAATAAAATCACGAATAAATGTCTGATTAATCACGTTTATTTAATATGAGAGAGAACAATACTGGCAGGTATAATCAAGTGTGCTGCTTCTAAGTAGGACATATTTTTTAAAATTGTACATCTTATATGAAACCATCGAAAACATTCATCGAAACCAATGTTCTTTTCAGAGTCATCTTCGACATCGCTGATCAGATCATCAGAACATTCGCTGCATTTTAAAACTGACTTTTTTGTAGTTTTCCGTAGTGTCTTTTTCGTTTTTGATCTCTTGTTATCTCGCTCTTTAGCTTTTCTTTCTTTTTCCTCTGCTTTTAATTCTTGTTTACGTCTCTTTTCTTTATCTTTAATTTTATTTTCTTTATCTTCATCTTTTTTATTATAAAATTCTCTCCATACACTTGTCGATATTGCACTTGGCAATTTAGGACCATTTCTTATTTTGTCTTTTGGCGCTGGTGGCTCAGGAAATTTTAGGTGCTTTTCGAATGCGTCATCAACGGAAAAAGGTTGATTAACAGCTGTAGCCTGTCCTGTCTTTGTTGTGATGCTGTTGGGACATCAAAGATAGACGCCTCGAGATCTTCATATTCTATGATTTCATCCATTATAATATGGTTTTCTTTAAACTGATTAGAATTTGGAGCATCTGATAGTTGACGCCTGAATGTCTCTATCTGGTAAAATGTCCACTATCTTTTCTTTCTCAGCATTATGGATATCCGCTGATACTGTGATAGGAAAACATTGGTTTTCTGACACAGAGTGGTCAGTTAGTGAGCTATTTTGATCCTGAGATATCTCAATCTCATTAAACTGCATAAGCGATTTATTGTTCAGCGAAATATACGATCAAGTCTCAGGAAAACTTATATTTTCAATATTGCTGTCAGTGGTAGGTATATATATTTGCGTCGGTTCTTACCTCAGCGGTTAATATGTTTAATTGTTGGCTAAGAGATGCAGCAGCAGGGGTTTGTGGCATAGCGAATTCAGGCTCAATGAAACTGAAATTGTCTGGAGTAATTGCAGTGTTAGCTTCAACTAGAACTTCTTCATCAAGTATACTAATGCTTTGGATGGAAGCTGCAGAAGTTCTTGGTGTCTTAGAATTTACATTGTGGAGCCATCTGAAATAAAAAAAAATGATGCTGCACCAAGCCACCAATCACCACAACCTTGCCACCAAATATATAGAAGCATTAGTTTTAAACAAGCAGGCAAATTTTTCTGTGGACGACAAACACGCAATTGCCGACCACCAAAATAAAAACATTTTCATGATAAAACTGCATGATCGTAAACTAGCCAGTTTACGACCGGCAAAAACGGATAGATTTTGTTCAGAGTAAAATCAATGGTCGACAACGGGTCAGTTGTCGACCATTATGATTTGGTAATTTTTAAGTGCTTACAATTTCGTTTATTTTATACAATTAGCCGGTCGTAATCTGACGAGCAAATTAGCCGTGTCTTTATGAATAGAAAACATCGAAGTATTTTACTTTATATCACGCAGTAAGTGCACAATCTTCGAAAAAAGTCTAGACTAATACAGCTAGTTCCCGACCAGGTGGTCGTCAACTAAGGAAAGCGTTATTTTCGTCAGTTGGTTATCCGACCACCCATTATTTTAATGAAACACTCGTAATTTCCAATCAATTATTAGTATAAAAGTAAATACAAACATATTTTGACACACAAAGCATAATATCTATGTTCAAAACTGAATAATAACCTGTTTTACTCACGTTTGAAAATGTTCCCGTTCACTAATTTTCGCTAAACTTTGGTGACACGTGTACTGCAGCTTATGTGTAGCACTTCACTGAGCGGCATCAAACTGTCCTAGGTCGACAAACGATGACGTGGGAGAAGGAGACAGAATGAGCGTGCGTTTACAAACGATATGAACGTTTGCCGCGCTTCGGTTTGACTATTTTTAAGTGATTTACGTTAGGTGGTCGAGAGCCAGCGGTGGTCGGCGAACTGGCGTAATCACCCTACTCTGCCAATTTACGTCATCCATTATTTTCGTTAGTTATTGTACTTGACAAACCAAAACAAAATTATTGTTTTAACACGGTACCAATTAAGATACGTAAAGAAGATATTTTTTTTTTCTGAACACAATAACAAATAATTCCCACTAACTGACTTATAACTCCATAAACAAAAAACAACTTACGTTTAAATGTTTCACTCTGACAATTACAAAATATGATCCGCACTTGTTTATCACTATTAATTAATCAATTAGCGTTATTTTCCGCCTTCCTCGTACTTATTTAGTTCACTATCTGTTCCATGACATGCGTGCGTGTATCACCATTGATAGTTATGTGTGTACTGAACATTTATATTTAAAAGAACATTAATGTAGTCGACATCTTCCTGTATTGGTACGTGTTAAGTATGCGGTTGGGTGACAGGATGGGCGATCGTACACGTCAATCAAACAAGCGAGTCAATTGCACACTGTTTATTCGCAAGGGGGCGCGCGCGCGGAATGGCGCGCGAGTGCCCGCTGCCGCACACATACAGGCGTTACGTACACAGACATAACATCCCTTCCCCTTAGACTACTATTACTTAACCTTATAGTAACCTTAACAATTAACTATAACTAAGTTTCGACATCCGTGTCATAATGCGGATCCGACGTCGGTGTCGAGAAAATCGGACTTATTGCTCGTCGCCGTTCAGCGGCGCGCGGCGGTGTCTTTGGGCAATCCGCTGTTTCTTCTTGTTCGGGACCCGAAGATACTTCCCCGCCCCTTCCCGGTTGTGCTACTGTATCGCCGTGAGCTACAGCAGGCGGTGATACATCTGGTATCAAATCTGGGTCCCAGCTGTGGTCGTCGCTTAGCGCTGTGTGTAGTCGTGGTCTAATCTGGTCGACATGCCTGGTGACTTCACAATCTAGAACTGGTACATATACCACGTACATTAATTGTCCGATTTTCTTTTGAATTTTTCCTTCGAGCCACGTAAATTTTTTATTATCAGAGTTCTTAGTGATCCATACGTAGTCGTTTTCTTTAAAATCTGCTCGTTTTACTCCTTTAAAATATTTAGCCTGTAAGGACTGTTTAAGTTCGACGGTTCGATTAAGGTCCGTGGACGAAGGAGGCGGGGCGACTGGGTTTATTAAGTCCAGCCGTGAACGCAACGCGCGTCCATACACTAACTCGGCTGGCGACTGATCCGTGGTACTGTTTTTAGAGTTTCGATAGTCAAATAAAAATTTATTTATCTTTTCTTGTATAGTCCTTTTATTACATCCCTCTAGTATTATACCCTTAAGTCCCTTTTTTACAATCTTTACGAAACTCTCGGCTTGGCCATTGCTGGCTGGGTGATATACTGGTGATAACACATGTTGAATGCCGTTACGTTTACAAAAATCATTAAATTCTGCTGATGTAAAAGAAGTACCATTGTCACTCACCAATGTGTGTGGAATTCCAAAACGTGACATCAAGTCATACATTTTATTAATGACCGCTTTCGAATTATACGTCGGCGACATGTCGTAACATTCTACCCATTTACTGTACGCATCAACAATGATTAAAAACATGTAACCATGAAACGGTCCCAAGAAATCTACGTGAATTCGATAAAACGGATGCGGCGGCAGCGGCCAGGGCGCCAGCGGGGCGTGCGGCGGCGCCGGGCGCAGCGCGCAGCACACTCCGCACGCCGCCGCCAGGCGCTCCAGGGCCGCGTCCACGCCCGGGAACCACAACCGCTTGCGAGCCTCTGCCTTCATTTTCACTACCCCGAAATGTGAACTATGAAGTTCTTTACAAATTGTATTATGTAAACTTGAGGGAATAACAACTTTATGTCCGCGCATTAAAATACCATTTTCATATGACAACTGCGATCGACAATTAAAGAAAGGTTTCAGGTTAGCGTCATCAATTTTTCTAGGCCAGCCGTTCAATATATAACGAGTAACTATGGTTAAGTGGGGGTCGCGAGCCGTTTCACGTCGCATGTCGCTAAGTGTCACCGGCAGATCGCCGTCTGTTATGAAGTTGACATACGTTGCGCGATCCTCGCACTCCGCAAGTTCCTCCGAAGTTTCCTCATGCCCCTCCTCCCCGCAAGCTCTAGATAGATAATCCGCGCTGTTCTGCTTGCTACTAATGTACTCTATAGTATAATTGTACGCCGTTAAAAATATGGCGTACCTTTGCAGACGGTTTGCGGATACTTCGGGGATCCCCTTGTGAGGTCCGAATATAGCTAACAAGGGCTTATGGTCCGTTCGTAACGTAAAGGGCTCAGATCGGCCGTACAAATATTGGTGAAACCGTCTTATACCGAAAATTATTGCCGTTGCTTCTTTTTGAATTTGGGCGTATTTTTTTTCCGCCGCGTTCAATGTCCGAGAAGCGTACGATAACGGTTTTTCTAACCCATCACTGCCTACTTGTGAAAGTACGGCCCCTAATCCTGTCGGCGACGCATCCACAGTCAATATCAACTTGGCCTTTGGATCAAAATGCGCTAAGGTTTTATCGGATGCTAAAATGTGTTTAATTCGGACGAATGCTTCGTCATGATCTCGAGTCCATTCCCACTTTGTGTTTTTATTTAGTAAATTGTATAATGGGCTTAATACTGATGACGCATCGGGCACGAAATTTCTATAATAATTAGTGAGACCTAGAAATGACTGTAGTTGTGACACGTTCGTAGGTTTAGGAGCTTTTATTATAGCCTTTACCTTATCGAGCGACTTCCTAATACCATATTTATCTATGACGTGACCTAGGTATGAAATCTCATCTTTAAAGAACTCGCATTTACTCATCTGTACCGTCAAACCCGCGTCGGCTAAGCGCTGTAGCACCTCATTGAGTCTATGTTTATGCTGAGCTTCATTTGTTCCCGTGATTAAAATATCATCCAGTAGAAATATTATTCCGTCTATTCCCGAGAGTAGACACTCCATAGCTCGCTGGAATACGGCCGGCGCACTCGACAACCCGAATACTAAACGAGTAAAATTAAAGAGACCGCGATGCGTGTTTATGCATGTTAAACTTTGTGAATCTTCTGTTAAAATAAATTGATTGTATGCCATAGATAAATCAATTTTACTAAATTGTATGCCCCCGTGTAATTTAGATAACAGGTCATTTACTGTGGGCAACGGATATTGATCTATTAGTAATTGTTTATTTATTGTTACCGAATAGTCTGCACACAAGCGAATGCTGCTATCCTTCTTTAAAACGGGCACCACAGGCGATGCATAATCAGAGTGTTCGACGGGTTTCAAAATACCTAGTGCTAATAAACGATCGAGTTCCTTGTCCATTTTTTCCCTCAACGCGTATGGTACTGGTCTCGCTTTAAAAAAAATCGGCTTTGCGTCCGGTTTTACGCGTAAACTTATTTTATATTTGTTAAATGATCCAAGATTGCCCGAGAAAACTTTTGGGTATTGGTTTATGAGTTGTTTAACGATATTAGAGTAACTTCCGTCGTGTGCTTGTTGTTTATACAACGCGTGCACAGTTGCACCGGCGCCGGCGTTAGCGGGCGCTAGCTCAAGGTCAAACTCGCGAATGAAATCCCGGCCTAGCAATGGCGGCCCGCCCGCGTACACTACATAAACATTCAACACTTGCGTACGCCCATTGTACGATATAGGCAAAGATACAACCCCCAACGTTTTAATATTTTCGCCCGTATAGCTAAATAATTTTTTATTGGTGACTGACAATGGTAATTTTTTGAAATAAGACTTGTAGGTATTTTCGGATATTACGCTTACCGCTGAACCACTATCAATTTCAAATTCCAAAGCCAGACCACTGATCACGACGCGCTCCGTCATCGGCTTCCCTTTAATGCACCTAATATTGTAAAAAAACTCACCGTCGTCTCCGTCGTCCACGGTACCTTCATCTACGTATTTAATTTTTCCCTCGTTAGGACACATTTTGCGCAAATGTCCTTTTGTGTTGCACTTTTTACATTTGTAATTTTTATAACGGCACTGATTGGACTTATGGTTATTAAACCCGCACACACTGCACTTTTCCTTTTTGTTGATGTTGAACACGGCGTGACTCGCAGCGTCGGCGCTGCTCGCGCCCGGCGCTGCCTGCGACGAGGCCTGGCGTGCGCACCGCACGCTCTCTGCCAGATCGATGGCTTTCGCGAGAGTCAGCTCTCGCTGGTTCTGCACGAACAATTTGTCTCGTTCGCGTCCCGCCTCCATGCCCATGATAAATTTATCCAACAACGCTTCCTCCAGGTTCTTGAATTCGCAGTGAGCTGCTAACCCTCTAAGCCTCGCTGCCCATTGTGTGTGACTCTCTCCTGGTCGCTGTGTTGCGGCGTAAAATGCAGACTTCTCCGCAAACCCAAGCCTTTTTGGTGTGAAGTGATCGTCGAGTAGCTTCACTAACTCTTCGTATGTCAGTTCTTCCACCTTTTTGGGTAACGCCAGGTGACTTGCTAGTTTGAACGATGATTCACATAACGATGTTAACAAAATCGCCCTCCTTTTAACTGTAGCTTTGTCCGTTAGTGAGGTTATGTCGTTGGCTATAAACCATTGATTTAGCCGCGACTTGAAGCTTTCCCATTCTTGTGTTAGATGGTCGAATGTTTGCAAAACCCCATAAGTTGGTCCCGTAGACATTTTATTAAGTTTGAGTTCGCTCGTCGCCACGTGTTAAGTATGCGGTTGGGTGACAGGATGGGCGATCGTACACGTCAATCAAACAAGCGAGTCAATTGCACACTGTTTATTCGCAAGGGGGCGCGCGCGCGGAAAGGCGCGCGAGTGCCCGCTGCCGCACACATACAGGCGTTACGTACACAGACATAACAGTACGTAAATCGAACACACGAGTTAGAATAACGATGAAAATCCGTCCTTCAAAAACACTAAATTCACCAATCATCGTGATTCACGATTTAAAATGACAAAACAAATATTTCCACGCACTAGATTTGCGTATAAGTGATCTTTTGTTACAACAAATCCTACTTAATAAGTTAATATTATAAACGCGAAAGTTTGTGAGTACGGATGCATGAATGGATGTTTGTTACTCTCTCACGCAAAAACTAATGAACGGATTTAAATGAAATTTTGCACATAAATAGTTAATAACATGGATTAAAACATAGGATACTTTTTATCCCAGTAGTATGTCCCGTGGGAAAATTATCGAACTTAATGCGGACGAAGCCGCGGGCAGAAGCTAGTACATGATATTACCCACCTAGCTATAGCAACGTATCGATATCTATTTTATGTAACACTAGCTGACCCACGCAACTTTGTCTGCGTCATTTATAAGAGAAAACGCCCACAAAAGGAATAAATACAATCCCCGTTTTTGCAACAATTTTCATTTATGCTCCGCTCCTTTTCGTTGTAGCGTGATGTTATATAGCATAAAATCTTCCTCGATAAATCGACTATCCAACACACTTTTTTTTCAATTTCAATCAGTAGTTCCTTAGATTAGCGCGTTCAAACAAGCAAAAAACAAACTCTTCAGCATTATAATATTAGTATAGATCATCGTTAACATTATAGGACATTACATTATTTAAATAAAATATTTTAAAGTTTCATGCTTACAAGTAAAATAAATAGATCATGTCAAAGATCCTTTTCTGTTTTGTTTAAAACTTTTTGTTAAAGTTGGCAGTAACGATGATATTTATTTATGAGAATGTTTTGAAAACATAATACAATTAGTTTTACTCACTGAAAAAAAATCACGAAGTTATCTGAATCTACAAGCAACATATTAGCATTATATTGTTTTATTTTTTAGTCCAAAACATAGATTTATTGTAAATCGATCGAAACCACTAATTTCGCACTATTCGGCCCACAGTGACTGACGTAACAACAACTTTGAAGTGCAAACTGATTAGAACTTTATTCTAACAGTATTTCAGACGAAGTTTGAACCACCACAAATAGAGTTGCTAATTTAGCTCATGTAGTCGCCATAAGATCTGCATAAAACTTGCCCCCAGTTCCCTTACATTACCCTCGACCTTCAAACTTCCATCATTCATTGCACTTATGTGTACCATCTGTTTCAGGGCGGTGGTTTACGACTTGACCGTCGACTGTGGAGTAACCCTTTTTGTTTCTGCGAGTTGAAAGTCTACCGCAATGGTGCCGGTTGTTAATGGCTTTTGGGAAGCCAGTTTTAAGTATTTTATGTCTGTTTTTATTTTGTTCTAAGTTCCGGCTTGTGTGTTTTGAAAGAGTATTTAGTTATTGTCCAGATAGTAATGTATGAACGTGGCAAAAGGAGTCTTCAAGGATTGTAAAAGGTGGCGTTTTATAGTTTCTGCATATCTCATGGGAAAAGACATGAGTTTATGTAGGTATGTATTAAGTTAATTTTACACCACAATAACACCCCACGTAACCATAATGTTCGTCTATCTGTACCATAAATCTTATTACAGAGTGGGAAAGATATGGCGCTAAATGTTCTCTATAGCTCCGCTCCTTTCCTAAGCTCTTAGACGTCATGGTAACCCCTGCCCAGACCCCGCGTCCTAATATGTGTAAGACGATAATAATGTTCGGATTCGCCAAAGAAATTAAACGCAACAATCGTTTTGGTAAGGTCACTTGACCTATCTCTAGATTCACGAAGGCAAATACCACGTAATAGAGTATCTATTCTTGGATAGACAGTTCCAAGCCAACTAGGTAACGTAGGTCCCAGTATAGCGCCCTTTGACAGATTACTTTGAGGGTCCGGTTCTATGTGGATTGAGTTGTGGGTCTTGCAATGGTCTGGGTTGTCAATGTAGTGTACGAAGATACATACTACCAGATTTCACTGACGTTCTACCATTTTCCAACCTTATTACAAACGATATAGGGTTGAAAACTAGCAGACCGTCAGTGGTTCATTTCATTACTTTTTTAAGGTATCTTAAACCACCCACTGCCTCGTTGTTCTAGTTCCAAGAGCATGCATGAGGTCGTGGATTCAATTCCCAAGGTGGGCAATGTATTATTGGGAATGTTTCTGTAGTAGCCTAGAGTCAGATTTGTATCCGGGTAATAGCAATAGACTTATCCCTTATTACCTCTGTGGGTCTTAACCATAACTGGCGAAATTTCAGTGTATTTTTTTTTTTTGTTGGGACAAGCCCGCCACACACGCCCAAACCACTGTAACTCCTGAAAGCCAGAATCAACAGTGGCGACCACCAGAAAAGCGCCGAGACAATGAAGCTCGACGAAGTCCCAGAGAATGAATTTAACTGTCTTGGATCCCGCAACGAAATTAATCAGAAAGTATAGCGGAGGAGTAGGGAAAAAAAAAACTGTAATTTCCACTTCACTTAATTTCAGTGTATACTTTTGTCTAACCTTGCAAAGGTAGCAGGCGTAATAATAAAGGGTGTAAATCACCTGCTAACGAAGCCGAAAGGCACTTGTTCTCCCCGTCATTGCGATCATTTTTTTCTACTACACCATACCTGGGAACCTTCTAGTTATGGAGATATTGGGGGTCAAAATTTCAACTTCTCGACAAGTTTTTTTTAAATAATAGTTTTTAATGTAAGATTTTAAACACCTCTACAACCTCTGCACTATTCATTCAATCCATCCATCAGCACAAAGTTTTAAGGGGCCGGCAGAGCATGCGTCGTTCATACAAACGTAATACCAAAATAATTTGTAAATCATACATATTCCTTAGGTAGTGTGTATTTATTTCGATCGGGTTACAGAATATCTATGTTTCCAAATTTATATTTGGAAAAGCCAATGATATACCTAAAGACGATAAATATGAGTAATTTAAAATTTCTATAGCAAACTTATTTTTCCCATAACTCTTGTTTAAAACAGTATCCATTCAAAATGCATATTTGGGAACCTAGTTATTTTATAATCCAATCGAAATAAATCACACTACCATAAGAATATGGTTTGATTTACAAATTATTCTGGTATTACGTTTGTATGAACTACGCATGCTCCGTAGGCTTCTTAAGTTGCGTTACATTGAGTTCAACCACAAACATGAATTTTCACCCCAAAAAAACGAAGTTGTTTCCCAGCAATAATTTTTGCGTAAAGTAACTTAGTTTGATGTACAGAATGCTTGGTTGACGGCTTCGTGATGATGTGGTTTACACCCTGTATAACATTAAACCTGTAATTAACGAAGGAATAGGCAGAGGTGTATCTAATAGTACAACGACATTTCGCCAGTTATGTTTAAGTCCCAAGTAAGTAGTAGGGGCGTACCTATTGCCATCAACCGTTCACCATACCAGACTCCATGGTTGCTACTGAGAAATTCCTGAAGGAAAAAATCAATATCACTTTGCGACCTGGGAATCGAACCCATGACTTCACACTCAGTACCTAGTCATACTTGCGACCACTCAACCAACGAGGCAGTCTGCGAATTAGGTTGTTTTATGACAATCCAATAGGTAATTTTCTACCATTTCTGAAATTGTTTTCGCAGATAGAATGACGCTTTATCAATGTAAGGTTCCCTAAGCCCCTTCGCACACAAGGCTACTCAAATCTTAGATACTCAACGATTTTAGTCTTCAAGCGACCGCCGCCATACAAATACATTGAAGTTCGTACACGAGTCACGTCGCCGACATTCGACTCGCGTCGTGCTAGTCGCGCACTAATTGCCGGACGAGATCATCGCCACATAAGTCGCAGCGATTTCCAAAATGGCATTTAGATTTTTGACATTTTGGGAAAAGTGTGATCTGCTTAACGACTGAATAGGCAATTCGCGTCTTGCGACTCAATGTCGTGTGTACGGACCGAGCGCTACTCGATACTCGCGACTTGATACTAATGTGGTATGCAACATTAGTATCGAAGATTTGCGTAGCCTTGTGTACGAAGGAGCTTACTGTACCTATGTATAGGTAGGTACCTAATGTCTGTCATCTGAGTGATCCTACTCATCATTCAAGTAAACGGGGATGGCCTTGTGGTTGATGCATCGTAACGCGACACTGAGGTCATGGCTTCGATCTCGGGAGTTCACCTCTGCAATTATTATGCAGGTTATGCTATACGATTCATAGTTATGTACCTACTTCATAGGTACCTACATATTTATTGAATGACGTCATTGATGGTAATAATGGTAATTGGTTGTAAACATAATGTCGTTGCTGTTGTTTGGACGTGCGAATGATGCTCTTTTGTTTCGCATCATAAAACGAATCGCTCCGGTTTGCAATTTGTTTCCAAATATATTTCGAATTGTTATTTATATAACTTCTAGCAACTCGCCTGTCTCGCACGGGTGCATTTATCTAATGAGGAAAATAAGAAGTGATCTTACACGTTTTCGATCATACAAACCTTGTCCTGACAATTATTACGAACACAACAAACAATAAACTCGAAGAAATGAAACGAAAAGTAGTTTTGTCTGGAATTATTAGGAAACTAGGAAACCTTTTTTTGCAGTTTGCTTTCGTCAGGTTGAAGGATAAGCAAAAGTATGAAGCCGCTAAACAGCCTAATATGAAAAGTAGAAAAAATCTAGTTAAATATTTTAGAACACTTTAGAACACAAATAAATGTTAATTTTGTTTATAACAGTAAACATTTGTTTAAAATGATCATGTCGTTTATGATATTATAATTATGAACATAATTTAAATAGATATTCCTAAAATATTTACACTTATCGTAAAGACAAATCTGTCTGAGCAAACATAGCCGTATCTGTAAGAAACTATCACTGCCGAATAAAGGATTGAACCAATTTGAACTTAGTATTGTTATCTGCGGAAATTTTTAATTTCACACTTGTGATAGGAAATGAAAAAACATCCACAGGTGCGAACAACATCGCATGTAGAACCTAAGTTTCTATACTATACTATATTATTATTATGTACCTACTTAATATAATTTTATTTTGTTTGTTTGACGTGCTGTGTGTATCAGTCAGTTTAATTAAACAACCATTCGTATTATCGTTTAAATCTAAACAGTTTCAAAGGCTCCATGGATAGTTCTATTTGCACGTACCGTCATAGTGGAAAGCAATTTGAAACGCCTGGCACTCCGTTCATAGCAATCTGCGGACGGACGCCGCTGTTTCACGTTGCCTTATGTTTGTTAAGGCGCTAAAATTGAACTAGATGTACCTTTTGTACTTGTAGTGTCTTGCAGGGATTTCAATTTTGATGGTGTTATATCTATAGCTAAAGGCAGTGAAGTTTCTAAATATATCGGTCGTAAAAATACCACTAACGAAACCGAAAGGCGCTTGTTCTCCCTGTCATTGCGATCATTTCGGAATCTTGTAGTTACAGAGATATTGGAGGTCAAAAAGATGGAACTTGAAGGCGCGCGTGGCGGGCCTCTCCATATATAGAAGGTGCTACCGGGGCGATAGTTGTTAGAAGAGCAGAAATAAAAAGTCTAAAACGTACTGTAAACTATTTACATGAAAATGTATGTACAATTTATGAACTTAACAAAAATATATGTGATAAACATATACAGCGTGTTAGGTTAAACGAGGGACATATTGAGGGAAGGTATTCAGTATTCGATTCTCAATCCAAATAAGTAAAAAACCTATAACCTTAATTTTTGACATTATTGTCTAATTAAATACATTACTCATGGACACTGAGCGCTCAAGTAGGTGTCACGCGGCAAAACACGTGCCGGTCCTGAGCTCCGTGCGCAAACTCCGCCCCTTTCCTTTGTAATGTCCCCGATGCACCGACAGGGCACATCCCCGCGCAAAAATGAAAAAAAAAATGAAATGATTACACCTAGAAAGGTCATTGACCCGCACACATGTTCTGCGATAAGCGCATGGCGCACACGTTGCGATACTTAGGCGAAGTTTTTGGTATGGATCTATCTGTTATGTACTAGTGTTTTCTTTTTGTTCATATGTAGATTAGTATCATGTAAGCATGGACTATTGCGGGTTTGAATAAGTCCCTCGTTTAAACTAACATACTGTATTTTAAGAAATTAACAAGAAATATTATCGTAGAACATAGATATATATGATGTCGTAGAACATGAAAAAATTTTAGTCGAGAAGTGACAGACAATGTCAAGTCAAAATAAATAGTGTCGCAGCACTGGCCAGTGACAAACGAACGCCGCCTCCTTGGTCGCGGCCTCACGGCGTTCCTAATGATGAGTACTGTTAGGCACTACAAACTATTTCACAAGTTTTACTTTACTTTAAATTCCCCCATGACCCGCGTACTATTAAATGCAGCTATCAATCAATGTTTTGAGTGTTTTACATTGATTAGGATATGATTCCGAAAAAAGTCGTTTACCAGCATTTTTTTTGTCTAGCGTTATCTAATTAGATGATTTCGTGAAGGGTCTCTTCATAAATTGTCGAAGTGATATTGGGTTAAGATTTTAGGTGAAAAAGCAAGAAGCAAAAGAAGCAAGTGTACCTACTTGGTCTCTCTCTCAATAAGATTATTGAGAAAGCTCAGACAAGTCCGCCACACTATTCGCCGCACACAAAAGTGGCGACCACCAGAAAAGCAAAGAGATAACGAAGCTCGACGAAGTCTCAGAGAATGAATTTAACCGTCATGGATCCTGCAACGAAATTAATCAGAAAGTATAGCGGAGGAGTAGGAAAAAATCGTAATTTTCTATTTCCATCCATATCAGCAGGGGAAAGCTCAGGTAAAAACAGTTGATTTTGATGTGGACGAAGCCAAAAGAGTGCGTAAAGGTTTAGCAACAGCAGGTACTGTAATTTCTGAACTCATAGGAAAAAGGTGTGAGTTTATAAGTACTACTGAATAGTCAGTTTAAATAACACTTTAGAGATCACATCGAATAGTGTGCATAAAACGCAGAGCATTTTACGATACACACTTCAGAAGTCGAATGAACCAGATGGGAAATCGAAGATGCTAATACCTAGTAGTTCGAAATCTGTGGCAGTATGGACTGTTTATGGCACCTTTATAGGCACTTTTCTACGTTTTATGAGACCTCGCTGAAGTTTATGGTGTATGAATAGTGCTAACAGATGAAGTATTGATGAAACTTGTAGTTTTGTGGGCTGTTAAAAACGAATTTAGTTTGAAAAACAAATAAAAGTGTCAGATAAAAATCAGCAAAATGAATTCGATTCTTTTCACGTTTGCTTTATTAAACTGTAACTTTTTTGCAAAGCTGAGATTATAGTTCTTTTATTAGCCGTGTATGTCTCACTGCTGGGTTAAAGCCTCCCCCATATCTTTTCAGGTAAGTACTCTTTCGTGCACCACCTCGAACCAGATATCGCAGTGAGCCTATTTCTGGGCCGGCCTCGGCGGAGAATTTCATCCTCAGGTACTCTATTGCGTGGAGACTACTGCCCAGCAGTCGTTATGCTTACGGCTTACGTGACCCGTCCAATTCCATTTGCGTCGAGCAGGCTTTTTGCCTAAGTCAATAATTCCTGTTTTGGAGCGCAGCCTGGTGTGACATAATCTGTTTCCGACGAAAGGTACTTAAAACTAAATGGTGTCAATTCACAGGGTTTGAAAGTAAAAATGGGGGTTCCGCAAGGCTCAATATTGGGTCCTTTCCTTTTTCTAGTCTATATAAATGATCTACCCTATTTATTGAAAAACCAACCACAAAATATGGTGCTATTTGCTGATGACACTTCCCTAATTTTTAAGATAAATAGACGAGCCCAAAATCTAGATGAAGTGAATAATGCCCTACTTCAGGTCCAAAATTGGTTCACAGCAAACAATTTGGTATTGAATGAAAAGAAAACTAAATGCATAAGATTTTCATTACCAAATGTTAAAAGTAGTGATTGTGAGATAATATTGAATAAAGAAAAACTCGAATTCGTAGATAAAACTGTTTTCCTGGGGCTTACGCTTGATTCAAGGCTACAATGGGGTTCTCATTTAACATCGCTTGCGGGGCGCTTAAGTTCAGCAGCATATGCCATTAGAAAAATCCGTCAATTCACTGATGTAGATACCGCTAGACTGGTCTATTTTAGTTACTTCCATAGTATAATGTCTTACGGTATTTTGCTATGGGGACGGGCTGCTGATGTTGAGTCTATATTTATTCTGCAGAAAAGAGCCATCAGAGCCATATATAATCTTCGTAGGCGCGATTCTCTAAGGGAACTATTTAAGGATATTGGCATCATGACGGTTCATTGCCAATACATCTACGAAAACATAATGTACGTCAGAAAAAATTTGCATCTTTTTGGTAAAAGAGGTGACAGACACAATTACAGTACTAGAAATAGGGACCAACTAGTTCAGCCAGGCTTTAGACTCGCTAAAGTAGACTCATCTTTCATGGGGTACTGTTTGAGATGCTATAATAAAATTCCACAAAGTATTCTTGAACTGAATGAGACGAAATTTAAAACATGCGTTAAACGCACACTATGTAAACAAGCATATTACAAGTTGAGCGATTATATCGCTGATAAAAATGCTTGGCTTAATGCTGGTCCTGCTCCACATGGACAGGGGCGCAAAAATTGATAGCATTAAATGGTATTGTTGGAGCTGCTGAAGATTGTACAAACTTATCTTTGCATTGTATAGATTCAATGTTAGTATTATATAATCGCATAGCCTATATTGTGTGAGTACTATGTACTAGTAAGCTATCATTCACTGGAAACCTACGGCAGTTCTTGACTTGAATGTGCCCTGGCGGTTGAGAGTATGTCATGCTCTCTCAAATGTCTCGCTGATGGTGGCGCGTGTGTCGGACCATTTAGTTCCCTTCAAAATGGTTGAGCTGAATGGTGCTGATCCATGCGTCATGTTCGTGAACGGGCGCTGTCAGTTGTGACTGGTCATCTCTTAGTCGCCATGGTTTATTTGAATTATTTAGTTTTTGAGTTGTATTTTATTTTTGTTTTGCTATGGACACTTTTAACGTGCACATCTTGCTACATTGTTCTCACATAATATACCATCTCAACATGAATGATGTAACCAAGATTTTGTAACAATATTTTGATTTAAAAGAGTGTCCATGGAGTTTCTTGCCCGTTCTTCTCCATAGAGATCTACGCTAGGGAATGGGCAACTACAGTACTTTCACAGTTTTTATGTCTTGTGACTGGGACTGTAGCTACTTTAAATGTTCATTTTTGTTTCGACAATTCAAAAGTGCCTGTAACTGGCCTACTTGAAATAAATGCTTTGATGATGGTTGATGATGACTTGTTCTCTCCATCATTGCGATTTTTTTTTGTTCTAGAGCATACCTGGGAACCTTCTAGTTGGGGGTTGTAGTATGAGTCTATTACTCATACAGCACGCCGTCAGTCCGTCTTATGACGACAGGCCGTATCGACGGCGCGTTCGTGTTCCACGTGCACCTCTAAGAGACATAAAGGAAGGGGTCCGCAAGGGCCATAGCCTGCCGGGGCTGCAGGACTGTTCGAGAGAAGAAGATTTGAGCCAGAAGTTGTGCAGTCCGTCCGGTCCCGGTGACTTCCAGTTTGGTAACGGACGAACTGCTTTGGCTATATCTAGTGGCGTTATAGCAATTGGCTCCATTTCTGGAATAGGTTCACACACTCGCTCGACATAACGCATCCCACTGAGGCTGACTGCCTCAGTATGACAAACGGGTACCGACAACATGCTGCGCCAGAAAGAACTCGTGGCAGCATCATCTGGGCGGCACACATCAGTCATATTTTGCTGAGGTCGCTCTCCAGCTCTGTATACCCACCTCTCATCGCTCTGGAACATGCGATTCTGCGAGTACCGATCAACCCACCGCGCTTATACCGCCGAAGACGGTTCGCCCACGCATAAACTTTCTGCTTCAGGAAGTCGATGCGCTCTGTGACACGGGACATGTTTTCTTGAGGACTGATTTCAGTCCCCGAGAATGCTCGTCTCACAAAGCGCATCACTCGTGGTCGTGTATTGACCTCCCTAAAGCAGTATAGTTTGCCGATGAGTACCCTGATCCTGTCGATACGTCGCTCGATCCTGCTGCAATTTGGGAACTTGACATTAGCTACTCGACATGCCGCAACAGCCCCAGAACAGGATCGAATGTGTATCAACGAGGTCCTCGCTACTCTCGAATATATTCTTGAGTTGCGAGTCCAAGGCACACACCAGCGCCCTATTTTTCTTATGCATGGGTGACCGTGTTAATCGGGGCCTAAGTTCAGTAGGAGTAGACCGGTATTCACGAAGCGCGTCCTCCAGAGCGCTCCTCAATCGGTCGTTGCACTGGCTACTTACCGTGGCAACTCTATCATCCTCCTTAATAGCTGACACTTGCAGTTCGGTTTGTGTCGGAGTTAGGATGATAAGGTTGCTCAGTACTTCTGAGCGCAGCCTATCAAGCGCGGCTTCATCCAACCTGTGATTGCGTTGAATGACCCGCACCTGATCCGATAGTCGTTGGGCCGAGACGTTGACGGCTGGTTCCAGATCCTGAAACAGAGACAGCATCCTATCTCGGTACGCAGTGAGGTTAGTTCCCCCCTGTGTAGACCCGTAGTTTGCGCGTATGACGTTCCCGTTCAGGGACTGAGTCCATCTCATGAGCTGCACACAACCTCCGGTAGCTAGGACCCGGCTCGGGGCCTGTTGGTCCCTAAGTCCCAAGCTCTTCGGTGGCCGGCCTCTCCCCGCACGACGTACAGGTGTTGGTGACGTCGGCGGAGAGAAGCATTCGTCGCTTGAGCTCGACGACGTCTATTTATTATTATTATTACTCCCTCCCGCTCCGCCCAGAGTGCGAGAAGTTATTTGATGATTTCCCATCGGAAAAAAAAAGAAAAGGCTAGACTCATACATATTAGACTTAAATATAACTGGCGAAATGTAGATGTGTGTGTGTGTGTGTGTGTGTGTGTGTGTGTGTTTGGTACATATGTCCCTAATCCTTCGGGAATTGCAGGCGTGATGCACTGTTTTAGACTTTCACGGTTTTTTACTACACTTAAAGTACTTACGGGATTATATCCGTGATTTTCTTTAGGTTTTTCGAGCCCCCGATATTTCGACGCTGTTGCAAGCATCATACTTGATTCACCGTTCATACAAACTTACAAACTTTTACTTTTTTATTAAATAATATTAGTGTCTAGATTAAGTACCGCCTTGGTAGGTCGACACGTCATTCTATTACCCATTTACTGCGTTTTGAGAGTTAGACTGGTAGTCGCTCCTTGTAAAATACTGATATTCAGTAGCATATTGCTAGACTGGATGCTAGCAAGATAATTTTAATCGGCTGTAATTTATAGGTCTTTGACAGGCCCAAAAAGTCTGACAACCAGTCTTCTAAGGGGTATCGTGTTACCCAGTACTAACTGGGTTTTGGGTTTTGGGTTTTGGAGGTCAGATAGGCAGTCGCTTCATGTAAAATACTGGTATTCTTCTGCATCCAGTAGATTGGAAGCCTAGCCTTTTCCCAACTATGTTGAGGTCAGCTTCCAGTCCAACTGCATAACGTGCTTTCAACCTAATAATATAATGGTGTCGATTCTGTTCTGCACAAACTAAACTTAATTTAGACTATTGCTATCTTTTACTAAAAGGTAGTGCGAGGAAAGAACGGCTATAGCTATGAACTAAGTTAGAGTTGTCAAACTAGTTTTTATGCCTTGCGCTTCACCGTGTTTTAGTCGACATGTTTTTACGTGCACCCTTAATTTGTATGGAAATATTAGTTCCAATTAAGTTCTAATTTATGTCCGTCTCTTTCTTGTTTTATTAGAGAAAAAGAAAGGATAGCAATAGCCTAAATTAAGTTTAGTTTGTGCACAACAAAATCGACACCAATAACTAACTAAAATAAGTGATGTTCTATCAATGTAACACACTAACACATTAGTTAATAGCACTATAGTGCAGATCTTCTAGAAAATCTTTTAAATCCCGGGTAAGGTGCAACATTGGAAACATTCAAAGGCAGGTAGTGCTAAAGGTTTGATGAGCTGAGCACTTTGTTCGTAGATCTCGACATTCCGATACAGTTAACGCTTTTATTTGATCAGACTAGTCAGTAACACGGATTTAATTTTATGTTGGAGCTTTATGTTGTGGATGAATGGAGTAAGGTTATGCGGATATGCCTGATGTTCTGTGAGATAAAGTATGCAAGAGTGTCAACTGTTGTTCACCAAAAAGATGACGGTCTGATTATGTAAAAACTGCTGTTTAAAACACATTTTAGTATGGGAATATGTCACAGTGACAGCTGTTTTTAGATAATCAGACTGTTATCTTTTCGGTGAACATGGACCTAAGTCATTTAATTCAAACTATTGAATGGTATCAACTGAAAATGTTTACTTTTGTTTTGTATATAATTGCAAGTAGTGCCTCTATGTTAACTATTTTGTAATTGGTTTTTACCGTTTAAATTAACTAAAATAAATATAATATATAACTAAAATAAATAAATGTTAAGGCTTCAGTTGGTCTTAGTTTTTATGGAATTAGGTAAAAGGATTCCGTGTTTTGCATGTAAATTTTTTATTGTGTAGTTTTAGGTGTTTTATTTCATTCTTATTTTTGATCTGTTGTGTGCATTTGTAAATAAATATGTTTTCTTCTTTTTCCTTCTAATTAAACGGTTTGACTAAAGCTTTTGTTTAACAATTTAGAAACAACAATATCTGTTGGGGATTGTTGTTTATTTTTACAAAAATTCCCACTACGCTGAGATTATTTAACTATTGGAGAATTCTGAAAAAAAAAGTAACAATCCCCACTGGTAGGGATTTGTCGGTGGGGATTTCTGGAATAATTCGTTTAAATGCAGTAAATTTGAAATCGCCAACCCGTCTTGAGCAAGCGTGGTGATCAATGCTCGTGCCTTCTCTGAAAAGAGGCCTTTGCCCAGCAGTGGGACAGTAATAGGCTGGTATTATTGTTATTATTATATGTCACAGTCAAAACTTTTAATCGGTTGAAACCACTTTTGACTGGTGTCAGTCAAAATCCATAAGAAGTTAAATTGCGTTTTCAGCATTAAAAACACGTTATTTTAGAAAACCTCAGTTGTAATTACCTAGTCCTAGAATTACATGATGTTTTTCAAAGGGTCACAAATAAAATCCTAACTACGTAATAAATTTCTATGTAAATGATAGTATTGTAAAAAGGGGTTGCACCGGGATTTATTTTTATACCAATTGACAAACATATTGATATAGAAATACGGGGTGACCAACGGAACCCAATTGCTAAGCTTTCGCTGTCCGTCCGTCCGTCTGTCTGTCAGCGGGCTATATCTCATGATCCATAATAGGTAGACAGTTTTTTTTTTGAGACAAGCCCGCCACACTATTCCCAAACCATTGTAACTTCTGAGAGCCAGAATCAACAGTGGTGACCACCAGAAAAGCGCCGAGACAATGAAGCTCGACGAAATCTCAAAGAAAGAATTTAACTGTCTTGGATCCCGCAACGAAATTAATCAGAAAGTATACCTAGGTACCTATAGGTTGACAGTTTCACAAAATGTGTATTTCTGTTGCTCCCGTTATAACAAATAATATAAATGTCACCGTAAAATTGTAAAACACGTTATGTTACAATGTAACGTGTTTCTCTAGCGATATTGTAAACTCTCGAAATATTGTCAACTGAACATACGAAATTATCTCTGCCCTCAGAATCGGGACTTGGGGCACCCCCCGTTAGGTTAGTTAGGTTCCTTTAAACCCTGCACTCGGAAATAGGGGCACCGCGAAGCGGAGCTCCGTCGGCTACACTTTTTAGGGGAATATAAAGTGTTTTAAGGTTAGGTTATATTAATCGGTATTTCTCAGGAATGGTACATGAGAGTGGTACCACTGGGCAAGGGGGACCCCTCGTTCCCTCCACCGCAAGCATTTCACGAAAAATAGTGCGTTTTATTGTAAACAGTACGTGCGTTTGACAATATTTCGAGAGTTTACAATATCACTAGAGAGATTACAATTTAATGTGTTTGACAATTTTACGGTGACATAAATAAATTAAAGAAGGCTTCCTTACTACGATGGTACTGAATCTGACATGTGCTAGTTCGACTTGCACTTGGCCGGTTTTTATAATATTTTCATGATCATGAATTTTGCTTCACAAAACGGCTAGAATCAAAACATCCCATTCTATTCGGGGCTGTCGGTTAAATATAAACAGCTCGAAAACGTAGCTGTTTGCAAGCTAAAACTTGAGAATAGGTAAATACGAAGCTGCAACATCGGACGTCCTAGTCAGTGCGCTTTCAGCCCGAAAACTGATGGCGGTTCATCGTCTTGTATTATTGAGTTTCGGTGTGATATGCGGGCCGGAAGAATAGGCAACATGCATTGAACAAATAAATGTTTTTATAATGTTGACACAAAAAATGTGTTCAGTGATAAATGCTTACGATCTCTCCCACCGCATTATAATTATGTGGGCGTGTATTAATAAAATTAAAGGTACTATGTTATAGAGTGTAATGTGTCAACGGTGAAGGAAAACATCGTGAGGTAGCCGGCAATTCCTAGAACCAAAAATTCGTAGACATGAGACATCTACCAATCCGCATTGAGCCCGCGTGGTGGATTATAGCCCATTCCCTCTCATAGAGAGGAGGCCTGTGTCCCAGCAGTGGGAACATTAATAGGCTGATGACGATGACATTATAGTGATCTATATCGTAGCAATTAAAGAGATCATCCAAACAACAGCAAACTGGCAAATAACCTATCTCGTTTATTTCTATGACACCTGTTTAATAAAAATTATTTATGAACAAAAAAAATACGGAAAGCCCCATCAGTGGGGCGTATTTTTTTAATGATTCTTTGAAGTTTTTCTACTACATAAAAGATCTTCTCTTAATGAATGTAGTCCGTCCCATCTTATGAGTACATGCTTTCCGCAGATTTAAAATCAGAATGATATTCCTATGACTTAAATCAAATAAATCCCAACGAAATAATAATATCATCAATAGAATTTGCTGTCCGCCCATTGTTCGGTAAAGACCTTCTCTCAAAAATATGTCATAATCATCATCATCTTTTCAGCCGAAAGACATCCACTGCTGGACATAGGCCTCCCCCAAGTGTCGCCTTATTGATCGGACCCGTACGACTCGCGTCGACTGAAATAATTATAATGAGCTTCTGCCAGCGGCTTCGCCCGCGTGATGTTTGATTATTGTCCCATGGGATCTTACTACCGGGAAAAAAAGTATCTTATGTTTTAATCCAGGTTATAAACTATCTGTGTGCAAAATTTCATCCAAATTCGTTCAGTAGTTTTCGCGTGAAAGCGTAACAAACAAACTTACATTCAAATTTATAATATTACGAGCACTAGCTGACCCGCGCAACTTCGTCTGCGGGTGAGGGTTAGTTTTTTTTTTAATAAAAAGTATCCTATGTTACTTTTAATACCTCCAAGAATATGTGTACAAAGTTACATGATGATCGGTTGAGTAGTTTTCGCGTGAAAGCGTAACAAGCAAACTTACATTCACATTTATAATATTATATAGGATTATTATATAGTAGGGATTTGCTGTAAGTACGTGCTATCTGTGTGTCACCAAAGTGTAACAGACATTTGTATTGATGAGTGAGCACGGCGCGAAATCCAATGTTTTCATATCAGACCATTGAATAACTCGACCTGAAGTCGAAATACACCAAAAGAGAAAGAGTTTATTTATACTGTAGTAGTTTTCCTACATTTCGTTTCGTTTTCGATTTTTGCTGAAGTGGAAAAGGTAAGGATTTTTCGTGAATTTCGTGGAACGGCAGTTTGTAGTCCTTTATTTTAGCTAGGTAGGATGAAAATAATAAGATTATCAGGTTTTTTTTTCTTGTTAGAAAAAGTCTTCGCTATTTTTGTTATTTGTTTTGTGTTGATGTTACCTTATTCGGTTTCATTGGAGCAGAAAATTGGAAAAGTCCTTTTAACCACATTAAGTAAATAATGTAGCCAATTACGTCATGAAAGATATTACCGACTAACTGTTGCCCGCGGCTTCGGCGCGTGAAGTTCGGTAATGTCCCACAGGATCATACTATCGGAATAAAAAGTATTCTATATGTTAAACCAGGTTATAAATTGTCTATGTGCCAAATTACATCCAAATCCGTTCAGTAGTTTTCTCGTTAAAGAGTAACAAACATTTTGTTCATACATTCTCACAAACTTTCGAATTTATAATATTGGTAAGAATAAGAAGTTAGAAAAGATTTATTAAAATGTGATTTTATAGGCCAGAAGTGGGTCAATGTAGGCTACAAAATGACAACTAATAGGTAAATATGGCAGAAGAAGACATGCTGCACCTACCCCAAACAGAAGAAATCAAGACAATTATGACGAGTTTTTAAAACAAAAAATGAAACCAAGCTAGATTAATTTATAGCCCCTGAAACAGCAGGAAATACGCAGGGGTGCATACTAAATTTCATGAAAATCGTTGGAGCAGTTTCCGAGTTAGTTTACAAAAAATCTTTATTTAACAGAAATATAAACATAACTGTAGAACTTAAAAATAAAGCAACAGTTACACTAATATTATTAACAAACACTTTCACAGGCTAAGAGCACCTTTATAAGTATATAATAGTAATGTTTATTAACTTATCACAACATGAGGCATTTGTAAATTAAATCTTTATCATTTCCATATGAAAGAATTGAGTAGTTTTCGAGATTCAGCTTGTATACAAGAATTGCTCGCTTAAAGGTATTAGATAGATAGTTCCTGTTCAAAGAAAGAAAAGCAGTTTAACTTCAACACTTAATAAACTGTATTCCAATGTATTCTAAAAGCCTTAATCAAGTAACACGCGCTGCTCATATTAAATTCTCTCAGAAAACGTTGTCCAGTCGAAAGCCAATCGGTCGCTACGAACTGGCAATCTCTGGCCATGCCGTTTAAATTAAAACGGTCGCCGATTGAATCGATACGGTCCTAAGAATACGTTCACAATGAAGAGCGATATTTAAAATTAGTGGTTTATTAGGAGCAGTGGCCATCAGGCCATCAAAAGACCCTAATTGGAGCAGTGGTGGATAGCATCTGTATCCTCGATATAAGTCACTGGTTGAGGCTTCGGACCCAGGTGCAGACACTGAATTTGCATCATCACTACACTGTTCTTGAAACCTAAACTTTGTATATCGGAATCTACCAGATCTAAAGTATGAGACATCTACTAACCCGCGCTGGGTCCGCGCATTTTGGCTCTGCACAGAAAAGTGGCCTGTGTCGGACTGAGTCTCAGCCGTGGAATAATGTTTAATCATCAAAATCCTTAGGCTTAGCCTTGCTTTCTTTGAGGTGGCATCACAAGGATAAGGCAACGAAATACTCACGCAGTCCACACACGCAATATTTGAATTACACAAACAATCAGTTCACATACATACACATGCTTGAGTTCAATGATACAAAACACTCAGTCAGCAAAAACGGTATCCATATTTTGCCATTTTAAAAGAAAATCCAAACCTATAGGGAACTTCCCGTTGACCTAGAATTATTTTTAGCAAGAAGCAATGCTGACAGCAAATGTTACGGAAGAAATCTAAAAACCGTCTTTACTTTAATACTCGTATCAAAATACCTTCTAGTTTTATACTAAATCGCGACAGTCAAACTCGGACTTAGCCGATTTTTTTTTTCCAGATTTCAGTGCAACAGAAAAAAAAACAGACATGTGTACTTTTTTCGATATTTCTACTGTTTTAAAAAAAAGGTACGAAAAACCGTAAACAAATGACCGTCTCCACACAAACCGGTGTGGATTTGTCCCAAGCGTAGCTACATGCGACCCTTTGCATTTCAAATAAGGAGTCCATGTGGCTGGTTGTTTTAGGGCGGGTGGAATACGCCTACACTCTCCAGTCTCAGTGGGCGAGCTCGTTGTGTAACGGGAGGAATAGTTTTATTGGGAATAGAATAAAATGGGAATAGATCCCGTAATGGAGGGCACGTGTCGTTTGTGACGACTATTGAAGGATTTTTCAGGTAGGTGACTGTCATTGTGACGTGGGTGCGTGTTAAAATGGTTTATTTCACGTATTTAGTAAATAGTCACGCCTGAAATCTACTTAGGGTTATTCAGAGGTGTGCCTATGGTTCACCAGCTAGTGTTGCACAGTTTGTCAGTTATATTTAAAGTGCCATATATACAGGGTGTAAACCACCTCATCACAAAGCCGTTAACCAAGCATTCTGTACATCAAACTAAGTAACTTTACGCAAAATTTTTTGCTGTGAAGCAAATTATTTTTTTGAGGTTATAAATCACGTTTTGTGGTACAACTCAATGTAACGCACTTAAAACATTGTGCTGATGGATATGGATTGAATACTACGGGGGTCGAGGAGGTGTTAAAACTCAAAATCTTAAAAAAAAACTTGTTTAAAAAAAAAGTTGCCAAAAAGTTGTAACTTTGACCACCCATATCTCCGTAACTAGAAGCTTCCAAGGTATGGTGTAGAACAAAAAAGTGATCGCAATGATGGGGAGAACAAGTGCCTTTCGGCTTCGTGAAGAGGTGTTTTACACCCTTTAATAAGGGGCGAACTTATTGCCATCAATTGGGTACAGATCTAGGCTCTGTGGCTGCTACCGAGAAATTTCTGATGGAAATACCTAATACCGACGATAGCCCGACCCGGAAACGAACCGAGGACCGTATGTTCAGCAGTCGCGCTTGCGACCACTCGGCCAATGAGACTAATTAATATTGGATGTATAATATAAAAATGTAGTTAAGAGAAAACCTTAATTTAATATGATGTGAAACTTTTTCAAAAGATTTCTTCTATGTAAAAGAGCCTTATGGCCGGCAGAGCGTGCGTCGTTCATGTAAACGTAGTACCAAAATAATTTGTAAACCAAACATATTCTTATGGAAGTGTGTTTTTATTTCGATTGGATTACATAATATCTAGGTTCCCAAATATATATTATGAATGGACATTGATTTAAACAAGAATTATGAGAAAAATATTTTTTTATGGAAATTTTAAATTCCTCATATCTCGTCTAAATATCATTGTCCTTCGCCGGCCCCTTAAGTAATCTAACGAACTCAAACAAGCGAACCACAACAATGGAAGTGATCTTTGTAATTGGTTCGTTGATCTAGCTAAGTTTTTGCTAATGCAGTAAACTGGTGACCTGGGTTGGATGCAAAAAAAAAAACAGAAAGTGGTACTGCAAAAAGATTAGGTTTTTCCGTAGTCGCCTGAAGTCTGAATTTAATCTCAACACCTTGCCGTAGATAACTTTATCTTATTATTGAGACTAGCTGCAAATTATATACTAAAACCTTTCTCTTGAATCACTCTATCTATTAAAAAAACCGCATCAAAATCCATTGCGTAGTTTTAAAGATCTAATGCATACATAGGGACAGACAGACGCGGCGGGAGACTTTGTTTTATAATTATGTAGTGATGCAAAAGTAAGTTTGTTTGTTACCTTTCCACGCCTAAACTACAGTACCAATAAACTCATTTTTTTTCTTAAATATATATTATTCCATCAGAAATTTCTCGGTAGCAGCCACAGAGCCTAGATCTGTACCCAATTGATGGCAATAAGTTCGCCCCTTATTAAAGGGTGTAAAACACCTCTTCACGAAGCCGAAAGGCACTTGTTCTCCCCATCATTGCGATCACTTTTTTGTTCTACACCATACCTTGGAAGCTTCTAGTTACGGAGATATGGGTGGTCAAAGTTACAACTTTTTGGCAACTTTTTTTTTAAACAAGTTTTTTTTTAAGATTTTGAGTTTTAACACCTCCTCGACCCCCGTAGTATTCAATCCATATCCATCAGCACAATGTTTTAAGTGCGTTACATTGAGTTGTACCACAAAACGTGATTTATAACCTCAAAAAAATAATTTGCTTCACAGCAAAAAATTTTGCGTAAAGTTACTTAGTTTGATGTACAGAATGCTTGGTTAACGGCTTTGTGATGAGGTGGTTTACACCCTGTATATATGGCACTTTAAATATAACTGACAAACTGTGCAACACTAGCTGGTGAACCATAGGCACACCTCTGAATAACCCTAAGTAGATTTCAGGCGTGACTATTTACTAAATACGTGAAATAAACCATTTTAACACGCACCCACGTCACAATGACAGTCACCTACCTGAAAAATCCTTCAATAGTCGTCACAAACGACACGTGCCCTCCATTACGGGATCTATTCCCATTTTATTCTATTCCCAATAAAACTATTCCTCCCGTTACACAACGAGCTCGCCCACTGAGACTGGAGAGTGTAGGCGTATTCCACCCGCCCTAAAACAACCAGCCACATGGACTCCTTATTTGAAATGCAAAGGGTCGCATGTAGCTACGCTTGGGACAAATCCACACCGGTTTGTGTGGAGACGGTCATTTGTTTACGGTTTTTCGTACCTTTTTTTTAAAACAGTAGAAATATCGAAAAAAGTACACATGTCTGTTTTTTTTTCTGTTGCACTGAAATCTGGAAAAAAAAAATCGGCTAAGTCCGAGTTTGACTGTCGCGATTTAGTATAAAACTAGAAGGTATTTTGATACGAGTATTAAAGTAAAGACGGTTTTTAGATTTCTTCCGTAACATTTGCTGTCAGCATTGCTTCTTGCTAAAAATAATTCTAGGTCAACGGGAAGTTCCCTATAGGTTTGGATTTTCTTTTAAAATGGCAAAATATGGATACCGTTTTTGCTGACTGAGTGTTTTGTATCATTGAACTCAAGCATGTGTATGTATGTGAACTGATTGTTTGTGTAATTCAAATATTGCGTGTGTGGACTGCGTGAGTATTTCGTTGCCTTATCCTTGTGATGCCACCTCAAAGAAAGCAAGGCTAAGCCTAAGGATTTTGATGATTAAACATTATTCCACGGCTGAGACTCAGTCCGACACAGGCCACTTTTCTGTGCAGAGCCAAAATGCGCGGACCCAGCGCGGGTTAGTAGATGTCTCATACTTTAGATCTGGTAGATTCCGATATACAAAGTTTAGGTTTCAAGAACAGTGTAGTGATGATGCAAATTCAGTGTCTGCACCTGGGTCCGAAGCCTCAACCAGTGACTTATATCGAGGATACAGATGCTATCCACCACTGCTCCAATTAGGGTCTTTTGATGGCCTGATGGCCACTGCTCCTAATAAACCACTAATTTTAAATATCGCTCTTCATTGTGAACGTATTCTTAGGACCGTATCGATTCAATCGGCGACCGTTTTAATTTAAACGGCATGGCCAGAGATTGCCAGTTCGTAGCGACCGATTGGCTTTCGACTGGACAACGTTTTCTGAGAGAATTTAATATGAGCAGCGCGTGTTACTTGATTAAGGCTTTTAGAATACATTGGAATACAGTTTATTAAGTGTTGAAGTTAAACTGCTTTTCTTTCTTTGAACAGGAACTATCTATCTAATACCTTTAAGCGAGCAATTCTTGTATACAAGCTGAATCTCGAAAACTACTCAATTCTTTCATATGGAAATGATAAAGATTTAATTTACAAATGCCTCATGTTGTGATAAGTTAATAAACATTACTATTATACAGGAAAAGTTTTTAACCACTGCGTAAATTTTTTTTGGTAGCTCAGTGTTAGTAATAGAACACATTCCCATTTTTAGTTTTTAATTTTTTTTTTCAAATTTTTCCATCTTGTCCCATTTGAAAATAAGCATAACATGGACATAATTTAATTGTAATACTGTGAATGAAAACGCTCTGGCTGCTGACGTACGAGACGACCCGCACATCAAACGCCGCCGCCACCGCCGCCGGCGCTGATACCCCACCCCCTTCCCCCGCACCCCCGCTGGGTAAGGAGGCGGGGTACGCAGCGCCGGCGCGGCGGCGGCGGCGGCGCGGCGTTCCATGTGCGGGCCGTGCGGGCCCTCAGTACGTCACTTGCGGAAGCGGGATCCGAACGTCCGCTCGAATTCACCCCTGCGCGCGTATTCACGATCATGATGTCAAACTTCAGTAACCGTGAATATTACGAAATGGTGCGAGTGTATTTACATAGCCAGGAAAATCTACGAGCAGCACGTAGAATGTATGCAAGGGAGAGCGTACCTCATATGCGAGCCCAGGGGATCCGTAATCCCAAGGTCCCAATGAAAGGACAATTCTTGCAGCAAATCAAAGGCTGCTTGATCACGGCCAGTTCAGAACCCCGAGCCATGCACTAGGATCTGGCAGACCTCGACTGTCAGTCGAAATCGAAGACGCCATATTCGATTTTTTTGAGCGCGATCCGAGAGCCAGTACCTACGACGCGGAACGTCGTTTTGGTGTGAGCCAACGCACAGTATGGAGGCTGCTAAATACAGCCGGACTCCATCCATACCACTTCCAGCCGGTACAACAACTCCATGCATGACCCAGACCCAGCATCACGTCGAGCCTTTTGTGAGTGGATTTTAAATCACCGTGATGTAAACATCTTGTGGACGGATGAGGCATTATTCACACGTGTGGGACTGTACAATGTCCATAATGAGCATTGGTGGTCTTTCAATAATACCCATTTAGTGCGAGAGACGCATCACCAAATACGTTTCAGCGAAATTATTACTTATTAAGTATGATTTATTTTCTGCATTTTGATGGTCCTAAGCCCATGAAAGTATGAAGGAAAAATTGGAATTACGTTTACAAATAACATATCACAGCCTAAACTTAAAAAAGTAGCGCGAAACGGCGGTCAGTAACCGTCAGCGCGTAGGTAGGTAAGTTTACGTCGGCGCCGTCGCATCGAGCGAGCGCACCTACAAAACTCAGCTGATCTCAGCTTGCCGGTTGGGCGACCGGTCGACGCGTGAGTCGGTCGACCGGGCGCCCGACTGGCAAGCGACCATAAAATAAGTTTATAGGTAAATAAGTCTCGTAAGCGATAACTTTATTTTTTACTACTAACACATATCAAAATAAAAAATACGTGTCTATTAAAATATATTCAAGTTTATCATGTCAAAATTTGCGCACTGGTTAAAAACTTTTCCTGTATACTTATAAAGGTGCTCTTAGCCTGTGAAAGTGTTTGTTAATAATATTAGTGTAACTGTTGCTTTATTTTTAAGTTCTACAGTTATGTTTATATTTCTGTTAAATAAAGATTTTTTGTAAACTAACTCGGAAACTGCTCCAACGATTTTCATGAAATTTAGTATGCACCCCTGCGTATTTCCTGCTGTTTCAGGGGCTATAAATTAATCTAGCTTGGTTTCATTTTTTGTTTTAAAAACTCGTCATAATTGTCTTGATTTCTTCTGTTTGGGGTAGGTGCAGCATGTCTTCTTCTGCCATATTTACCTATTAGTTGTCATTTTGTAGCCTACATTGACCCACTTCTGGCCTATAAAATCACATTTTAATAAATCTTTTCTAACTTCTTATTCTTACCAATATTATAAATTCGAAAGTTTGTGAGAATGTATGAACAAAATGTTTGTTACTCTTTAACGAGAAAACTACTGAACGGATTTGGATGTAATTTGGCACATAGACAATTTATAACCTGGTTTAACATATAGAATACTTTTTATTCCGATAGTATGATCCTGTGGGACATTACCGAACTTCACGCGCCGAAGCCGCGGGCAACAGTTAGTCGGTAATATCTTTCATGACGTAATTGGCTACATTATTTACTTAATGTGGTTAAAAGGACTTTTCCAATTTTCTGCTCCAATGAAACCGAATAAGGTAACATCAACACAAAACAAATAACAAAAATAGCGAAGACTTTTTCTAACAAGAAAAAAAAAACCTGATAATCTTATTATTTTCATCCTACCTAGCTAAAATAAAGGACTACAAACTGCCGTTCCACGAAATTCACGAAAAATCCTTACCTTTTCCACTTCAGCAAAAATCGAAAACGAAACGAAATGTAGGAAAACTACTACAGTATAAATAAACTCTTTCTCTTTTGGTGTATTTCGACTTCAGGTCGAGTTATTCAATGGTCTGATATGAAAACATTGGATTTCGCGCCGTGCTCACTCATCAATACAAATGTCTGTTACACTTTGGTGACACACAGATAGCACGTACTTACAGCAAATCCCTACTATATAATAATCCTATATAATATTATAAATGTGAATGTAAGTTTGCTTGTTACGCTTTCACGCGAAAACTACTCAACCGATCATCATGTAACTTTGTACACATATTCTTGGAGGTATTAAAAGTAACATAGGATACTTTTTATTAAAAAAAAAACTAACCCTCACCCGCAGACGAAGTTGCGCGGGTCAGCTAGTGCTCGTCTATATATATAAAATGGTAAACTGACTGACTGACTGACTGACTGACTGACTGACTGGGTGATATATCAACGCACAGCCCAAACCGCTGGGTCTACAGATTCCAAATTTGGCACGAAAGTTCCTTATGTGGTCTAGGGGTGCACTAAGAAAGGATTTTTCAAAATTCACCCTCTAAGGGGGTGAAACGGGCCCCCAAAGTTTGTATGGAGAAACAAGATTAGTTAGACTATTTTATTCGAAACTTCACAAGAGTACTCCTATTGATAAATGAGAAGAAACGGGTTTCAGTTTTTTTTCAAAATTCAACCCCTAAGAGGGGTAAATGGGATGACAAAGTGTAAAAATCAACGCACAGCCCAAACCGCTGGATCTACAGATTTCAAATTCGGCAAGTAGGTTACTTATGTGGTCTACGAGTGTGTTAGAAATTTTGTATATATGTGTTGATATGTATGTACTAGATGTATGTAAGGACTAATCTTCGTTATTTGGTATTAAGGGGAATATCTATATCTATATATCTATATACATAATTATAATAAAAGAGTAAAAAAGCTGTGTCTGTACATTGAATATATTTAAAAAATAATAATTGAAGGGGGTTTAGAAACAGTAATAGAGCACAAATCCAAAAAAAAAAGTCTGTCTGTTTGTCTGTTTATCTGTTTGTCTGTTTGTTTGTACACGCTAATCATCGGAAGTACTGGACGGATTTAAATGATTTTTTTTTTGTAGTATAGGTATTATCTCTGGGCAACATATAGGCTATAATTTATCTTGGAAACCTGAACACCTGATGTAGAACCGCAACAGACCAGCTAAACTATAAGAGATACAAAAATGACACCGTAGCAAAAATTGTTCCACATGATGAGCATTTTCTGCTGAGAGAATAAATTTGAAGATCTGGAACACCTGATGTGGAACTCCAAGAGCCCAGTATACCATAACACATATAGGAATGACGTCTTAGCAAAAGTTGTTCAATCTGATGAGAACTTTCTGTTGATTTATAAAAATCGAAGATCTGGGACACCTGTCGTGGAACCTCAATAGCCCAGCTACACCAAAACACATATAGGAATGACGTCTTAGTAAAAGTTGTTCAATTTGATGAGCACTCTCTGTTGATTTATAAAAATCGAAGATCTGGAACACCTGTTGTGGAACTCCAAGAGCCCGGCGTAGATACGCTTGGTACTCAAGCGCCGATCGTATGATGCGATATCGATGCGTAGATCGACTTCTAGATCTCTAGAGACAAGTGGGGAACGTGATGCGCGACTGACCGCTGATCGGGAACATTACACATTTTCTCGCGAGTCGGAGATGTTCACGGATAGAGAATTACGCTTGATTTCTCATCATATCTACGCATCTGCTTCTAGGTCTCTAGGGATAAGTGGGGAACGTGATGCGCGACTGACCGCTGATCGTGAGCGACATGCATTATCTTGCGAATCGGAAACGTTTACCCTACAGAATCACGCTTGAGTTCTCAGCGTAATCGCACATCTACTAACAGGTCTTTTGAAACGAGTGATGAACGTGATGCGCGACTAACTGCTGCTCGAGATTATCATACATTGCCCCGAACACGCACACAACAAAATATTCATAATCAGTTAGAAAGTGAGAGAGAGAAAGAATAAATTATTGCTGGAGTACGGCATGAAGAGACAGAAGAAGAGCGCGAAGACTTCGACATTCTCTGAACAGAATGTCGATATCATCTGAAGAATCGGATGTCTCAAGATATAGCCGTAGGGCATGGCGACTTTCCTTGGGTTGATAAGGAACGGAGTGCATTTACATATACTCCTATGATTGAATACGCCACATATTCCGCCATCGGAGGTATGATTCAAAATTGTACTTTTTGTGAAGCTGTTAAATGGCAAAAAGAAACAAACGGTGTGTGTTGCTCAGGTGGGAAAGATCCGTTATTTTCCCCTCCCCGGGCTCTTAGAATTAGACGTTTCAGATCTTCGATTTTGACGAACCCGGTGTCGCTGACAAAAGCAACAGGATCCGCGTACGAAGTCGCGGGCAGAAGCTATTAATCAATAAAATATGAACCCAAGACATCTATATATATAAAATGGTAAACTGACTGACTGACTGACTGACTGACTGACTGACTGGGTGATATATCAACGCACAGCCCAAACCGCTGGGTCTACAGATTCCAAATTTGGCACGAAAGTTCCTTATGTGGTCTAGGGGTGCACTAAGAAAGGATTTTTCAAAATTCACCCTCTAAGGGGGTGAAACGGGCCCCCAAAGTTTGTATGGAGAAACAAGATTAGTTAGACTATTTTATTCGAAACTTCACAAGAGTACTCCTATTGATAAATGAGAAGAAACGGGTTTCAGTTTTTTTCAAAATTCAACCCCTAAGAGGGGTAAATGGGATGACAAAGTGTAAAAATCAACGCACAGCCCAAACCGCTGGATCTACAGATTTCAAATTCGGCAAGTAGGTTACTTATGTGGTCTACGAGTGTGTTAGAAATTTTGTATATATGTGTTGATATGTATGTACTAGATGTATGTAAGGACTAATCTTCGTTATTTGGTATTAAGGGGAATATCTATATCTATATATCTATATACATAATTATAATAAAAGAGTAAAAAAGCTGTGTCTGTACATTGAATATATTTAAAAAATAATAATTGAAGGGGGTTTAGAAACAGTAATAGAGCGCAAATCCAAAAAAAAAAGTCTGTCTGTTTGTCTGTTTATCTGTTTGTCTGTTTGTTTGTACACGCTAATCATCGGAAGTACTGGACGGATTTAAATGATTTTTTTTTGTAGTATAGGTATTATCTCTGGGCAACATATAGGCTATAATTTATCTTGGAAACCTGAACACCTGATGTAGAACCGCAACAGACCAGCTAAACTATAAGAGATACAAAAATGACACCGTAGCAAAAATTGTTCCACATGATGAGCATTTTCTGCTGAGAGAATAAATTTGAAGATCTGGAACACCTGATGTGGAACTCCAAGAGCCCAGTATACCATAACACATATAGGAATGACGTCTTAGCAAAAGTTGTTCAATCTGATGAGAACTTTCTGTTGATTTATAAAAATCGAAGATCTGGGACACCTGTCGTGGAACCTCAATAGCCCAGCTACACAAAAACACATATAGGAATGACGTCTTAGTAAAAGTTGTTCAATTTGATGAGCACTCTCTGTTGATTTATAAAAATCGAAGATCTGGAACACCTGTTGTGGAACTCCAAGAGCCCGGCGTAGATACGCTTGGTACTCAAGCGCCGATCGTATGATGCGATATCGATGCGTAGATCGACTTCTAGATCTCTAGAGACAAGTGGGGAACGTGATGCGCGACTGACCGCTGATCGGGAACATTACACATTGTCTCGCGAGTCGGAGATGTTCACGGATAGAGAATTACGCTTGATTTCTCATCATATCTACGCATCTGCTTCTAGGTCTCTAGGGATAAGTGGGGAACGTGATGCGCGACTGACCGCTGATCGTGAGCGACATGCATTATCTTGCGAATCGGAAACGTTTACCCTACAGAATCACGCTTGAGTTCTCAGCGTAATCGCACATCTACTAACAGGTCTTTTGAAACGAGTGATGAACGTGATGCGCGACTAACTGCTGCTCGAGATTATCATACATTGCCCCGAACACGCACACAACAAAATATTCATAATCAGTTAGAAAGTGAGAGAGAGAAAGAATAAATTATTGCTGGAGTACGGCATGAAGAGACAGAAGAAGAGCGCGAAGACTTCGACATTCTCTGAACAGAATGTCGATATCATCTGAAGAATCGGATGTCTCAAGATATAGCCGTAGGGCATGGCGACTTTCCTAGGGTTGATAAGGAACGGAGTGCATTTACATATACTCCTATGATTGAATACGCCACATATTCCGCCATCGGAGGTATGATTCAAAATTGTACTTTTTGTGAAGCTGTTAAATGGCAAAAAGAAACAAACGGTGTGTGTTGCTCAGGTGGGAAAGATCCGTTATTTTCCCCTCCCCGGGCTCTTAGAATTAGACGTTTCAGATCTTCGATTTTGACGAACCCGGTGTCGCTGACAAAAGCAACAGGATCCGCGTACGAAGTCGCGGGCAGAAGCTAGTAATATTATAAATTTGAATGTAAGTTTGTTTGTTACGCTTTCACGCGAAAACTACTGAACGAATTTGGATGAAATTTTGCACACAGATAGTTTATAACCTGGATTAAAACATAAGATACTTTTTTTCCCGGTAGTAAGATCCCATGGGACAATAATCAAACATCACGCGGGCGAAGCCGCTGGCAGAAGCTCATTATAATTATTTCAGTCGACGCGAGTCGTACGGGTCCGATCAATAAGGCGACACTTGGGGGAGGCCTATGTCCAGCAGTGGATGTCTTTCGGCTGAAAAGATGATGATGATTATGACATATTTTTGAGAGAAGGTCTTTACCGAACAATGGGCGGACAGCAAATTCTATTGATGATATTATTATTTCGTTGGGATTTATTTGATTTAAGTCATAGGAATATCATTCTGATTTTAAATCTGCGGAAAGCATGTACTCATAAGATGGGACGGACTACATTCATTAAGAGAAGATCTTTTATGTAGTAGAAAAACTTCAAAGAATCATTAAAAAAATACGCCCCACTGATGGGGCTTTCCGTATTTTTTTTGTTCATAAATAATTTTTATTAAACAGGTGTCATAGAAATAAACGAGATAGGTTATTTGCCAGTTTGCTGTTGTTTGGATGATCTCTTTAATTGCTACGATATAGATCACTATAATGTCATCGTCATCAGCCTATTAATGTTCCCACTGCTGGGACACAGGCCTCCTCTCTATGAGAGGGAATGGGCTATAATCCACCACGCGGGCTCAATGCGGATTGGTAGATGTCTCATGTCTACGAATTTTTGGTTCTAGGAATTGCCGGCTACCTCACGATGTTTTCCTTCACCGTTGACACATTACACTCTATAACATAGTACCTTTAATTTTATTAATACACGCCCACATAATTATAATGCGGTGGGAGAGATCGTAAGCATTTATCACTGAACACATTTTTTGTGTCAACATTATAAAAACATTTATTTGTTCAATGCATGTTGCCTATTCTTCCGGCCCGCATATCACACCGAAACTCAATAATACAAGACGATGAACCGCCATCAGTTTTCGGGCTGAAAGCGCACTGACTAGGACGTCCGATGTTGCAGCTTCGTATTTACCTATTCTCAAGTTTTAGCTTGCAAACAGCTACGTTTTCGAGCTGTTTATATTTAACCGACAGCCCCGAATAGAATGGGATGTTTTGATTCTAGCCGTTTTGTGAAGCAAAATTCATGATCATGAAAATATTATAAAAACCGGCCAAGTGCAAGTCGAACTAGCACATGTCAGATTCAGTACCATCGTAGTAAGGAAGCCTTCTTTAATTTATTTATGTCACCGTAAAATTGTCAAACACATTAAATTGTAATCTCTCTAGTGATATTGTAAACTCTCGAAATATTGTCAAACGCACGTACTGTTTACAATAAAACGCACTATTTTTCGTGAAATGCTTGCGGTGGAGGGAACGAGGGGTCCCCCTTGCCCAGTGGTACCACTCTCATGTACCATTCCTGAGAAATACCGATTAATATAACCTAACCTTAAAACACTTTATATTCCCCTAAAAAGTGTAGCCGACGGAGCTCCGCTTCGCGGTGCCCCTATTTCCGAGTGCAGGGTTTAAAGGAACCTAACTAACCTAACGGGGGGTGCCCCAAGTCCCGATTCTGAGGGCAGAGATAATTTCGTATGTTCAGTTGACAATATTTCGAGAGTTTACAATATCGCTAGAGAAACACGTTACATTGTAACATAACGTGTTTTACAATTTTACGGTGACATTTATATTATTTGTTATAACGGGAGCAACAGAAATACACATTTTGTGAAACTGTCAACCTATAGGTACCTAGGTATACTTTCTGATTAATTTCGTTGCGGGATCCAAGACAGTTAAATTCTTTCTTTGAGATTTCGTCGAGCTTCATTGTCTCGGCGCTTTTCTGGTGGTCACCACTGTTGATTCTGGCTCTCAGAAGTTACAATGGTTTGGGAATAGTGTGGCGGGCTTGTCTCAAAAAAAAAACTGTCTACCTATTATGGATCATGAGATATAGCCCGCTGACAGACAGACGGACGGACGGACAGCGAAAGCTTAGCAATTGGGTTCCGTTGGTCACCCCGTATTTCTATATCAATATGTTTGTCAATTGGTATAAAAATAAATCCCGGTGCAACCCCTTTTTACAATACTATCATTTACATAGAAATTTATTACGTAGTTAGGATTTTATTTGTGACCCTTTGAAAAACATCATGTAATTCTAGGACTAGGTAATTACAACTGAGGTTTTCTAAAATAACGTGTTTTTAATGCTGAAAACGCAATTTAACTTCTTATGGATTTTGACTGACACCAGTCAAAAGTGGTTTCAACCGATTAAAAGTTTTGACTGTGACATATAATAATAACAATAATACCAGCCTATTACTGTCCCACTGCTGGGCAAAGGCCTCTTTTCAGAGAAGGCACGAGCATTGATCACCACGCTTGCTCAAGACGGGTTGGCGATTTCAAATTTACTGCATTTAAACGAATTATTCCAGAAATCCCCACCGACAAATCCCTACCAGTGGGGATTGTTACTTTTTTTTTCAGAATTCTCCAATAGTTAAATAATCTCAGCGTAGTGGGAATTTTTGTAAAAATAAACAACAATCCCCAACAGATATTGTTGTTTCTAAATTGTTAAACAAAAGCTTTAGTCAAACCGTTTAATTAGAAGGAAAAAGAAGAAAACATATTTATTTACAAATGCACACAACAGATCAAAAATAAGAATGAAATAAAACACCTAAAACTACACAATAAAAAATTTACATGCAAAACACGGAATCCTTTTACCTAATTCCATAAAAACTAAGACCAACTGAAGCCTTAACATTTATTTATTTTAGTTATATATTATATTTATTTTAGTTAATTTAAACGGTAAAAACCAATTACAAAATAGTTAACATAGAGGCACTACTTGCAATTATATACAAAACAAAAGTAAACATTTTCAGTTGATACCATTCAATAGTTTGAATTAAATGACTTAGGTCCATGTTCACCGAAAAGATAACAGTCTGATTATCTAAAAACAGCTGTCACTGTGACATATTCCCATACTAAAATGTGTTTTAAACAGCAGTTTTTACATAATCAGACCGTCATCTTTTTGGTGAACAACAGTTGACACTCTTGCATACTTTATCTCACAGAACATCAGGCATATCCGCATAACCTTACTCCATTCATCCACAACATAAAGCTCCAACATAAAATTAAATCCGTGTTACTGACTAGTCTGATCAAATAAAAGCGTTAACTGTATCGGAATGTCGAGATCTACGAACAAAGTGCTCAGCTCATCAAACCTTTAGCACTACCTGCCTTTGAATGTTTCCAATGTTGCACCTTACCCGGGATTTAAAAGATTTTCTAGAAGATCTGCACTATAGTGCTATTAACTAATGTGTTAGTGTGTTACATTGATAGAACATCACTTATTTTAGTTAGTTATTGGTGTCGATTTTGTTGTGCACAAACTAAACTTAATTTAGGCTATTGCTATCCTTTCTTTTTCTCTAATAAAACAAGAAAGAGACGGACATAAATTAGAACTTAATTGGAACTAATATTTCCATACAAATTAAGGGTGCACGTAAAAACATGTCGACTAAAACACGGTGAAGCGCAAGGCATAAAAACTAGTTTGACAACTCTAACTTAGTTCATAGCTATAGCCGTTCTTTCCTCGCACTACCTTTTAGTAAAAGATAGCAATAGTCTAAATTAAGTTTAGTTTGTGCAGAACAGAATCGACACCATTATATTATTAGGTTGAAAGCACGTTATGCAGTTGGACTGGAAGCTGACCTCAACATAGTTGGGAAAAGGCTAGGCTTCCAATCTACTGGATGCAGAAGAATACCAGTATTTTACATGAAGCGACTGCCTATCTGACCTCCAAAACCCAAAACCCAAAACCCAGTTAGTACTGGGTAACACGATACCCCTTAGAAGACTGGTTGTCAGACTTTTTGGGCCTGTCAAAGACCTATAAATTACAGCCGATTAAAATTATCTTGCTAGCATCCAGTCTAGCAATATGCTACTGAATATCAGTATTTTACAAGGAGCGACTACCAGTCTAACTCTCAAAACGCAGTAAATGGGTAATAGAATGACGTGTCGACCTACCAAGGCGGTACTTAATCTAGACACTAATATTATTTAATAAAAAAGTAAAAGTTTGTAAGTTTGTATGAACGGTGAATCAAGTATGATGCTTGCAACAGCGTCGAAATATCGGGGGCTCGAAAAACCTAAAGAAAATCACGGATATAATCCCGTAAGTACTTTAAGTGTAGTAAAAAACCGTGAAAGTCTAAAACAGTGCATCACGCCTGCAATTCCCGAAGGATTAGGGACATATGTACCAAACACACACACACACACACACACACACACACACATCTACATTTCGCCAGTTATATTTAAGTCTAATATGTATGAGTCTAGCCTTTTTTTTTTTTTCCGATGGGAAATCATCAAATAACTTCTCGCACTCTGGGCGGAGCGGGAGGGAGTAATAATAATAATAAATAGACGTCGTCGAGCTCAAGCGACGAATGCTTCTCTCCGCCGACGTCACCAACACCTGTACGTCGTGCGGGGAGAGGCCGGCCACCGAAGAGCTTGGGACTTAGGGACCAACAGGCCCCGAGCCGGGTCCTAGCTACCGGAGGTTGTGTGCAGCTCATGAGATGGACTCAGTCCCTGAACGGGAACGTCATACGCGCAAACTACGGGTCTACACAGGGGGGAACTAACCTCACTGCGTACCGAGATAGGATGCTGTCTCTGTTTCAGGATCTGGAACCAGCCGTCAACGTCTCGGCCCAACGACTATCGGATCAGGTGCGGGTCATTCAACGGATTCATTCCATGGATTTTTGTCAAAATAATTCTAGGGAAAATGGTCAATCATTATTAGTCCATGGCCATACTCAGTTTGTTTATGAGGGACACTCTCAAAAAGAAGCCCAAGTTTTTGATAAAAATATTATTGGGGATTTTACTCAAGATGTTTATATGGGTGATTCTATAAATAATTTTAGGAGTAATTCTCAATATTTTTGTAATTTTTCAAATACAGAGGTCAGTGACCCTCAATATTTTTTAAACGTTAAAAATGTTAAAAACCTTGGTTTGGATAAGTGTAATGAAAATAGTATGGAGGTTGTTGCCCAGTGCAAAAACAATACTGATTTGACGAGGGGGGAGTTTATGTGTGCCCAGGGGAGTGAACGTTTGCCTTCGTGTGTGCCCTTAGGGTTTGTCCATACGGAGATGGGTTCCATCAAGGGGGAGTTAGCTTGTACTCCTCACTCTTCGTTTTATCGCCGTCCTATTGTAGAAATTGAAATTTTGGGTTTGAAAGGGATAGCTTTGGTTGATACTGGGGCAAAAGGGTGTATAGCAGGACAGTCGTTGCATGCTGTCCTACGGTCGAAGGGACATCCTCTGCAGCCGTCATCACGCCATATTAAGCTTGCGGATGGTTCTGTTCGGCTTGCAAACATTTTAACTGCAAACATTGATGTGAAGCTTTCTGATAAAATTTTGCCGACTGAATTTATTATTTTTCCGGACTCTATGAATAATGAAACACTTTTAGGCATAGATTTTATTTCCAAAGCGGATCTTATTTTTGATTTCTCAAATTCTTTGTGGTGGTTTGCTAATTCTAACAATAAACACAGCTTGCGGTATGAAGGTAGTGACAGCTCAGCTGACATGCACTTGCTGACTGTGAATGAAGGTTCGCTTTCCCAACTTCTTGCCGAGTATAAAGATATTTTTATAGAAACTGGACCACCAACAGAATTTGCTGAGCATCGTATTGAGACTGGTAGTCACCCACCGATTGCAGTGCCCCCATATCGCCTCACGCCAGCGAAAAAGAAAGTTATGCAGGAGGAGATAGACAAGATGCTTGCCGAGGACATCATAGAGGAATGCGAGTCACCTTGGGCAGCGCCAGGCCTGCTTGTACCTAGAAAAGAAGAAGGTAAATTTCGCTTTTGTGTGGATTATCGCCAGTTAAATACAATTACTAAATCCGATACATACCCAATGCCATTAATTGATGAATTGCTGCATGCAACAAAACCTGGTTGTGTGATGAGCACATTAGATTTGAGGTCAGGCTACTGGCAGGTGCCAGTCTCAAAGGAAGATAGAGATAAAACTGCTTTTACAACTCCGTTCGGCACTTTTCGCTGTAAGCGTATGCCTTTTGGGCTAAAGAACGCGCCTGCAACTTTCCAACGTTTGATAGACCGTTTTCGAACCGGAGCTGCTTTGAAAGATGTCACTATTTTAGCCTACATAGACGACATTATAATTATATCCGATAATTTAGAAAAGCACATTCAGGATTTACGCGCAGTCTTTGATAGACTTCGTTTGTTTAAGCTACGTTGCAATCTAGAAAAATGTCAGTTTGGCCGTGAGTCGGTAAAGTACTTGGGCCATGTGATTACTGCTCAAGGTATCTCACCCGATAAGGAAAAAATTCAAGCTGTCGCCGAGATGAAGAAACCGACAACTTTGAAGCATCTTCGGACCTTTGTACAAACTTGCTCGTGGTTTCGAAAATTTATTCCTGGTTTTGCTCAAATTGCAGAACCACTAACAAGACTTACAAAAAAGAATCAACCATGGCAATGGGGACCAGATCACGAGGCTGCCTTCGAAAATTTAAAGAAATTATTAACTTCAGCCCCGATCCTCGCGCAGGCAGACTACTCGAAGCCTTTTACCCTTAGAACGGATGCAAGCAACTATGCAGTAGGGGCTGTACTTCTGCAGGGTGATCATAACAACGAGAGACCCATTGAGTATGCAGGCCGGTTGCTAACACCTGCTGAGGAAAATTACTCGACAACCGAGAGGGAAGCTCTAGCAGTCGTTTGGGCCGTCGAGCGTTTCCGGGGATATATCGATGGACACCCAGTGATAATAGGTACTGACCATCAGCCTCTAAAGTGGCTCCTGACTCTTAAATCTCCATCAGGACGTCTTATAAGATGGGCCTTAAAGCTCCAAGCTTTCGACCTCCACTTTGAATATACGCCTGGAAAGGCTAACCTAGTTGCAGATGCTCTTAGTCGACCCAACTGCGATGAGGAAACTGTTAGTACATGCGGCATCTGTTCTGTCATTATAGATTAACCCGCACGAAGTCCCTCAACCTTGCGTAAGCTTCAGTTGGACGATCCAGAGATTAAGAAGATAATAGATGAAATGGAAGATAATATCGAGGTCAACGTCCGACGCTGGACCGACCGCGGCTATATTATGGAGCAAGGAGTTCTTTATCGTTTTAATCCAGACTCTGACAGCGAAGAGCCACAACTCGTGATTCCTGGAAAATTGAGAGAAGAAATTCTTAAGGAATGTCATGATGCGCCTGTAGCAGGTCATCCTGGAATAGAAAGAACTTACCAAAAGATAGCACAGAGATTCTTTTTCACAGGCATGAGACGCGTCGTCGCCGAATACATCAAGTCCTGCGCCACGTGTCAACGGTATAAGGCAACGAATGAAAAACCTCCTGGCCTATTGCAGACGCCGGTGCTACATCAACGAAATGAGGTACTAGCCATTGACCTTTTTGGACCATTGCCAGCCGGTGATGAGGATCAACGCTGGGTGCTACTGGTAGAAGATACAGCTACCAGATGGGTAGAGCTGTATGCGTTGCGAGAAGCTACTGCGGAAGTTTGTGCACGCACGCTTATTGAAGAATTTTTCCTACGGTATGGCCTACCGCGTCGTATTATTTCAGATAATGGAGTTCAATTCATTTCTGCCGTGATGCAACAAGTTATGTTTATTCTGGACATTAAGCAAGACCTGTTACCACTGTTTCACCCAGAAAGTAATCCTGCAGAAAGAAAAAACAGAGACTTGAAGGTTCAGTTGGCACAGCTAGTCGAAACAAACCACAGCTCGTGGCCGAAATACTTACCTTCCATTAGATTTGCTATGAATACAGCAAAATGTCAATCGACAGGAGTTACTCCTGCGTTTATTACATTTGCAAGAGAACTTAGATCACCGCTTGAAGTGAAAAATGATCCAAGAGCAATTTTAGAAAAAGAAAATTTCATTCCACAAATTACACCATATCTTAAAAGATTTTTAAGCTCATTAGCTTCAATTAGAGAAAAAGTTGAAGTACAACAAGACAGGAGGAAAGATTATGCAGATCAAGCTCGTCGTGTCGGGGAACAAATAAATGTTGGAGATAGAGTCCTGTTGAATACACATGTTCTTAGCAATGCTGCTAAGTCCATCAGCTCGAAGCTCGTACCCCGAAGAGATGGTCCTTATTTGGTAACTAAGAAGGTTAGCCCTACCACTTACCTTATTGCTCCTCTCGATGATCCCGGCAAAAGTTTGGGAAAGTTTCATGTTAGGGAGCTGTCACCCTTTCATGCTCGTGATAATACTAACCAGGTTCCTCTTGTTCCCAAGCGCAACCGTGGTCGCCCTCGGCGCCCACCTGAAGTTCATAGATCTGTGGATGTTGATGGGGCTGCCGGAGAGGATGTTCCTTCCGTGGTTGCTCAGGACGTGCCAGTTCATGAACAGGGACGTTTTCATGAACTGGAGGGGGAGTATATAGCGGGATCTCCTGTGGGCACGGGTAAACTCCCTCATCGGAGGAATAGGGATGTTAAACCTAACCGGTACTGGCAACACTAATTAGTAAAAGGACAGCCATCTGGTGGCGGGTAGCGGAACTAGGGTACTCCCGGTCGATGACGGTTCCAGAACTTTCTAGACGAACCGTTCATGCATTCTTCCGTTTCCGCCCACTTGGTAGAGTCTGGGGAATGTGTACGGACCAGTCGGTTTCGAGCTCCCAAGTAGAACCCACGCGGGTCAGTGGGAGTGTCATGGTTCCGCGTCTCGCCCGTTCCGTGTTAAAACATATATGTCTATGGTTAAAAGACTTAAAACTACGAATAATTGTGAACTATTGTAATAAATTGTACGTTCGCTTGGTGATAAAGCTCTGTGGTGTATGAGTATTATGAGTAAACCTGTGTAACTACCGCAAACCGCCTTTCTTTAACGAACCTTCCCTATAGTGTCCATTATTTTTCAATAATCTATCTGACGGACTAAATAGATTTGTCATTTTTTGATACTGTCCTCATGCCTATTGTAAGCTAAGAAGTGTATTTTTAATTTATTTGACATTAATTAAACGAAGTCAGTATTTCACTCCTACCCCAATGTTAAACTTACTTAAATAAATAATTTAGCTTGAACAGTTGGGTTTGTTTCAGTTACACATTTACTAACAAAATTCTCCAAAAAAATCTCCAACATAAAACTCCAATTAAACTTTACCAAATTCAAAACTTACAGTAAAGACATTTAAAAGAAATAAAATCATCATCATCACCATATTCCTCCTGTCTTTTTACCAATCCTAATAACCGAGTACAAGTAACAAAGAAAAACTTTGAAGTATCATAATAGGTAAACCATTTAAAGTCACTTAAAATGCATTGAAATTACTATTCATGGCATCGAGAGAATTGAATAGAATTGAATATTGATTTGTAGCCGAGGCGAGTTTTATTTGATTTCGTGCTTCGGAATAATATGGCTAACTGTAAAATCGTTTTGATTGTTTTGATGATAACTGTTTTAAACGAATTTAGTAACATAAACTCTGCGTGAAATTTCTGTAATACTCAACTATTCAAGGATGTAACAGAAAAAGTGCCTAAGTACTGTGATTTACCTCTTAGGTGGTGATTCAGACCATCAAACTAGACAACACCCCACTAAGGAACATTGGTGAAAAAAATTACCTTCACAGTAATTTTGCGAGTCGATGAAATATTGTATATGGAAAGTCCATATTTTTTTTTTTAATCAAAAGTATTTACCGGGATTATTTTAAATTAACCTAAGGCTTTACGCTAAGGTGATAGTTTATCAGTGATAAGGGTCTAGTGATGCTTCGGGTTAATACGCCACCAGAAATTTAATGAGAGTTTATTCCGGCTGTTTTTTCTTAGAGTATTCAGATAGAAAACATCGACTTAATTAAGGTTTTAAAACAGCTGTGAAAGTATTTGATAGAACCTAATTACAAAAATGAAATATTTTCATTTTACTGCTTTGAAAGTTAATTGCCACTTGTCTTGTCTCTGCTTAGAGTTCTTAAGATAAATTTCCAAATTGTAGTATCTTACACGGTCTGAAGCGCTTAGATTATTATCCACATCTAGCGTCTGTAGTTTAAAATGGAAAACCATCACCGGTTATTTTCAGCCAATCCGCTTCATTTGCTAAAAATCAGCGACAGGAGGTACACCTTGTGTTGCATCTGGCAAGGGCCGATTTCTGTTGGGGCTGCGGGACTGTTCGAAAGAGATACCGCGGCCCTGGAACACAAAGGACTAAGAAGGAACATTGATGGGTTTTAGTCCGTAAAAGTCTGAGACTCCCTTCTCTTGCATTATTTATTTTATTGTCTATTTACTTTTCTTAATTTTTAAGGTGTTTGTAATGCCAAATAAATACAAATTTCTTTCGTTAATTCATTTAAAAAAATTCTTCCGTGACATTACTTTTAATATGCGTATCACGCTCCTGGTCTAAGCTCTTGAAAAGCGGACGGTCTAAGTTCCAGTGAAGGAAATGCGCTCCACCGAACACTTTTCATTTCACACCAGCGCGACGACTTCATGCCTTTTTGTCAAAGGCTGCTTAGGGAAACGTCTGGGAGGCTAATGTGTTACCAATACCGAGTAGTCTTCGTAAGGAATGAGATATCGACATTCAGAACAGGTATCAGGTAGGAGGAGCTCGTGGCTAACAGCCCCTCGGGTCGATCTTAAAGTTAAGCCGCGTTTGCCTAGGCCCATTACATACCGAGTTTCCTCCATGCCACAGAAAGCACGTTAAGCAGTTGGTCCCGGCTGTCATTCGTAGATCTATGACAGTCGTCATAAGTAGTCAGTGGCTCAAAAGTCTGACAACCAGTCTAACCAAAGGGTTTATTACCCAGTACTATCTGGGTTGTGGAGGTTTGCTATGCAGTCGCTCAATGTAAAATATTGGTATTCATCTGCATCCAGTTAGACTGGAAGCCTACCCCAACACAGTTAGGGCTGAGTAGGTGATGACCTGCCGAGACTGGATTTATGCCCGGTTAATGAGAATAGACTCGCTTCTTATTAATGGCGAAATGTGTTAATTTCCTTCAAGGAATACAGGCGTGATGTTACGTATTTGGTGGATCTCTTATCTTCTATTTAATAGATTATCGAAGGAATGTCCAGCTGTCGTGATTATGACTAGTTTATTATTCGAATGAGTCCGGTTTATAGTATCGACAGCCGCTGTATAGGAAACGGATACTGACGATTCATTAACCCGTCGATGGCGACGGGTTAATGAATCGTCAGTATCCCAAATCGACGGCGACGTTTACTTCGGCTTTATTCCTTGGTTTAATGAATGGTTGTAGGTATTTTAATGTAGTAAAACAATGATAGCAACACGCTCACTATTACATGGAACTTAAACAATTAAACATAACTGGCAAAATGCACCTACATATCGCTAGTCTTTAAGGGGCCGGCGGAGGATGCGTATTTCATACAAACGTAATACCAAAATTATTTGTAAATCAAACATATTCTTAAGGTAGTGTGTATTTATTTCGATTGAATTACAGAATATCTATGTTCCCAAATATGTTTTTTGAGAGAATAGTGATGCAAAGACGAGATATGAGGAATTTAAACCTTTCTATAGAAAACTTATTTTTCTTATAACTCTTGTTAAAATCAGTGTCCAATCAAAATATGTATTTGGGAACCTAGATATTCTGTAATTCAATCGAAATAAATACACACTAACTTAGGAATATGTTTAATTTACAAATTATTTTGGTATTACGTTTGTATGAAATACGCATGCTCCGCAGGCGACTTAAGCTTGTACACTAGAGTGTTGAGACTCATCAGCTGCCTAGCCTTTTCCCAACTATTTTGGGTTCGGCTTCCAGTCACAAGACAAAGAGTGAACTGCCTATCTGACCTCCATAACCCAGTTGGTATTGGGTTAACGATACCTCTTGGTTTGACTGGTTATTAGACCTTTGGTCACTTGACAGTCGAGACCAACGGCATAACGTGCTTTCCAAGGCAAGGAGGAAACTCGGTATGAAATTGGTCACCCATCCACAGATCAAGCTAGGCAAGCACGGCTTGATCTGGGAAGGCACTAGAATTATCTTTTTTGCACTAGTGCCTACGTACTTCAGACACGAGAAATTGCGTGTGTCATAGTACTCGTAGAAGCTCGACGTCGTCGCTTGAAAATCGAATGGCGCGTTTGAAAATAGGGTCTTTGATACATTTGAGCCCTCGCTTTGGTTGAATGTTTCAAAAGATGACCTTTCAATTACTGGCGGAAGATAGAGAGATTAGCTGTTTCCTGCGACTTTTTCTGCTTATATTCAAGAGAAGTTATCTGCGTACCACTAGGACGTTTGCCACTAAACCGTGTGTTGACTTTTTACAACAGAGCCTGTACAGCTGACAGTAATATCGACATTTTCTTTGATAGATTGTTAAAGTTCAAAACAAGAATCCTTGAAATTGACCTGTAACCAGCTTTATACTTACTTATTCTAATTTATACTTTACACAATTTAATTTTTATTTTAATCCAATAATAAGTTAATCCATTTTCTATTTTAAATTTCATTCTATTACTTTATTGATTTGATTTAGTTTGACTATATTTGGATTGTATTTATAATATCTCACTTTTTTGATTAGTTCATAATTAACTCACTTTGTTTTTAATCATTTTTAATTTAATCTAATATAATAATTGTTTGTTGTGAATGTTGTGCATGCCTATAAGTGACGTATTTACACGCACTGTAGACTTATAATCACCTTATGGAACCAATCTTGTAAATATGTCGTTGGTGTGCCTTATCTAATAAATAAATAAATAAATATGTCCTACTCAGGCACTAGGAACAGGCTAACTATCGGTCAGACAGAGTGGCATGGATTTTATAATGTAAAGGTCGTGGCTCACTTGACAAGCACCGCACCAGCACCGCTCCAACCCAGCAATTAACTTGCCATTCAAATTAGAGCATTAAATCGTGTGTCGCATAACATATTTTTTAATGTCCATATGAAAAAGCTTACGGCGGGTGGTAAACGCGCTTGCCGCTACCATACGGCTCGCTTCGCGGGACACTCGGGGTCCGCGCGCGGTCCGCGCGCCGCAACCGAGGGGACCGCGCGCGGCCCGCGCGCGGCCCGCGCGCCGCAAGCTAGGGGACCGCGTGCACGCCGAGTGGCCCGCGAAACAACGTCGTTGCGACGTCGCGTCGCGTCGTGCGTCTCCATGTCGTGGGTACTCTTTGTTTAATGTATGGCCAGTTACAAATTTAGTTAGAGAGCCCATGACACTAAACCTAGTTCGGTTAGACTCCCAGATAATATCTATATAATTATATATAATTGGTCACGATGCTGCAATGCATAAACCTGGCAGCGATGTTAAAAAACCATTACTATTATGATAAGACTCCCAAGTTATGTGAAATTCAGTACAAATCGAAAGCTTGTTGACATCAAAAATGAATTAAAACGCCCAAGATATTTGAAACGGGTGACTATCATGGTATTCCGTTTAAAAGTATATTGCTTACAATTAAAAGCATTATTTTTCGGTAGATTATAATCTGTCGAAGTGAAACCGTAAAACTGTAAAATGCATGCGACAGAACTTTCCTCGCGCTCTGATTGGTTGAACGAAAAATACACGCTGTATACACTCTACCTTAAGAATATGTTTGATTTTCATATTATTTTGGTATTACGTTTGTATGAAAAACGCATGCTCCGCCGGCCCCTTAACCCAACCTTCTTGAAGAATTGGGCTACAAAAGGCATAAACTATAACCGTTTTAAATAATATTTCGTTTTGATTGCAATTATTTTTCAAATCCGACTGGCAGCAGAGATTAATGCGTTTAAACAAACAAGCCAATTCCTCAGTTTTATTAAATCATATCGATTAAAAAAATAACCCCTAAGAGTGGAATTAAGTACAGATGACCACGTTCAATCAACACTAACAAGTAACTTGATCTCTCTAAATTAATAACAAAATCAAATCGAAAGTAAAAAAAACTCTAAAATAAAAAAGAGAATAGTTATTTATCCAACATGTGAGGAAAGTTCGTTTTTCCTATGAGTTTTGATTTTGAGTCTTGAGCGAACGAAGGATTGAAAAGTAGAATCACGAGCGCAGCGAGTGATTATAAATTTCAATCCTGAGTAAGCGAAAGACTCAACAAATCGAACAGCAAATGAACTTGCTCACATGTTGCATACAAAACTTTTCACCACTCCCAGCATGAAAGCATTAAGTCATCATAGGTAAATAAATTAAATAGTCACAAAGCAAATCAAAATAATTCTTTATTATAAAAAGAGCTGTTCTTCATGAAATTTGATAAAAAAAAAATAATCTTAACTTGTAAATATTTCTATTCTAAGCATAAAATTATTATTTTTTTAAATATCTTTAAAACTTAACATAAAAAAAAATCAGGCAAGGTTAATTTCTGAACGGGATCATTACTTTCCTCACTGTTCAAACAGTGAGGAAAAACCAACTTTCCTCACTGTTTTAGTAGAGGAAAGACACTTTTTTCGTGCGGGAGTGGTGAAAAAGACATTTTAGCATATATGTTCACAAGTCCTGAATCTGTATACGCATCACTTTCACCGCAAATAACGAGCGACGCTTGTATTTCCCTGCAGAGCTTGCCATAATATTTGCGTAACTCTTCCGTATCTGCTTGGCCACAACATGCACACACAAGCAACCTGCGTGTTGCGACAGCACTGGCGATGAAAATAAATCAAAGATATTGCTTAGGTCGGGACTCCATCAAAAGGAAAGAATAAGAGCAGAGAATATATGAGACGTATGGAAACCGACCAATGAAATTGGTTTAAATCTAAATGGCGTCTGCCGTCTCTCTTGTGATTGGAGGAATCTCGCACATCTCTCTGCTGCGCTCGTCTCCGCTTTGGTGAAGTCTGGGCTTTAAGACTAGAGCATGCCACCAACGTGATGGTAGATACTGATGTCGTATCTAACCAAAGCGACCGTGGGCACCTTTGGCCTTCTGTCGTGACGTCAGCGAGAACAAAATACGGCAGTCGCTTACCACTGACTTCAGCGTCGCAGTATGGTGCTATATACAACACAAAGTACGTACGCGATCGACCGTCGGCGCGACAAGAATTCTGACCTTAGTATCTAGGACATATAAATGCAACAGGAAGAAGTGGCAACAAATGAAGGAGGCAATGTGTAAAGACACAAAATGTGGTCCTTAATTAATCTTAAGAATAATTATACATTTTTATTCTTTATTACACGCGACCATCGCGTATTCGCGCATAAATCGTTAATATTAGGACGCGGGGCCACGCGAAGGGAAAAACTGACTCACGCGTGTATCGCTCGACATCAGGTCGTGGACGGGCCGTATGGATTCGATATTCCGTCCCTGCGGGTACAGAAACAATCTTCTCGTTGAATCTAAGAAGGATGTTGTTCAACTCCACAGAATAATGGGGAAAAATATGAATAAAACACTGCGCGGTAGGATTTTCGCAATTATAGGGCGGGTCGGCGGAAAGGTAATTTTTCTTTGCATTCCTTATGATTGCTATAAATTTTTTGTTGTTTTTTTTTTCTGCTGGGTTTGATTCTTAAGTTGGCGAGAGAGTTCTTTGGTTTCTTTTAGATTTTTTTTCAGATTTAAACTAGTCTAGAATTTATTGCAATAGACTCTGCAACAATAACATGGACTTAAACATGATTATATCAATAGCAGTTTGTGCAGTAGGGAATACGGTTCTGATATGAGCATGGACCTTTGTTTCCGAATCATGGATATTTATATGTATAATAAGTATGTATTTACAAACAAAAAGTATAAATGTAGTATATCAACTGTCTGGTGACCACGACACAAGCTTTGCTTAGTGTGGCACTAGATGGCGCTGTGTGTAATGTCCAGCGATATTTATTTATATTACGTTGACCTAGTACCAAAAATTACACAATTATAAAAAATATGGTATATTATACGTAAGGACTCCGTACATTTTTGCTTACTTTTTTTTTTTTAAACACATACATTTGTTTTAACAGGTAAAACCCAAGCTAACAAAAGTAGTCAGTCTTATGTGTATTTTATGTACGGACCGAGCCTTTCTAAAAACGTTTGTTCACGGAAACCCGAAGGTTTATTCCTAGCACATAGAATCACGTTATAAAATCTTTGAACATATAGAACCTTCTAGTGCCAGGTAACTAGCACTTCCGGCGGAAAGACTGTATAACACGATAATTTTATTATCCTCCCTTGGAATCCGAGCTCTTTTGTAAAACAGGGAATATTTAATAACTAGCTTCTGCCCGCGACTTCGTACGCGGATCCTGTTGCTTATGCCAGCGATAACGGGGTCGTCAAAATCGGAGATTTGAAACGTCTGATGTCGAATTCTATGAGCCCGGGGACGGGAAAATAACGGATCTTTCCCACCTGAGCAACACATACCGTTTGTTTCTTTTTCCCATAATAACAGCTTCACAAAAAGTACAATTTTGAACCATACCTCCGATGGCGGAATATGTGGTGGCGTATTCAATGATAGGAGTATACGTAAATGCACTCCGTTCCTTATCAACCCAAGGAAGGTCGCCATGCCCTACGGCTATATCTTGAGACACATCTGATTCTTCAGATGATATCGACATTCTGTTCAGACAATGTCGAAGTCGATCAGAATTCAAATGTTCGTTGCGCTTTTCTTCTGTCTCTTCATGCCGTACTCCAGCAATTATTTCTCACACATTCTAACTGATTTTGAATATTTTGTTGTGTACGTGATCGGGGCAATGTATGATAATCTCGAGCAGCAGTTAGTCGCACATCACGTTCATCACTCGTTTCAAAAGACATGTTAGTAGATGTGCGAATACGCTGAGAACTCAAGCGTGATTCTGTATCGGTAAACGTTTCCGATTCGCGAGACAATGCATGTCACTCACGATCAGCGGACAGTCGCGCATCTCGTTCCTCACTTGTCTCTAGAGACCTAGAAGCAGATGCGTAGATACACTGAGAACTCAAGCGCATTTCTCTATCCGTGAACGTCTCCGACTCGCGAGACAATGCATGACGTTCACGATCAGCAGTCAGTCGTGCATCTATTCTTCACTGGTCTCTAGAGACCTGGATGTAGATGCGTAAATACGCTGAGAACGCAGGCGTGCTTCGCGATCCGAAGAGGTTTCCACGGAGCAAGTTGCAGCCTGATGTTCTCGAATAGCATCAAGTCTCTCCTGACGCTCTTCGGTAGATTCTTGGGATCTTATGATCCTCAATCTTTTAGCTCTTTTGGAACATCGAGAAAGATTTGACTTCTATCTAGGCATGGCAATAGATTTGTTGTGAAGATACCTGATCAATATTAAAATCTTAGTGACTGCTTCCTGGCGCTACCGGGTAGGCTACCGGGTAGGCAATCAGTCCTAAACTGTTACCGCCTTCACCGCGTGGAGGTACTCCCAGCTTATGTTATTTTATACAGTGAAATGAGTGATAGCTTTGCAATAATTTTCACATCAAATGTTTCTGATCTTCGATTTTTATAAGTCAGCAGGAAATGCCCATCAGACCGAACAGCTTTTGCTAAGACGTCATTCCTATATGTGTTATGGTGTAGCTGAGCTATTGGAGTTCCACAACAGGTGTCCCAGATCTTCGATTTTTATAAGTCAACATAGAGTGCTCATCAGATTGAACAACTTTGGCTAAGACGTCATTCCTATATGTGTTATGGTGTAGCTGGGCTATTGGAGTTCCACATCAGGTGTTTCAGATCTTCAAATTTATTCTCTCAGCAGAAAATGCTCGTCACGTGGAACAATTTTTGCTAAGGTGTCGTATTTGTATCTCTTATAGTTTAGCTGGTCTGTTGCGATTCTGCATCAGGTGTTCAAGTTTCCAAGATAAATTATAGCCTATCTATAGCTGACCCACGTAACTTCATCTGCGTCACATAAGAGAGAAAAACGAAAGGAAAAAAAAAACCCCTTTTTTGCAACATTTTTCATTCCTGCTCAGCTCCTAATGGTTGTAGCGTGATGTTATATAGCCTAAAGCCTTCCTCGATAAATGGACTATCCAACACAAAAAGAATTTTTCATTTTGAACCCGTAGTTCCTGAGATTAGCGCGTTCAACCAAACAAACAAACTCTTCTGCTTCATAATATTAAGTATAGATTATTTTTTTCATACCTTTTTACTATTCATTTACTTTTTTCCGATGAATTAAAACAATAACATTAACCGAACTCGTGTAACGATCGACACCATTGCGCGATCACAATTATCTATACTCCGTTAGAGCATTTTCTTTGTAGGTACTAAAAGTTGTATTACATTATATTTTTCATACCTTTTTACTATTCATTTACATATTTCCGATGAATTTTCAGTACTGAATTGATGCCGACTCTTGACCAATAGATGGCGCTGTATGTCCGGAATAAACTTTATTTTTTATTTTATTTTTTGTAATAAAAACTATCCTATGTCCTTTCTCAAGTTCCAAACTATGTCTGTACCAAATTTCACACAAATCGGTTCAGTAGTTTAGGCGTGAAGCAAAGACAGACAGACAGACAGACAGACAGAAAGACAGACAGACAGACAGAGTTACTTTCGCATTTATAATATTAGTTTGGATAGATGTTTCTGTGAAACCCCTAATGGATAAACCAATAACGTTGATAGGAATGTACAACTATAATTACGTATTTAGATACGTAATAAAAAAAAAAAAAAAAAAAAAAAGATTGATAACATTGTCAACAATGCGTTACAAGGACAAATTTCTACTTTAGAATGTTTAAAATAATCAGCGAATTTGTTTAATATATATAAAATTATAATGAAAAATTAGTACAGGGAATTTATTTTTGGTTAATAAGGATGGCTGTAAGGTTTTTTTTTGTTTTCTCTCTTGTTTCGGTTTATTGAATAAAAAATTATGTCTAAGGTTTTTTGTTTTCTCTTATGTTTCGGTTTAATGAATAAAATTATTTTCATCCGACTGTACTTCTGTCTTTAAGCGAATCTGTCCTAATGCGAATCTGTCCTAACGCGAATCTGGCGTAAAGAGAATCTGTCCTTAAGCTAACAAATCATCTAAATAATATCAGAATATACAAAGTCATAGTTTGTCCAAAACTAAACCCGTGTTCGACCACCAGTCAATAAGCCGAACAGAATCGATAAGGTTATCAAACGAAATAAGCTTTCTTATTATAGTATAAATAAGACAAGCTGTAGTCGGATGAAGCAAATCTGTAGACTCCTTTGAATTTGCTCCATTTATCAAATAGCTTAACTATTTTTAAAAATACAATATATTTTGATTGCCTGGATTGTCATCATTACATAAGCTATCGAAAAGTTTATGTCAATCCTATTGTTATATTATTATAGTGTCTGGCAGACCATGTATCGATATATTATTATGCAGGTTTTCGTAACGTCCAATTATATAAATTCGACCCCTTGGCACACACCTTAACCAGGGGTTCGACCAAAGAGTTATACCTTCATTTGGTTTAGTGCTTTTCTTACTTTCATGACATCCTGACAGTCGAAGCAGACATAAGGTAGGTTTAAGGTAGCGGTAAGTCCCCTCTTTGAGGAGTGGCTGGAGAGGCGCCACGGCGTCCTCACCTACCGTCTGACGCAGATCCTCACCGGACACGGATGTTTCGGGAGGTACCTGCACCGAATCGGGCGGGAGGAAACGCCCGGGTGTCTCCACTGCGAGGATCGACCGGAGGACACGGTAGAGCACACGGTCTGCCCTGCGTGGGCGGAGCACCGCCGTGTCCTCGTAGCGGCGATCGGCGGCGGCGACCTCTCGCGTCCGGCCCTGGTTCAATCCATGGTCCGGAGCGAGACGGAATGGGAAGCCATCACCTCCTTCTGCGAAACAGTCATGCTAGCGAAGGAGAAGGAGAGGGAGAGAGCCTCTCTTCCACCGCGCATCGGGGCCACGTGGTGGCTACCGACCACCGTAGACGCGGGCCTGTGGACAGTTAGCTATGGGCTAGCTAGCCGTCCGTCCGTCTAACGACGACAGGCCGTGTCGACGGCGCGTTCGTGTTCCACGCGCGCCTCATAGAGATGTCAGCATAAGGGGAGGGGCCCGCAAGGGCCGAAGCCTGCCTGGGTTGCGGGCCTGTTCGAAAGAGATACCGCGGCCCCGGAACATAAAGGGCGAGGAAGGAACATGGATGGGTTTTAGTCAGTAAAAGTCTGACACTCCCTCCCGCTCCGCCCAGAGTGGGAGAAGTCATTTGATGATTTACCATCCTAAAAAAAAAAAAAAAAGGTAGCTTTCATCGCAAAAAAGTACTATTCCCGACAAAAAAAACAATTACGTTCGTATGATAATAGATATTTATGTATAATATAATAATAATATAATATCGCTGGACATTACACAAAGCGCCATCTAGTGCCACACTAAACAAGGCTTGTATCGTGGGCACCAGATAGTTGATAAACTACTTATATACTTTTTGGTTAGTAATACATATAATTTACATACAATTTACATCTGTGACTCGCAAACAAATGTCCATGCTAATCGCACAAACATTCTCCTACTGGGATGCCAGGACCCTAAGAACGTAAGGGTACTACCGCTACGCCACGCGCCATTCGGGTCGTCATGATGATGACGCGCGGCGACGCTACATGTCTTTCGAATCATGATTGAATTATGTTACTACAATCAGTGTGGTGCAATCCGTATTGACTGTCAAATTCTAAACAAATGCGAGCAAAGCCGCGGATAAAACTAGTTTAATTAATAAAAGCGCTTTGTTTCTATATTCTATGAATACTCTAACGGCCGAATACAAGTAAGGCGAGGCAGTAAACTCCACAAATTAATTAATCTTGATTAATCTGTTTAGTTGCTAACGTTTATTGACCGTTAGTTTTGCTGACAGTTACTTGATTTCTAACATCAATTTATATTTGACTTCATTTTAGGGAACTGCTTTAATGTTTCAGTAAATATTGTCGGACCAAAAATGTTCACTCTTGATTATGTGTAGAAAATTGTGATCACGCCAGCGATTGGAAAATTACATGGAATATAGTAATTGTAATTTCTTATATAGGTTTGTCATTAAATTTTTGTGTTGTTTTGGTATGTAGTTAAATTAATACATCACGAAATGAACAGATTAGCACTTGAGTTTCCTATTTTTTTGTTATTTATCTAAACATTTAACCGTAATCAGCTCACAGGAATGTAACATTATGCAAGAGTCAATGTATCGAATAATTTGGTAACAATTTAAATGGTGATTTTATTGTCCTTTGTCGCTAACCGAACAACTGTTCTTCCAACACAGGCTACCATATTGAAATATTATAACGGGTGTAAAACACCTCTTAACGAATCGGAAAAACACTTAGTCTGGGATGTCATTGCTATCATTTTTTTGTTCTACACCATAACTACACCTAAATGCAAACATGTCATTCTTGCCAGATTTTATTTATGTATGATATATTTTTACACATTTGTCAATATGAGATTACCATTCTATGACATTTCTTTCAATGGAGTGTCAGTGGTTGAACATTGGAAAGCCATAATGGCGCCATTATATTAGTAGATTACCAAACTTGTCATAACTTGACAGAACTTGACCATTATGAAATGAATGATCGACTATTCTGACACTATTGTAATAGCAGACTTGAGGCCCAGGAACAGGTAGTCATAATGAGTGAAGTAATAAATCAATTGGTAAACACAACAAAATAACTAGTTGGACACAGGAACAAACAGTTTTGACCGAATCCTGTCACCCGCGGCGACAGCGTGTTAACCTTTTAACAGGTTACGGCAATAACCTTTGATCAAATTACCTTTGATCAAACAAGATGGACAGACGTCATTGCTGCCATCGCGGCATCGCGATCGGGGGAAAGATCTGGATGAGGCTGGCATAAGAACGTGGAGTTTGGTACAAGCAAAAGAGAGCCCTATACCTAGCAGTGGTGAATTCGGGATGTAAATGATGATGATGATGGTTACATTTCATCAGAGACCGAATTACATGCAACTTAAAATCGCCGAAATATGCACCATAAATGCTCGAAATAAGCAACAAAAGTGCCAAAATTTTGCAGCGTAAAATTGAAACAAGCACTACAGTTATATTTTTTTTCATTTATTATATTTTCGTCCAGATTTTTTCTTGATAACAGCGTAACAATCCAAATCATAGATTGAGTCTTCTTAAAACATTTTTATAACTTTTTCTACCAACTTCGAAGACAAAATAAATGTTGTGTGGTCTCCAGATAACTGTTCCAAATCTTCTTTCTTTTTTCTTGTTCTATTAAAAACAGGCGGGGTAGACTTTGGGGCCTGATGATAGAAGTGAAAACTAGGAAATCTGTATCTGCTACGGAAAGTGCCTCGCGCACGTGATGCTACGCCGTAGCAGATCGGCTACAAGTGCTACGAAGTTAGGTGACGGTTCCTGATTTTTGTTCACCCAAAAACTGCTCAACGCGCCCAAAAACGTTTTCACTTCAAAAAACAGGGGTTCGAAAATGTTAGCATTGGCTTCTGTCATTGAATGGGTACAAAGTGATAATTGATATACTAATTACTGCGCCTGAGAATATTAACGTGATTCATATTATTATCTTATTTATCATCATCTGCCTAGCCATTTCCCAACTATGTGGGGGTCGGCTTCCAGTCTAACCAGATGCAACTGAATACCAGTATTTTATATGGAGCGACTGCCTATAGTATCTGAACTCCACAACCCAGTTACTACTGGGTAATACGATTCCACTTGGCAAGACGGGTTGTAAGACTTTTTGGGCCACTGACTACCTGTTACGACTTGACAGCCGGAACCAGCAGCTTAACGTGCTTTCCGAGGCACGGAGGAAACTCGGTATGTAAGAGTGGTCACCTATCTACAGACCAATCTAAGCCAGCACAGCTTTACCTGATGTTTGATCAAAAAACTTGTATTAATAAAAAAAACCTTGTAAAAAGTTGTAACTTTGATCCCCAATATCTCCATAACTAGAAGGTTCCCAGGTATGGTGTACAACAAAAAAAAGATCGCAATGCCAGGGAAAACAAGTGCCTTTCGGCTTCATTCAGAGGTTTTTTACACCCTTTATTATTATACTAACAAGTTTCTGCTAAAGCGGCCATTTACACCCCAAGTTTTGGACAACCTTTGAAAAAATATAGAGCTCACCCCAAAACTATTAGCAGTATCAGCTATTAAGAATAAGCATCGATCGGTACCGGGCAACCCGTAATAAAAATGCTCAGTTTACTTTTTACGATTTCAGCCTAACGGATGGGTTCACGATGAAAATGAATGGCTTTTTATATAGCCGACTATACTGGTATAAATAAACTTCGGTTTTAATCAAAATAACTGCCCAGTTTTATAACTGGCGTTATTTTTGAGATGATGTTGTATTCTAATGTGAAGGAATTGGTGTGTTTTTATAGGGAACTAGCTTCTGCCCGCGACTTCGTTCGCGTGAAGTTTTGATATCGCAACGCATCGCCTGCTCAACGGAAACTTTTTTCCCGCTTGCAACATTTCTTATTGCTGCTCCGCTCCTATTGGTCATAGCGTGATGTTATATAGCCTATAGCCTTCCTCGATAAATGGACTAACACAAAAAGTTTTTAAATTAGAGCCGGTAGTTCCTGAGATTAGCGCGTTCAACCAAACAAACATACAAAGAAACAAACTCTTCTGCTTTATAATATAAAAAATATTAGTATAGATTTGGCTTGTGAGTCTACCGAAGAAAGTTTTTTTTAAGTCAAGGTTAGTTTATTGGTGGCGTTCTTTAGATTGTTAAATTGATGAGTTGGGGTTGATGGGTTGGGTTGTTGTTGTTGATTGTTAATGATTGTTGTTTGGGTTTATTCGTTGATGTGTTGTGGTGTGTTTGTTGATGATTGTAGAATTGTTGATTGATTGGTAGTGGTTTGGTGGTTGATTAGTTGTGGTGGTTAGTAGGAATGGATACTTGGAGCACTGCAACCAGTTAACAATTTATTCGCAGCGTTAGATGAGAATATTTTTTTTGTACATATTTTATTATTAAAATAAGTTGTTTAAACATAATTTACATTATTATTATATATTGTCACCGTAAAATTGTCAAATACGTTATATTACAATATAACGTGTATCTCTCTAGCGATATTGTAAAGTCTCGAATTATTGTCAACTGAACATACGGAAGTATCTCTGCCCCCATAAACGGTACTTGGGGCACCCCCCCGTTAGGTTAGTTAGGTTCCTTTAAACCCTGCACCCGGAAATAGGGGCCCCGCGAAGCGGGGCTCCGTCGACTACGCTTTTTAGGGGAATATAAAGTGTTTTAAGGTTAGGTTATAATAATCGGTATTTCTCAGGAATGGTACAATATCTTTTCATGAGAGTTGTACCACTGGGCAAGGGGGACTCCTCCTTCCCTCCACAGCGCGTGAGTTGACTACCATCGCATGCATTTCACGTAAAATAATGCGTTTTGTTGTAAGCAGTATGTTCATTTGACAATATTTCGAGATTTTACAATATCGCTAGAGACATTACAGTATAACGTATTTGACAATTTTACGGTGACATATACATAGTAAATGAAAAGTCACACAAAAAAAAGCATTACAAAATAAAACAAATATAACATGAATGGCATAGATTGGTCTAATCTCGAAATCAAATTAGTTTGATTATTCAAGATATTGACAGTCTAATCAATCATTCATTCATACAATTTTCAAATTCTCGTTCTTCATAACCAAAATAATTTCTCACGACGAAATAACAACTTAGAACTTACATCAAGAGAAAATAGACCAGTTATTACTATTCCAAGTTTCTTGTTTTATTTAATATCACTCATTATTTTTGTTCAGCTTTACTTGAGAACTGCGTAAGCTTCTTTGCTGACTGTACTCGATTTGACAGAATAAATGCGTTGAATAGTCTAGAAGATGTTTCTTAGGCCTCGTTCAGAGTGAATACGTGTTGACTAGGGCGATAGCGGGTGCGGTGGCGGGCGCGATTAGGTGTCCACAGTAGCTAAATAAAAACCAGGATAAGCCGCGCTTACAAAGGTAGCCTAGGTCTGTGGATGAGTGAATATTTTTACTTATCGAGTTTCCTTCGTGTCTCGGAACGCACGTTAAGCCGTAGTGGTCCTGAATGTTATTTATAGTTCTTTGGTGGTTGGTACAGGTAGTCAGTGGTCAGAAAATCTGAATATTATGTTTGATTTACAAATTATTTTGGTAATACTTTTGTATGAACTACGCATGCTCCGCAGGCCTCTTAAAGCAATTTCTTTTCTTTCTTTTTCTGCCTTTGCAACTCGACTGTTGCTTGAGTGAGAGCTTGTGGCTCATGGGAAGACAACACAGGGTAAATAAACGATTCGTAGTGGCGATCGGCAGCGGTGATCTCTCGCGTCCGGCCCTGGTTCAATCCATGGTCCGGAGCGAGACGGAATAGGAAGCCTTCACCTCCTTCTGCAAAGCAGTCATGCCGCGAAGGAGGTGGCGGAACGCGAGAGGGAGAGAGCCTCTCGCCCCAGCCGCCGCGGGAGACGCCCGGGCGTCGAGAGCCACGTGGTGGCTATACCGGCCACCGTAGACGCGGGCCTGTGGACAGTGACCTATGGGCTAGCTAGCCGGCCGTCCGTCTAATGACGACAGGCCGTGTCGACGGCGCGTTCGTGTTCCACGCGCGACTCAAAGAGATGTCAGCATAAAGGGACGGGCCTGCAAGGGCCGAAGCTTGCCAGGGCTGCGGGACTGTTCGAAAGAGATACCGCGAGGAAGGAACATGGATGGTTTTTAGTCAGTAAAAGTCTGACACTCCCTCCCGCTCCACCCAGAGTGGGAGGGGTCATTTGATGATTTCCCATCCGAAAAAAAAGGGTAAATAAACGATCGCTCAGTTCTTTCGTGCTAGTTTCCGTCATTACATCTTTACTATTGAGCTTACAGCGGTTTCAGTGTTTGATACTCCATGCTTTCGTTGCCCGCGCAAGTTTCACACCATGTACGAAGCGTTTCTACTCTGTTTTTGCTTTATTTGTTGAAAGTCACTGTATATTTTTAATACTGAGTTCAAGATTAAAACGTGACTGCCATAAGTTTGTAAGCTTGTTACATCTTCTTTGTTTTGGTGTATCGATAGCAAAAGGATTAATCATCACCGTGTTTCTTGTGTTGCTTGTACAGCAAAAGCAAACGATTCTGGATTAAGATAATTTTGCCTTTTTGTCTTACCTAGTCGTATTTTCCCGTTTCCGTACTTGGATCGTGATAGGTGGTAATCGCTTCAGCTTCTTCTTTATCGTATGGTTGGTGCGTAACTGATGTCAGAGCTTTTATGCCGTGTATGGGCCGCTGTTTTGGCTTACATGCCGTCGAGAAATATATCTCAGGCATGCTGGTTTCTTCACGATGCTTTCCTCCAAAGAAGCAAGTGATAATTATACAATACGAGCATAAATCCGAAAAATCAGAGGTGCTTGTCTAGGCTTCGAGACCAATGACTCTTTAGACAGTACGACGATCAACGGTCATACCATACGCTGGTTATTACAGTTGATGTGGCCAATCGCTTTTAAAGAGTTTCCTATTTCTACACAGTCTGTCAACATTGCCTTAAGCATTTCGGTAACTTATGTCAATCGAGTACATTTTTAACTCTTTCGGCATCGTTACTGCTGTTAGAGTATCAGTTTGTTTTGGCCCCCTTTCCTCGTATATTGAGACTTCATACAGAACGAAGGCAGTTTTAGATAGTAACCCAAAATTATTATTACCTTACAAACGCAGTTTTCATGAATACATACATGGTGGCTTACGTACTCGCCTGGTAAAGCTATATTGACGTTGTCTTGCAAGTTCCTTGAAGCAGATACCACGCACATAGTACCTATGAATGTCATTGACATTTATTGCATGTCGCATCAGAGGTTAATATGGCCGCATTAGGGTCACTAGCGCTCAATTGTGGCATAATTGCCAATATTCCGGCCGGCGTCTCAGCCAACTGTCGTTTACATGCATTATTAATTGATATTGGCTCTAGGTATGCTCTTTGAGGTTATTCATGTGGTTTGTCCCTTGTTAGTATTGTGTCAAAGGACCTTATATTGCAGGTGAAATTTAACCAGCAGGTTAATAAGCTGGATTCAATTCTTAGGTCGGGCTATATGATGTTAGGTATTCTTATCGAGAATTTCTAAACATGACTCGGTATTTGTGCCTGGCTAATGGTTATGCACTCGACCCTGTCACTGGGAACTGGGGAAATGTGGGTGTGCATAAGTGTTTGACAAGCTGGTATGAGTAGCGGTGGCCCAGTGGTGGCAGCCCCGACTTACGAACAGTAAGTCGTGAGTTCGAACCCAGGCAGGCGCATTGCTTTGTGTTATTTATTTCAACACCTATGTTCTCAAAACAGTACGGGCATGTCCTAGAACCAAAAAATCGTAGACATGTGACATCTTGGTAGATGTCACCCACACTGGGTCTTTATTACTAGGTACCTCTCATTGAGTGAAGGCCGTTGTGTCCCAGCAGTGGGAACATTATAGGCTGATTACGCTTATGCTTGTTGTTTGGTTCTTTTCCATTTACAAAAACATAAGCTGGAGTATATCATGATAATACAAAACCGTTTCTGTATCGTGTTTCAAGACACTCAAGGAAATAAAAGTGTAACTGAATCTATAAGTCAGCGAATATAACAGTGGATCCACGTTTTCCGTAGTGTTCAGTTTCCAAAAGTATGACGGTTCATCCTAGCGTATTCGGGAACAGTGTTGGCATACGTGCGTTCATCGATATTCATCCTTCACGGCGAGTTTTTGGTTTCACGCCGTGCTCCGCATACATTTGGACGGAAAGTTTCGTCTACATAATATTTGAAATCTTACCGCTATCTATCACAGATCTGACTTTCAAGTTTTGGTAGTTTGCGCTGCAGCTTGCGCTGAGTTTGGAAAACGTTTGGTCTTGCATTTTTGAATACTTCAAAAATTGGTTTTAAATTTCTAGATTTGCAGTCCAAGTTGGATATTGTTGTTTGTCCCTTTCTTTATTGGTTCCTGCTTCATACAAACTAAAATAATGTAGGTCTAAGCGGGTAAATATACATTATTTTCTTTGCATGATAGAAAAACCAGTGACATTTGTTGTGTTTGGGTGCATACATATACATAAGGGTAACGATTCGTTTCTAAGAGCATGTTCTATTTCTCCATATTCCTTTGGGCTACTTAAAACTTTGTTTTGTTGGGCCAAGCCCGCCACGCTATTCTCAAACTACCGTTACTCCTGAAAGCCAGAACAACAGTGGCCAGAAAAACACACCAGAAAAGCGCCGAGACAATGAAGCTCGACGAAGTCCCAGAGAATGAATTTAACTGTCTTGGATCCCACAACGATATTAGTCAGAAAAGTGTAGCTACTTCAAATTACATATATAAACTCGCATCTATTTCCCCTGGTGGTTGTTTTTGGCGGAAACAACAGAATACCCCCTGCTACGATTCTTACATACTCCGTTTACCTTGTCCACGTTCATACCTTTGGTGATACAAGCACGCCACTGTCGGTGGCGAGTACTCCGCACCTGGATTTTCTGCTACTTAAAATTGTTTCTAAAAATCAGCAAACTGGCCTCACATTTGACTCCTGTTGTTTCTATGATTTGAGTTTGACTCCCAAACCCCCCAAACCCTCAAACTTGACCCTTCAATTGTCCTTTAATCGATCAATAATCAAATAACATCCCCCAACCTATTAATTACGTCTTTGGTAATAGCCAGCCTTCGTCTGTGGGATGTAGCGTGAACGTAAAGGGGTAGTCAGCCCCTTACTTACGAGGGTGTAAATCCCGGAGGCGGTTAGTGTTAACACCAATTAAGATTGTGCTATGTTACGGTTTGGCAGTCTAATTTCTATTTGCCTAAGGTACATGTTGGTTATTGCTTAAGCTACTAATTTAACGGTTCTCTAAAATCTTTCCATGAAATGGTAGGTAAAGTGGTGAGGAAACGCAATGCTGGCTTTTTTCTCTCAATTTTCCTAAAAGGTATTAACAATCCAGATAGTTTACCAAATTTATTATTGTTACTTGTAGATATTACTATTTCATGTAGATATTGTAACCCTTTGGTTGCTTCCCTTACTCTGTCTTGTTTTACATTCCATTAAGTATAATTCCGCCTATTATTAGTAACCCAATACCTGTAAACCTTCCCGTTACAGCCCCAAAATGGCCACAGAAATAGCCACAAGTGATACAGTATGTCAACGACCCAAAAATATTGAATATCTGTAAAATAGGGGAGCACAACGGCCTCTTATTAAGTGTCGGTACGGGCAGGCATGCCAGTAATTTCAACGTCTTTATGATCTGAGAAGAAAGGCAGATAGGCGTATTTGGAAAGTTCTGAATCGATTGCGTACTTGGCCGCTGCAAAAATAACCTGGCCAAATGGGGTATTATTGGTTCTTCCAACACTGAGTGCCACTGCGGCGCTACGGACCAAACAATGCCCCACCTGCTGGAGTGTACCAGGTGCCCGTTAACTGTTTACTGTATAGCGCTTCTACCGCTGCAATAAACGTGGCCACCTACTGTGCCCATACCGTGTTATTGTGTGTTTGTGTTGTGTGTTCTTCTTATTTGTTATTTTCATGGTTAAAGAAGGCCCATTTTTAAAGGCTTTGACGGAATCTCTGACCAGCTGCTGCCAAGCCACTCTGTCTTCGGTTCGTCTTGGAAGAGAATTGTCAGTTAATCTCGTAAGCATCTTGATCTGATCTGAACGAGTAAAGTGAACGTGCAGTCGTAATTAATGTCTACTTTCCTGGCTACTAACCAATCCGAAAGGAAGATACTAAATAACCTAATTTAGCTCACAGTACGCTAGTGTCTCATAATTATATCCCTTGATCATCACCGTCATCATTTCAGCCGATAGCCGTTCACTGCTGGAGAAAGGGCTCCCAGCCCCTACACTTTTACACTATTTTTCTTGTTTTTGATCTTATTGTTACTCTTATTAATTTTTTTTTTAATAATAAAGTTTTATGTAACTAAAAGTTTGATAACCCGCATAAAGTTACTGCTGTAATTATTGTGCTATGGAAGAGCGGGGTCGCCTAACACAGGCAAAACTTGATTAAAAGGAGTCCCCAAACACATCCACCCATTTTTGCAACAAAGTTCGTGAATAAAACATTCTTGTATTTTTTTTTTGTGTTGTACTTTTGTATTTCATTTCAATACTTCCGGGGTTTATACCAGCAACTACTACGTATAACCCTATTCTCGGTTGTTTTTTAAAGAGATCATTCTGATCATATCGGAGCGACAAACACGCTTCCCACATCCCCGTTTCTTCTCTAACCTGTGCACGCCCCGGTACACGTGACCGGCATGTCCCCCGGTCACCAATAAAGTAATTACGGGCCCCTCTAATTGCATGCGACGGGTTAGCTAACTTTATTATACAATCTTGTAGTTTGTGTTGTAGATTGTGCTCATTGTGATGCGGGTTTGATTGATTCTGATGTGTATATTGGTTGCGGGTTTGTATTTACTAAGTATAGCCAGGTATCAAATCAAATGTTGAGTGATTGAATTTTATGTGAAAATGTTGTCTTCAAATCTAGCGTTGAATGATGAACAGTATTATAATACAAAAGTTTTCAACAGAACAGATCTAATGTAGATTTGATTTCATGTTTGTTTGCTACGATTTAATTCAAGAACTACTCAACCGATTTTCGAAATACTTTCATCGTTAGAAAGCTACATCTTGTAACATAGGTTAGAAATTATGTTAATATCATGCAAATTAGCGGAGCTATCACAATTTTACGAATGAAAACGAATCGTAAAATTAGTTATGTTTTAGAAACTTATACAAGTGTACCACAATGTTATATGCGCCAATAGAACGCATGTTTTGAAACTGAAACAAGTGTACCACAATGTTTTATGCGCCAATAGAAGGCATTTTTGCCTTTTTGCCATGCTTGCCTAGGTTGGTCTGTGGATCACCCTTACATACCGAGTATCCTCCGCGCCTCGGAGAGCACGCTAAGCCGTTGGTCTCTGCTGTCATTTGTCCATCTTTGACAGTCGTTACAGGTAGTCAGTGGCCCCAAAAGTCTGACACCAGTCTCACCAAGTGGTATCGTATTTCCCAGTATTACCTGGGTTATGGAGGTCAGATAGGCAGTCGCTCCATGTAAAATACTGGTATTCAGCTGCATCCGGTTAGACTGGAAGCCGACCCCAACATAGTTGGGAAAAGGCTAGGAAGATGATGATGATGAGAAGGCATTTTTAATAAATAAAACGACTTTTGTATTTCTTGGATTCGGATGGAACCAGCGGGGGACCCAATAGGGAATCTATTGGGTTCCCCGCTGGTTACCATTACCTAGCACAAAAGTAACGCAGGTAAGACGGAAAAAACATGGTCAGCAACATCAGCAGCAGTGGCCTATCCTAGTACAAATTCAGTTATGGAAGCATTTGATGCTTGTACACAGAGAAGAATAAGCACCTCCTTATCTACAAATGACAAGACAGCTACCACATAGCTGCACGTCTAAATCTCCCAGATCTTCGCTGCAAACAAAGGGATTTTTCACTCAGACCGCTACTCGACAATTCTGTAATTTAGCGCAAACCAGGTGAAACATTAGTAACAGGGTGCCAACATGTTGCACGATTTATAGCCACTTACTATCTTCCGCTGACAGTTGAAGGAGATTAGTATTTCTTGGTTCGTAATTGCCGGAATGCACGCCAATTTGGTAAGAAGGGACATTTCGTTTAGCATTTTTTAAATGCAATGAAAGATTTCTGAATGTGTTTGTTTGGCTACATCTCCTTCTTTTGGTGCTTCAGCAATAACTGACGGCTAGCTATGCAGATATTAACACGATTTTTTTAATTCATTTCATTTTTTTTCTCAGGCAAGATTTTTCGCTGATCTACACATTATCATTAGTAGATGAGTGAGGACTCGTTCGTTGTTTGGTTAGGCAGCATAATCTAATGAAATGTATATAAGCATATTAGACTTTGCCTGTGCGTTTTTAATGCACTGTTATATTGTTCGACCTGTTGCGATAAAACTTTGTCAACTTATTGCTTGAACTCATTGAATGGTTATAGGTATAGTACAATCAATGATAAGGTAAAATAAAATACATAGGCCAGGCCGCGGGCGTAGCTTGTAAGATGTAAATATAAAAGAAATACCGCTAGACATTACATACAGCACCATCTAGTGCCACACTAAGCAACGAAGCTTGTGTCGTGACGTGTTCGAACACAAACACTTGCTCCTATCGGGATTCGAACTCAGGACCCTAAGAACGTAAGGCAGCCTCACTATCGCTGCGCCATCGCCATTCGGGTAGTCAAATAACTAAAGACTAACATTTACTTTTCTTGATATAAAGACTAACATCAAACAATGTTTTTGACACACTACACAATGCCTTCAAAATAAGGGGCAATAAATTAAAGCTAACATGCTACAGTAAATATTTAAACCTTTCCAAATTCTAAAATACTCAAGTAAATTCTAAGAAAGGCAAACGTTACTTAGTTGATTGTAAGCATAAAAGGTTCATTAAACATTTAGGACACGAATACAAATCTAAGGACTAACTTTGTGCTTATGTTAATTTATTCACATACACAATTAATTTGAATGCGTGCTATTTATGCATATAAACTTCATAGACGATTTAATTTATTTTGATTAAATATAAACACTTAGATTGTATGACTGTGAGCTATTTAGCTCGTGGCTAAATAATAGCAGCCGCTCGGGTCGATCTTTAGGTTAAGCCGTACTTGCCTAGGTGGGTCTGTGGATGGGTGACCACCCATTACAAACCGAGTTACCTCCGTGCCTCGGAAAGCACATTAGGCAGTTGGTTCCATCTGTCATCTGTAGATCTTTGACAGTCTTTACAGGCAGTCAGTGGCCCAAAAACTCTGACAACCAGTCTCACTAAGGGGTATCGTATTACCCAGTACCAACTGGGTTTTGGAGGTCAGAAAAGCAGTCGCTCCATGTAAAAATCTGGTATTTAGCTGCATCCGGTTCGAACGGACGCCGACCCCAACATATGTGGGAAAAGCTTGATGATTTCCCATCCTAACAAAAAGGGGGCCGGCGGAGCGTGCGTCGTTCATACAAACGTAATACCAAAATAATTTGTAAATCAAACATAATAATATCTATTCTTAAGAAAGTGTTTATTTATTTCGATTGGATTACACAATATCTAGGTTCCCAAAATATTTAGAGTGACTGTTAATTAGTGTACGATACTTAAACACATGATTGTGCTCATGATAACAAGCAAGTTTTATTATGGGACCATAGCCGAAATCGCGAAAAAAATATCAGCCGTTCAGTGCATTAGGCGAACATAAATGTACTGAACAGGTGATTTTTCTTTTCGCGATTTCAGGTTTGGTCCCATAGTAAAACTTGTTTGTTATCACAATGTTATGAGCACAATCACGTGTTTAAGTATCGTACAATAATCACCAGTCACCCTCTATTTTGAAAGGACAAGGCTATAAAGACGAGATATGAGGAATTTAAAATTGGATAGATAACTAATTTTTCTCATAACTCTTGTTTAAATCAGTGTCCATTAAAAATATGTATTTGGGAACCTAGATATTACGAGTCACTAACTCAATCGAAATAAATACACACTACCTTAAAAATATGTTTAAGACGCCTGCGGAGCATGCGTATTTCATACAAACGTAATACCAAAATAATTTGTAAATTAAACGTATTCCTAAGGTCGTGTGTATTTATTTCGATTGAATTACAGAATATCTAGGTTCGCAAATGTATATTTTGATTGGACACTGATTTTAACAAGAGTTATAAGAAAAATAAGTTTTCTATAGAAAATTTAAATTCCTCATATCTCGTCTTTGCATCACTATTCTCTCAAAAAACATATTTGGGAACATAGATATTCTGTAATTCAATCGAAATAAATACAGACTACCTCAAGAATATGTTTGATTTACAAATAATTTTGGTATTACGTTTGTATGAAATACGCATCCTCCGCCGGCCCCTTAAGTTACGAATAATTTTGGTATTACGTTTGTATGAAATACGTATGCTCCGCGGGCCTCTTAAGGGGACTACAGGAGCTAAATTAGCAACTATATTTGTGGTGGTACAAACTTCGTTTGAAATACTGTTAGAATAAAAGTTCTGTATTTTAGTATCAAGATTTTTTTGAGATAAGTTCGTGATTATTTTCATCGAGTAAAAATAATTGTATGATGTTTTCAAAACACTGTCATACTAGCAATTATATACTGTAAAATATCATAATTTTTCTGGGTTTGTTTATTGCAGTGAATCATATACTTTTAGGTATTACAAAACTCTCGTTCAGCTCCTGTAGTCACCAGAATAGTTCAGCAAACAAATGACTTCGGCCTTTTTAATTTCCAAGTAGGTACTCCTATTTTGTCTGGACCAAATTTTAGAGAGGGGTTCAACAACCAGACTTTTCAACCAGCAGTTTCACAAATTAGGGATAGATCGACTATAAAAATAGGCATCAAGTTGAAAACACGAAAATTATTCCTGATAAAAATATTACATTTGCAGACTATTTGCGAACTAGGATGGGGTGAATGACCGAACCCGGACTAGAAAGGAATAATTTAAGGGAACATAAACTCCTCTTTGGTAAAGGTCTTATTTGCAGTAAAATTTTGCCTAGAGTTCGCTTGACTATGTTTGGGAACAGTTTAGACAAACTTCCAGATATTATTACAGTGTGGCTTAATATAGATTTTCACAGCTTGCTAGACCAACTGAAGGTTTTTTTATCCAGCTAAGCAGTCATGCTAAAAGGGAGAAGTCACCCTTGACATTATTACTTTTTCGGTCTTTTGATCGTAAGCGCAAGTATTGAGTACGGGTTTCTGGCTCGGCACCCCAGGAACAATTATATTCAATTTCTTCATCATAATTATCACCCCATTTTTTTGATCGAATGGGAAATCATCACTCTGGGCGGAGCGGAAGGGAGTGTCAGACTTTTACTGACTAAAACCCATCTATATACCTTCTTAGCCTTTTATGTTCCAAGGCCGCGGTGTCTCTTTCGAACAGTCCCGCAGCCCCGACAGGCATCGGCCCTTGCGGAACCCTTCTTTTTTGCTGACATCTCTTTGAGGCGCGCGTGAAACACGAACGTGCCGTCGACACGGCCTGTCGTCATAAGACGGACGGACACACAGGCCCATAATTATCAACTCAAAGTCTGGATTCATTCATCCATTCATTTTTTCATAGATGACTTTACTCTAGACTAGTGTAAAAGTGGTGTTGCCCCACGAACGATGGGACACTTGATATCGTGTCCTGCTGTCCAGTTGAAAACCAGCGTCGGGCACTATAGCTGCTCGGCCGCGGCACTTTGCTGAACTGGGCCTTTTTGGCGCAGCCGTGAGACACACAGTTTTGTTTTAGCTCTTTTGTTTTCTGTTCAGTTTTAAGTTTCTTTATTTACTTTTTATTGTTTAGTTGTAAGTTTTTACTTTATTTAATTCCTATTTTTGTGTTGTAATATTGTGTTCACTTGCGGCATAAGCCAAATAAATATGTTTTCTTTCTTTCTTCCTTTGTATGCTCATCACAGGAGCTGATGGACGCTGCTGAAGTGCCAAACTTGTCGCCAAATTTTATTCTGTTTCAATTTAAGCGGTCATCGACACGCATCGAAGATTCATAACCAATTTACGTAAGTCCGGTTTATACCAATAGACCCGCTCCTTTATCTATTATTACAAAGTACTTAAATATATCCGACGTTATGATGGAAACTTGACATGCTATTAAGTACATGTATTGTTTGTCCTTGTTAGTAAATTTGTATATTGACATTGTGTAATTTTTGTTTTCAGTCTATGTCTTGACATGACGTAATGTATTGACATTTTTATTTTTATACAGGGTGTAAATCACCTCATCACGAAGCCGTCAACCAAGCATTCTGTACATCAAACTAAGTAACTTTACGCAAAAAATATTGCTGGGAAACATCTTTTTTTTGGGGTGAAAAATCACGTTTTATTTATTTATTTATTTATTAAAACTTTATGCACAAGCAAAAACTGTACAAAGGCGGACTTAATGCCGTTTTGTGGTAGAACTCAATGTAACGCACTTAAAACATTGTGCGGATGGATGGATTGAATAGTAAGGGGGTCGTAGAGATATTTAAAGTAAAAATCATGCGATAAAAAGTTGTATAAATAAAAAAAAAACTTGTGACGATCTTGCAACTTTGACCCCAGGTAACGAGAAGTTTCCCAGGTATGGTGTAGATCAAAAAAATGATCGGAATGACGAGGAGAACTAGTGCCTTTCGAATTCGTTAAGAGGTGTTTTACACCCTTTATTGTTTGGATTTGTTTTTTTTTTCTTGACATTGATTGCTATTGTTATTTATTTTAATTTTTTTTTTAGTATGTGATTCTTAATTCTATTATTTAGATTTGGCTGCCTTGATTTCCGAATTGAATGATTGTTTGTGCTTTTTTACAAACATTAATGTACGCTCTCGAGCTAGCGCACTCTTTATAACCTTCATATACCATTATTATTGAACCTATGTTAAACAAATGAATAAAGGACTTATGACGAAATTAAGGTGTTATATAAACTTCTGCTTACCCCACGTAGAATACCTACAGGCCACGTGATGTTATGTGTGTCATACGAAGACGCTGACCTCGCTAAAAAGGGGTTTTATGAGTTCAATGGCTCCCTAGTAACGACGACGACTAAAATGAACCAGGAATAGGGGCGCTTATTACGTAAAATACTTTCTATCGATGGAATTTGAAGGAAATTCCGTAATTTTGTTTAAAGAAATTCGTCTGTTTGAAAACTTATATACACGTATATTATTGAATTGTCAAATGGATGGTGTTGCCAATTTTCAATTTCCTTCAAATTCCACCATTTTTTCACTGTAGTGTGAGTAACGCAATTACTCCGCTGGTTTTATTGCCTAACGTGGGGTATGTAGATCCATATCTTGAAATCAGGATCCAATGAGAAAATTAATTCTGACTAGATCCATCATGGATCTGGCCAATGGGTCGTTTGAGTATCTTCTATGAGAGATTATGAATCACAACGTGAGGTAGGCAAAGATCAGTTGCAACAATAAATAAATGTAGAAATATATAAAAATCAATTGGTGTTCGTTAGTCTCGCTAAAAATCGAGAACGGCTGGACCGATTTAAAAACCTTACAAAAGGAATAAATTTTCCCCGTTTTTGCAATATTTTTATTTGTGCTCCCCTCCTGTTAGTCGTAGCGTGATGTTATATAGTCCGCTAAATGCCTATCTCAATAAATGGACTATCCAACACACATTCTAACCAGGAGCTCCTGAGATTACTGCGTTCAACCAAACAAACATATTTTTAAGCTTTATAGTATTAGTAGATAGTCTATTATAATTTGCGACCCCAACAAGGTGGCAACGCACTTTTGTTTTGGATGAATGAAGGCAAAAGGCAGTCTTAGTTTGTAAATGTTTCACAAGTCTCCCGAAACTAAGGCAACTTTAGTAGTCGGATAACGAGGCAAACCACTCCTGTCTTAACAAATTGTACTCCCACCTTTACAGCCGGACGTACAGTCAACCGCACATCCAAGGCAGCACTTTACTTCGACGGCGCCTTAAGAGGCAAGACAAGACCTAATTGATGTTATTCAAGCAGTTTAGAAAAAAAAATTGCTCTAGCACTTTAAAAAAAAAAGTTAATATTCATTTTATTTTAAAGACCGTGGACGGACTTGATACATAATTGGACAAAATCGGCTCGATAGAAAATAATTGTAAAGAGTGGTATCATCATTAAACGGTTCTGTCTTTATTTTTTCTTTTTGCAATTAAAAACTTGAAGTCAACATGTTCATACCTGAACCGCTAACTAGTTATATTTCACAAATAGTCCACACTATTTTTATTTCTTTAGGTATTTATTTATTATTATCGTAAAACCTGGCCACCCAGCAATAGTGGGCTCTCGTTTACTCCGATACAATGAGAGGTTTTTTTTTTGAGGATTAAAATAAAATAGTACCTCTCTAGATGGCGTTGAACCGACTAGGTACGTTACTAGTTGCCAAAGCCAAAACGCTTGGAAAATAAAACATTGCGTCACGTCACATACGCTCGTTGATTGACACTTTCGTTTGCATAAACTTCCGAATATAACCATTACATCGAAATGAAATGATGTGAACTTTCTGTTCCTTGCAGTAACTTACCAAAATCAGCGCCATCTATTCAGCGACTAGGGAAGAGTTGAAAAAGAAAATCCCTCATTAGCCAGTGTGCACGCATATTATTGTTGAGAGCCCCTTAACTTTGTTGAACTAAAAGATATTTTTGTAACTCCTACGTGCGGTTGACCGTACCAGCACTTAATGCTTTAATGAGCCATTCAGATTATATGAGCACTAATGGACTTCAAGCTTTCAAAGTAGGTTTCATTTCGTTGAAGCTCTAATGGATCTGGGCTAAAGTTCAGATACGTCTAGATTTTTGGTGATTTATATTAAATGTTCGAGTTGATTAAATTCGTTTTTAGGGTTCCGTAGCCAAATGGCAAAAAACGGAACCCTTATAGTTTCGCCATGTCTGTCTGTCTGTCTGTCTGTCCGCGGATAATCTCAGTGACCGTTAGCACCAGAAAGCTGAAATTTGGTACCAATATGTATATCAATCATGCCGACAAAGTGCAAAAATAAAAATTTAAAAAAACATTTTTATTAGGGTACCTCCCCCAGACGTAAAGTGGGGAGCGATTTTTTTTTTAATTTTGACCCTGACGTGTGATATATTGTTGGATAGGTATTTAAAAATGAATAGGGGTTTTCTAAAATCATTTTTTGATAATATTAATATTTTAGGAAATAATCGCTCCGAAAGTCAAAAACAATGTGTCCCCCCCCCCTCTAACTTTTGAACCATAAGTTTAAAAAATATGAAAAAAATCACAGAAGTAGACCTTTATATGAACTTTCTAGGAAAATTATTTTCAACTTGATGAGTTGAATAGTTTTTGAGTTATATAGCACTTTTTAAAAAAAACGCAAATGATAACTTTGTTTTTCATACAAATACTATGAAAAACAAAGTTATTTTTGCTGACGAAAAATGTTGGTATTTTTAATGGTCTGGGAAGCTACGGAACCCTACAGTGAGCGTGGCCCGACACGCTCTTGGCCGGTTTTAGAAATTTATTTTCAAAAACTAAAATTTCCACGTGAACGTAGTCGCGGGAAAAAGCTAGTAGGCTATAAACAGTTAGGTATTTATAAAGAAGTTGTCGAAAACAGATTTTCAATACATTTGCCAACTTTGACTTGACTTTGACCATGTTTTAATCAGAAATCTTTAAAACTAAATTAAGATATTTCGATCTTTAGTTACTTTCAGTTTGCCTGGAATACTCGGTATCGGCACTAATTTTCATAAAATAGATTTTACAATTAATTCGGTTTGTATTCAACTTGTAATAATAAAATTCAATCATGATTCAAAAGACATGTGACGTCATCGATTATCATAAGAACGTTATTCTTATTTCACTCGGGAACAGTATTTTTGTCGGGATGAAAGGTACCCTAGGACCGTATCTGCACACCAAATTCATCAAATAACTTCTCCCAATCTGGGCGGAGCGGGAGGGAGTGTCAGACTTTTACTGACTAAAACCCATCCATGTTCCTTCCTCGCCCTTTATGTTCCGGGGCCACGGTATCTCTTTCGAACAGTCCCACAGCCCCGGGTTTCTGTACACCTGAAAACGTGTAGGTATACTTAATTTCAGCGGTTCCGTATAGTTTAGGCATGAAAAGGCAACAAAACTTACTATCGCGTTTGAAACTCTTTAAAATAATGGGTCTAAAATAAGCCGAAAAGCACTGGTTCTCCCATTCTTTGCGATATTTTTTTTGTTCCACACCATACCTCGAACCCTTCTAGTTACGTAGATATGGGGGTTAAAGTTACAAATTTATGACAAGTTTTTTTTTAAAACAAGTTTTTTTGTAAGATTTTTACTATAAACATCTCTACGACCCTTGTACTATTCAATCCATCCATCATCACAATGTTTTGAGTGCTTTACATTGAGTTCTATCACAAAACATGATGTCACACCCCAAAAAATAATTTATTATAATTGATATTGTAATTCGTGCGATATATAACATAAATGATAACACTAAAAACCCAATATATAAAAACTTATTTAAATACCATTTACTATTTTAATGATACTATTTTAGTTAAATATTTATTCTTTTTTTTTTTTAACAAACAGCGCCTTCATTCCTATTAAAAATTAAATTTGCCGTGCCCGACAGGGTCCATAATTGATTCGATATTTTAACATACTGTTACGAGCTGGGTATGAGATAAATTAATTACTTACTACCGATTAAACAACACAATACCTAACTTTATTAAACACAAAACAATTTACAATACACTACTGTTCACTATTCGCTTGGATATCGCACTTCAAGTTCACTTCGATTCGCTTCGTTGTGTAGCCAAAACAAGACTGACCGTCGCGGCCCTGAGCGGTCTATTTATAGTCGTCAACAGACACAACAGAATAACCACGAATATTCTAGAGGGTCATAAAAAACAGTAGGTAAGTAGCTAGGTAGGTAATAAAAGTAGTAGGTATAAGCTACGTGTACAAAACAAACAAATATGAACCGTATGACCTAGGCGTACGGTCGAAATTATAATGTCTTTTTATAAACAGGTCGCAAATTTGTACCTACCTAACTTTAAAAGTAATAATAATAGAAAGCTCTCGAAATTCCAACGTACACATACTGTAATCACGTGCTTTCTCGAATGTTCTAGTAGGTCCGATGTAACAATACCAACTGTTACAAGTACACATTATGGAACGCAATAAAGTATTGAGTATTGAAAAAAACAAAGTCGTTTCCCAGCAATAAGTTTTGCGTTTATTATTACAGATTACAATAGAACTAAAGTAGGCATGGATGTTGGAACGAAACAGATAATTTCTGACAACTCTTTCATAAACAAATGAAAAGATTGTCAAGAAAAGAAAAAAATAACCAGGAAGTTGTAAAACTCACTGAGAACAGTTAATTAATTTAATAAAAAACCGCAAAAAGAGACCAAATCTTGTTTCTTGCCATTAAAGGTCTAATTAACGAAACTTTTTATGGAAACAGTTGGTTTTCAATTTACTTGAATAATTTAATTTTTAAAACGAATCAACTTTGCTAATTAATCCAGGCTTGGGCATTTTTGAGGAAGGTTTATTAATTAATTAGTTTATAAGATGGATAATTAAAGGTATGGGGTTTTTGTGGGATCCTGTTGAGGTTTTTAAACATAACATCCCCGCCTGTGGTCTCAAAGGGCTTGGCAGAAATGCACCCATTATGTACTCACATTTCGCCAGTCATGCTTAAGTCCTATGTAATAGGGGGCGACCCTATTGCCATCAACTGGGCACAAAGTCAGACTCCGTGGCTGCTACTGAGAAATTCCTGATGGAAAAACCCAATAACAACCCGACCTGGGAATCGAACTCAAGATCTCATACTCAGCAGTCGCACTAACCGCTAGACCAACCGATGCAGTTGAGATTTTTAAAGAGTTCTCTTATATCTATTCTGACCTATTCTGCCAAAATATAGAAGTAATATAAAGGGTGTAAAACACCTCTTCACGAAGCCGAAAGGCACTTGTTCTCCCCATCATTCCGATCATTTTTTTGTTCTACACCATACCTGGGAACCTTTTAGTTACGGAGATATGGGGGGTTACAACTTTTTGAAAAGTTTTTTTTAAATACATGTTTTTTTATGTAAGATTTTAACTTTTAACACCTCCACGACCCCCATACTATTCAAGCCATCCATCAGCACAAGTTTTAAGTGCGTTACATTGAGTTCTACCACAAAACATGATTTATAATCTCAAAAAAAGTCGTTTGCCAGCAATATTTTTTGCGTAATGTTACTTAGTTTGATGTACAGAATGCTTGGTTAACGGCTTTGTGATGAGGTGATTTACACCCTGTTTATCCAAAAGAAAGGTTAGGTAAGGTAATTAGTGCACGATACTTAAACACGGGATGGTACTCATGATAACAAACAACTTTTACTATAGGACCAAACCTGAAATAGCAAAAAAAAAACAGCTGTTCAGTACATTTTGACCAGTTCGGCGAATTCAAATGTCAGTCACCTATATAAGCGAGGAAAATTTATTGAAGAATCTGTTGTCCACGGAAGACTTTTTTAATAATATAAGTTATGTCGTGTTTTACACAATAATAACATTTAAGTACACAATTAAGCAAACAATCATTCCCAATAAAAATAAAACGGCGTAATTTTGCAAATAATTTAAAAGAAAGAGCTTTTAGATTTATACATTATGATAGAGTTTGCAGCATTATCATTTGGAACAAAAGAAATACAAAGAGTTTATTTTATAAGAAAAAGTGACCATATCTTACACCGTATACAGTCAAATAATAGCTCATATCTAATAAAAAATGTGAATGTATTTTGTTTATCAATTAATCAATAAAATATGAACCCAAGACATTATTTATAAGTTAAGTTCAACAAAAGCTCCTCGCTCAAAAAAAAAACGATAGTTCAAACGCTGCTGTCATTCATGTCATGGCACCATGTGCAAAAGCACCAATAGTTTTTGACGTCATTTCCCTCTATCTGCCATGTTTACATCTTACTTTTTACCCTTAATATTATAATTTTATTAAATGTAGATGCATCGATTTTAAAATGTACTCAATTACGAGTAAGAAATATACAGTATATGCGGTAAAAGTAAAAATGCTATTTTGTGGTTACCTATTTATTTATTATTATATATGACATGTTTCTAATGGATTTTGTGTAATATTATTTTAAATTTGACGTTCATTGCAGTTCATGTACATTTAAAAAATATTTTTTGGTTTTACTTTTTATTGTGTTACATTGCTTATTTGTGTAATGCTAGATGTATGTTTAAATAATATTGTTACGAGCTGGGTATGAGATAAATTAATTACTACCGCATTAAACAACACAATAACTTTATTAATCACAAAACAATTTAAACTTAATCACAAGTACACTACAATACACTACTGTTCACTATTCGCTTAGATATCGCACTTCAAGTTCACTTCGATTCGCTTCGTTGTGTAGCCAAAACAAGACTGACTGTCGCGGCCCTGAGCGGTCTATTTATACTCGCCCACAGACACACCAGAATAACCTCGAATATTCTAGAGGGTCATAGAAAACACTAACAAAAGAAGTAGGTAATTATTATTACTAGCTACCTGTACAAAACAAACAAATATGAACCGTATGCCCTAGGCGTACGGTTGAAATTCTAATGTCTTCTTATAAAGAGGTCGCGAATTTGTAAGTACCTACCTAACTTTAAAAGTAATAATAACAGAAAGCTCTCGAAATTCCAACGTACACATACTGTAATCACGTGCTTTCTCGAATGTTCTAGTAGGTCCGATGTAACATTAAAATATTTAAATGTAATGTTCCTAATGATCTCAGTAAGTAATAGATACTCTGCAATATTAGTTATTGGTTTTAAGTCATCTTTCTGCGCCCTAACAGGGTCATGTTCTCACTAGTTTTAAGCTTAACGTGTGAAATTGGTTGTGTTCATTGTGCATTAAATAAATAAATAAATGAACCTCGCAGGAGATGGCGTGACGAGCTGGTCAGAACCAACGACCAGTAGACCACATTAGCCCCAGATCGAAAGATTTGGAGGTCATGGGAGGAGGCCTTTGTCCATCAGTGGGATCACACAGGCAAATATTTATTTGTTTCAGTTTGTATCAGAACGCAATAATATGATAAAATGATCATGAACGGTTAACTAAAACTGCGATCGATTCCTTAAAAAATAAAAAATGTGGAAATGATTTCATTAAAATAAATATCATCATCATCTTAGCCTAGCCTTTTCCCAACCATGTCGGGCTCGGCTTCCAGTCTAACCGGATGCAGCTGAATACTAGTATTTTACATGCAGCGACTGCCTATCTGACCTTCACAACCTATTTAATACTTTTGTCAGACTTTTGGACCACTGACTACCTGTAACGACTGTCAAAGATCTACAAATACCTTTATATTAAAATAAATATAAAGGTGCTTAAAATTTACACAAAAACAAAATAGTCAAATGACTAAAAGATGACTCATAGAAAATGATTGACAGATCTCTGAAAATAAAAAGTGAAAAGAATTTTGAAGTACGTTTTCCATTGTATGATACGATACGGTGTAAATGAGCTCCAACAGTATAATCTCCCACGTTCATAGCTCATTTAACCGAGACCTTTAACATGAAAGAACTTTCGATTTTCTGATTTCCCACACCAATGAACACAAAATAAATGCGCATTTCTCATTTTTTTCCAGACAAGAGGAACTCTTTTACTCGTCAAACACTTGAATATTCTTCGTTTATGAATATTCATATTTTCTACTTTAGGTAGTAGTAGTAAAGGATCAAATTCCACTGACGAAAATAATATAATAAACATGAATATTATTTTAGCAAAAAGTACTCGGTTTTCATATAAGTGTTTGTCGAGACATGCTTCTCTATTTAAGGCGGAAAGCTGAAGAGTCTTCTTTAGATAAATAAGTAGATACCTATATTTATATTACCTTTATGAGGGCACCTTTTAATGAACTGTCCAGCCTATTATTGCTGTATTGGGACTAGAACAGGCTGTATTTACCTGCATACGTAAACTCACTCTTTTTTCTTATGGGTTTATGCAGAAACCACATAACGCCACCTGTCCTTTTGCCTCGTTTACATTCATACATCTGAGGCCTAATTCTGCAATTTTCATTGTCATTTTGCTTTAAGTTCGTAATCTGCTAAATTCACAAAGGTCGATCATTGGTCGGTCAATGGTCTCGTAATAAAATTGTTTTTTGATGGCATTGTCGTACTGTCATTATTATAAAACCCTCAGTACAAATGGTTTTCAAAAATCTACTACTAAATGCGAACATTTTATTCATGCCAAATTTCATGTACGAGATTACCATTCTATGACATTTCTTTCAATAGATTGTCAGTGGTTGACCATTGAAAAGTCATAATGGCGCCATTATATTAGTAGATTAACAAACTTGTCGAAACTTGACAGAACTTGACCATTATGAAATCCATGATCGACTATTCTGACACTATTGTAATAGCAGAATCGAGGCCCTGGTCAAACAGCCACGCACGGCTGTATTTTAGGGCAGAGCCATTCTCAAACGGCGAAAGTATGAGTGAGAAATAGATTTCCGTACTTACTAGCTGAAAGCAGATTGGTGATTTAAGACTTACCTATAAACTTCACACTGTAGAATTAACTGTAAAACCACGTCATCATCATCATCCTAGCCTTTTCCCAACAATGGGGGTTGAATGCAGCTGAATAACAGTATTTTAATAGATGGACGATCTGACCTCCACAACCCAGTTAGTGCTGAGTAATACGATACCCAGTAAGACTGGTTCTCAGACTTTCGGGCCACTGACTATTTGACGACATTGACAGCCGGGACCAACGGCTTAGCGTGCTTGCCGAGACACACGGGACACTAAGTTTGTAGTGGGTGGTCACCCATCTAGGGCCCAACCTATGCAAGCGCAGCTGAACCTAAAGATCGACCAGAGTGACTGTTATTATTTAGCCACGCTCTCCTCAACTGTAAAAGAACATAAAACGTTTCAATTATTATTAATACATCAACGACTGAAATGGTAGTTTTATTTCAAAAAATCTCATAAGAACACTACAAAATAATGAAACGCCATGAAATTATAAAAGCGAAATTAAGAAATCTGAACTCCTCAGCTGTTACAAACAGAAATAATGTTCGTGTTTTATTATATTAATATAAAAGACGTAACGACCGTAATGTTGGCGACTCCTGTGGTGAATTAAACTTGGCTAACAGCGTTGAAGTGTTTCCAAGGAATGACACAGATAGTACAAGAGCCCGACTAAGATTGACCTTCACCCATTTGTTTACCGACTGAAAACCATTTTTAGTAATTTTAATAAATTAACAAACTTGCGATTGGGTTGTCGGATAAAATTAAGTCAAGCCTAGGTTTAATTAAAATTAATGTTTTTTTTGTGAAAACTTCTTTAGGCACTTTCAGCGAGTGAGTGAATTAAAATCTCAGATGGAACTCACGTGACCGTCACCGAACGCTTTACTTCTATCTGCAGTCCCCAAAGACTGCAGTTTCTACATGTTTTTTTTTCTTCATCGCTTATTATGGTAACTAAACGAAATCAATGTTGATGTTGATGTTTTATAATGTTGAATGAACTTTCATAAATCAATAATTATTATTGATTTCGTGTCAACAACTCAGCCGTGTTGTGCTCCTTAAGCATGGTACTCATAATAGGTATCTCTTTCTTTGTCATACTAAATAAGTATCAATAATAATCGGTTTACGAATTGAAATAAACATTGAAACATAGATAACTATAGTACAAACACGATGCTTTTTGGTTCTCGAAGTAAAATCGGACACGACTTACAGTTGTCACAATTTTAAAGAGTTCTGATTTAAGTTCACCAGGCAACCCTATTCAAAGTAAGCATCTGTTCAAAATTAAGATTGTAAAAACCGATAAACGGATGGGTGAAAGTCAATCTTGGTAGGGATCTTAGACTAAGAGAGAAGATCGAATTAGCCCCGCACCTCTGTGGGTACGAAACAATTTAATTTGTGAAATTTTGACAAAGTCGAGAAGTCCTCTGGCTGGTAAGAAGTTGTTGGAAAGTTTGGCTCGCTGCAGAATTAAGTGCTAAGTTTTAGTGACGTCTTTTTCTAATTGGAGACCAAAACATTTTTTGAAGAGAGAATTTAAGACGTGTCTTGAATATGTTATTTTCAAAAAATTTAAGAAATTCTAGGGCTTTCGTATAGTTCTACTAGCAGATGAAAAATACAAATATTGTATCCAAACATTGTGAAAAGTTTTCAGTGAAAACATAGGCCCAGCAAAAACCAAATTGTGTACTTACTTAAAAAATACAGGGTGTACTATGCCATATCGAATGCTAAATAATCGTATATCAATTGATCGACCACTATAAATAAAACGCTTAAAATTACTCGAACGTTAAATTGTGTAGATATGTATATTTGTATAAAATGTCTATTCTAACCGACTGAACTTTTCAAACTTTATGACACCGTTCGTCCGCGGGTTAAGCGGTGACACGGATCTCAAGTCGCATTGGCTTGTATGAAATCTGTTTTGATTGCCTAACACACCGTACACCAACCAACCGTGCGGTCGGATGGCGTACGCCCAGAAAATCCACTTCGCACTATCAGTAGCGAAGGGTACATTTTTGTAAGAGGTAAGGCGCGTCTTTAATGTGGTGTAAACAGACTCTTCACGAAGCCGTTAACCTAGCGTTCTGTATAAATAACTCTACGCAAAAATAGTAGCTGGGAAATAGCATTTTTTGGGGTGAAAATTACGTTTGGCAGTAAAACTTGATGTAACGCACTCAAAACATTGTGCTGGTGGACGGATTGGATAGTGCGAGGATCGTGGAGATGTTTAAAGAAAGTTCTTACATTAAAACATGAATTTAATAAAAACTTGTGAAAAAGTTGGAACCCAAATATCCTAGTAACCTAGTAACCAGGAGGTTCCCAGGTATGGTCTAAAACAAAAAAATATCGCAATGGTGGGAAAATAATTGCCTTTCGGCTTCGCTAAGAGTCTTTTTACATCCTTTATTATTTGTCTATAGAAAACTGATTGTGCTGTCTTTCAGATGGAATCCGGTAGGAATCGAGTTGTAAGGAACCTTCGCCACTGTCGCCTAAGTCTAATATGTATGTACTAGCTTCTGCCTGCGACTTCGTTTGCGTGAATTTTCCGCTTGCAACATTTCTTAATGCTGATCCGCTCCTAATGGTCATAGCGTGATGTTATATAGCTTATAGCCTTCCTCGATAAATGGACTATGCATGCAAAAAGATTTTTTCAATTCGAGCCGGTAGTTCCTGAGATTAGCGCATTCAAATAAACAAACAAACAAACTCTTCAGCTTTATAATATTAAGTATAGAAGTATAGATATGTCAGCGTCACATTGTAAAAACCGTAAGATTGTGATATAACTAGTGAGATTATAAACTCCCGAAATATTGTTAAATAAACATACTGCTTACAATATAACGCATTATTTTTCGGTAGATTATAACCTAACGAAGTGAAACCGTACTATTGTGAAAATAACCTTTGCGACGGTAGACAACTCGCGCGGTGTGGAGGAGGGGGAGGGAAGGGGGTCCCCCTTGCCTCGCGTGGTACTACTCTCATGAAAAGATAATCCACCATTCCTGAGAAATACAGATTAATATAACCTAACCTCAAAACCCTTTATATTCCCCTAAAAAGCGTGGTCGACGGAGCCCCGCTACACGGGGCTCCTAATTTCCATCTGCAGGGTTTAAAGGGACCTAACTAACCGGATGTGGGGGTGCCCCAAGTCCCGAAGGGGTCAGAGATACTTTCTTTTTTTTTCGGATGAGAAATCATTAAATGACTTCTTCCACTCTGGGCGAAGTGGGAGGGAATGTCATACTTTTACTGACTAAAACCCATCCATGTTCCTTCCTCGCCCTTTACGTTCCGGGGCCATCCCTTTTGACAGTCCCGCAGCTAGAGATACTTCCGTTGCATCCATTTCACAATATTACGGTTTCACTTCGATAGATACCAAAAAATTATGCGTAACATAAGCGTAAGCAATATGTTCGTTTGACAATCATTCGGGAGTTTACAATCTCGCTAGATAGATTACAATCTAACGAGTTTTACAATTTTACAGTGACATATACAAATTCTAATCATTCTTACTGAATCTATCTAAAATCATCAATCTACCTGTTATATAATTCTATTTCATGTTCTATTTGATGCACTAATACCTTCAAAGCCACAAATCTAATCGATAGGCTTAGTGCACCCGCCACAATCGATCTCACCGAGTTGATACTGTCCGAAACAGGTTTGTGGTCTGAATTGTTCAAATTACGCTTCCAATTGTAGACTCCATTTCTATCACAATAAGGATCTATACAAAGTACTGTAGAGGTTCAATGGTGATACATCATCCTGGCCACTAACTAATACTGGCAGCTTGGAAAATTTAAATATTTAAGTTAAAATAAAGACGATAGAGAAGATAATTGGAATGATGTATTGTCAGAGGGCCAGACTTGACATAACTTTCGAAAAAAAGATGTACTGAATATTGAAAGTTATCAAATATACATAGGTATAATATCTTAGAAGGATTCTTATTTAGTAGTGTAGCACGTCCAGTACACTACAGTACCATTATATCAGCCATAACGACGATGGACAAAGAATCGTCAACATTGGATTTATTAGTAAAAACTTATACGAAGCCAAACATAAAACTTTAAGTCCACTTGAGCGCGTTCACCTCTTTTTGTGATGAGCTAAAGAAAGGCTTATATATAATCCTATTGTAAGACGTTCTAGAAAAACGGTACGTAGTTTGAAAGCTTGTATTGTTCTTTGTCGAAGTCCACTGTCCACTCTTTTTTTATGTCGTCCGATTATATTTTCAAACCAAGGGCCTGTTTTATGTCATTCTAGAATTTTTCATTCCAACTTTATTAGATTCTAGGTGGCCTGATCTTTGTCGTCTGCTATTGTTGAATCTAAATTTTTATGGACAGTTTTGTTTAAGATCATTTTTGGATGTTATATCTTTGACTTTAATCTAAAATTTCTCTGAAAGTAACTTGGTGATATTTCGGTCTTATACATGAATTTTCTATTTCCATTGACTTCAGAATCCCCTTCTAACCCGAGGTGCTAATCAATAGGATTTGTGCACGTTAGCCGCCTCGCCGCAGTCCATCTCGGTCAGCTAATACCTTCTGCAAACCGTACCTTGTCAGACCTTGTTTTAGTTTAATGCAAGCGCTGTCAATGCCAAGTTTAGACTGACCGCTGGTGCATCTGAATTAGTTTGGGATTACTTTAGTTTTTAGGTGAGCTTATGAATGAATATTAGTCTTGTATCCATCAACTTTATGTGAGCTGAACTTTTGAAGTCTTTAACGCCTTGTTCAAACCATACGTAGAGTTGGCCGACGACTTCGCAAATGTTTGAAAAACAAAAGCGAATCAGTCGAAGACGGCTGCAGTAAATCTTTGTATATTTTATACATGATACTCACTGTCGGCGGCAGACTATTATATACGCCAGAGTTCTCGTCGAGATGACGGTTAGTTGCGCACAGTCGGTCGCGTACTAGAACTCGTAATTTGACTCGACAGAACTTTTATCAATCAATTTCATTCTAGAATTCCTTGTTCTTTTATTTACGAGTATATTGTTCAAAACTCAGCTCAGTTAATAGTACACTTAATTGTTTGTAAGGAATCCTGTTCAATAAATTATCGGGTTTTAATACAGTTGTTCGAAGCACATCTATGGTTATATCTAGAACTTTTATTATCATTTCTTTGAAACTTGGCAAGCTTGTACTGCCGGGTACAGGTATATCTGGATCGGATAGTCACGTTTAAGTTGGTATCGAAGTTTTTTTTTCCTTTCTTTAAGTTATGATGAGTTCATTCAACCTGGTTTGTGAAATTGCTTTTCTGTATTCATCATCTACCTAGCCTTTTCCCAGCAATGTTGGGATCGGCTGCCAGTCTAACCGGATGCAGCTGAATACCAGTATTTTAAATGGAGCGATTGCCTATCTGACCTTCACAACCCAGTCAATATTGACAGATCTATAACGACTGGACGAAGATGGATGTTTGAATTATATTCACTTAATTTTATTTATTGTAAAAATCAGTATCACTACATGATAAAACATAGTCCTCCGCCGCGTCTGTTTGACTGTATGTTAACGATAAACTCAAAAACTGCTTAACAAATTTTCATGAGGTTCTCACCAATAGGCAATGGGAAATGGAAGGGGAATGTTTAGGTTTATAATTTGTTAAGGTTTTGTGTTAATTGGTGAAAATATGACGACGATTGTTGGAAATGTCAGAAAAATCGAGCCCCCTTGCTCTACTCTAGCCGTGCAAAGCCGGGGCGCGGTACTAGTTTTACATAACACAATGTTACCAATAATCGCCCCTTGTCAGGACTAAGTTGAATAATAAATTAGCATTTAATTTTTGTAAAAAAAAAACTTGCTTAGTAGAGCTGTAATTGAAAACAACTGACAATTTCAGATAAACCTTATCTTTTAAATAGCTTTTACAGTAATCCCGATTCATTATTCAAATTAATTAGCAATGAAAAGCTTGCTCTAGCCAGTAAAAATCGAGCATAAAAGAAAAGTAAGGCTCCCGGACTAATCTAGGAACGGGGAAAAAGGTTTCTTTAGTGCTTTCAAGGCATTTACGGCATTAGCTTTACATAGCTTGTGCTTTGCATAAAATATTGTCGTCTAATTGAGCGTTTCAGTTGAATAGTTCCGGACTCCGGACAGTAAATAGGGTAAAACAAACTCTTTTTATATGTAAACATATATTGTCACTTCGGGATATCCTCCGTGATAATCAAATGTTTTGAGCTCCCGATATTTGGACACTGTTGCAAACGCCATGATCGCGGGTTGATTGGAGAATGCGGATGGATGGAAACTACATTGTTAGAAGCAGACAATCTGTCTACCCTCTTTCTTTGTTTTTTGTATGGCCACGTTTGTTCTTCTCCAAACTACGCAATGGCTTCTTTTTTTTTGAGTTTAGCTCTTGTAGCCTTAATACCAGTGCCATTAGGTTTTCCCATTTTGCAGTAGAGGTCATGGAGTCTGGATTTGTGTTTGGTTGATGGCAATAGGATCGCTCCTTATTACATGACACAAAACATAACTGGTAAAATGTTGGTGTACTTGTCAGGCACACCTCTACTTAACTTTCCGCGGATAATAAGGCGTTATGATAGCGAATCGTATAAAGAATATATTCTAAGATGGTTTTTATAAAGTTAACTTATTAAAAAAAGTTCTGTTTTTAACAAAATAGTACAATAGCAAAGAAAGAAGGAAAGAAAAACCATTTATTAGCCCCTACAGGACAAAACACATAAAATTAACATTATTTGCAACTATTGAAAACTAAACATAGATAAAAATCAAAAATAAAAAGAAACGAAAGGTCCTGAACGAGGCCAAAAGCTATCTCAGCACAGGTTGCTGATTAAAATAAATTCCCAAAGTGTAAAAAAATATAATTGGAGGTGCTGGGATTTGAACCCAGGACTTTCAGCATGCGAAGCAGACACTCTAGCACTGAGTTACACCACCGTACGACTGTCTGCCACTAAATTAAAACCCCATGTATTACACACTTCCATATACCATTATCACGGAATAAATAAAATTTAATTAATAACTAGCTGTGCCTTGCGATCATGGTCCGCGTGAAATTGTTATTATTATTTTAATTGGGTTTTTAAATTATTTCAAGGGTTTCTTTTCTTTTTTGCACAGAACCCTAATCTTTTTCCGGAAATAAGAGTAGCTGAAGTCACCTCTTATACCATCAGCTATGTGCCAGTAAAAATCGGTCTAGCAGTTTTGGAACAAACAATTTGAAAAATATTTTCTTTTACGTACCGTAAAAGTATGTGTTTTACAAATCGTTTCATATGAATTCAGTAAAAAGCTGTTGTTTTGACATTACAAAAATACTTAATTTTATTTATTTGTAGATAATTAAACACTATCATTATGTGATCTTAGCTCACTAGCTACACACACCACAAATGAACTTTTACTGGTTAAAAGTACAGTAGGTGTTTTATTATGACATATAGTGACAATTCTTTTCTAAATACAACCTTATTAGCTATTTTTTTTTCAGTTTATCGTCGTACATATAACTGTAAGTTAATATAACTACGGTGGTAGAAATTGGTGTTTCTATAAAAAAACATAGCTTGAAATATCCTATCCGCGTCACTTCATTCATAGAATAATCAAAGAAAGCTTTTCTGTGACGTTTTGTTTCCAACGTAAGTTAAATGTCAAACATACAGAGATAGCAACCTACCGAAACCGAACAGTAAGATATTGAAAATGTTTACTTAAGCAGAAAGTTACACTTAATCTAATTCTAGTAAATAAAAGTAATATTTTTCATAGAAAAACATTATTGTTTTAAATGTAACCTTATTAGCTATTTTTTTTAAGTTTAACGTCTATCTATAACTTACTTATAACTGTTAGTTAATATGCCTACGCTCGTAGCTATCGGTGTATGAACAAAGTTAGCTTGAAATATCCTACGCGCGGCACCAACTTTTCACTTCATTATGAATGAAGTAAAAAGATTAAAGCTATTTTTGTTACTGACGTTTTGTTTGTAACCATCTGTTAGCTCAATGTCAAACCAACAGAGATTCTATTTAACGAAACCTACTATTAGTAAGTTATTGAAAATGGACGTTAGTAAGTTCAGCACACTAGTTATTTAACTATGCTACTTATAGTTAATTTAAATACTTAAAATTATTACACAACACAAAAAAACGTTCTCCATTAAGTTGACAGTGAAACATGTAAATAACCCAGGAGTCGTTTATATAAACATTTAATCTCTAGTTTTATTTATTACCAAACTAAAATCACATGTTAATAAGATAATATGATATGTTTTTCTTAAGATAATTCTAATATTATTAAGAGCGCGTATCCAAAAAGTTGGTAACGTCGCAAATAGCTGTCAAATATTTCAAAATCAAAAATCAAAATCAAAATATTTTATTTCACATAGGCCTAGATGGGCACTTATAAAACGTCGAAAAAGGTGCACGGTTCGCGTTGGTCGATTCCATGGAGAAGAACCGGCAAGAAACTCCATGGTTACTCTTTTCAAATCATTTGGTATTACAATATTTTTATGTTTCATTACAGCATTAGTACTAAAGTATGGGGGAACAGCGTAGGCCCGACAATAGGTCGTTGCTTGCTATACAAAAAATGTAAAACAAAGGAAATATTTAACAAAAGTTAAACAGCATCCGGGAATCTAAAAGGCCTACTATGTTCACTCATTCACAAATAATAGGTAAAAAAGCATCTATACAAATGTAAGTAAATTAAAAAAAAAAAAAAAAAAAAAAAAAAAAAAAAAGAATATTTAATTAAAGGACTAACTAAATTAAACAAGTGACACAAACATTGTCATCAGTGCTGTAACTATTCTGAGCTAAATATGAGAAAAAGAATGATTTGAAAACTACTGTAATAATCTGAATCAAAAGAAAAAGAATAATGAGATTGAGAATAGTTAGAGACATCCACAAATCTGTGCCGTTTATGAGCTACCAGGGAAGCCGCATGCGCAGAAGGAATCATAGCCAAACTTCTTTGTCATCAACGTAGTCCTTGATTTTGTAATATGCTTTTTTCATAAGGACACGTTTAATATAGTTTTTGAACTTTCCATCGGTCAGTTCTATAACTGACTTTGGCAACTTGTTATAAAAGCGTATACTGTTTATAATAAAAGACTTGCTAGTTTTTGTTAATCTGAATTTAGGTATTACAATTTCATGTTTACTGCGTGTATTTTTGTTGTGGAAGTCGCTTCTAATTTTGAAAAGCCCTCGATTTTTGCGGACATATAAAATACATTCAAAGATATAAAGTGAAGGCAGAGTTAGTATATCGATCTCTTTGAATTTTTCTCTGAGTGACTCGCGAGGACCCAATTTATAAATCGCGCGGACTGCCCTCTTTTGTAGTATAAAAATGGAGTCAACGTCTGCTGCTGATCCCCACAGCAGGATGCCGTAAGACATAATACTGTGGAAATAAGCATAGTAAACTAACCTAGCTGTGGCTACATCCGTTAACTGCCTTATTTTCCTAACTGCATATGCAGCTGAGCTTAACCTACCCGAAAGAGTTCTAATGTGCGCGCCCCACTGCAATTTTGAATCTATAGTAATCCCTAAGAATACAGTTTCCGCTATAACATCAAGTTTATTGCCGTCAAGATTTAAATTTAGATCACGTTGTGGTACATTTGGTAAGGAAAATTTTAAACACTTCGTTTTGCTTGCATTCAATAAAAGATTGTTAGCAGCGAACCATTTCGAGAGAACGGTTAGACTTTCGTTAACATGTTGGACATGCGTATCTTTTCTATTTACTTTAAAAATTAGCAAAGCAAAATTAGCAAAATTATTGCAAAATTAGCAAATTAGCAAAATTATTATTTAAAATAAAAACCGGTATAACATGATTTTATTTGTATTGACTTATTTTAATTAATTTGGTAATATTAATGTATGGAAAAAAGAAATGTGGCTAACTAATGAACTAGAATTTTAATAGTGAATTGCAATTTAAACACTGAATTCGATGTTTTTTCTCATCTAAAACGAATTATTCGGTGTTACGATATTATTTATTTATTGCATTTCATTAAATCAATATTTTAGCTCTCTAATTAGCCATATTTCTTATTTACATACAGTAACATTGCGGAATAAATTAAAACAGTTAAACATTTTGACAGATATTTGGGAGGTTGTCAACTTTCTGAATGCGTCCTCTTAAGGCCCAGTTTTTGTAACGAAATAGAACTCATGAAAAAATATCTAAGAAATGAGAGGTTTTCCTTTAGAGAATTAAAAATAAAATATTAAATATTAATTACAAGAACTCGGTAGATGGCGTTGAACTATGTTACTAGATACCAAAGTCAAAACGCTTGAAAAAACACACGTTCGTTTTATGACACTTTCGTTTGCATAAGCTTCCAAATATAACCATTAGGTCCAAGTAAAATAATGTGACGTTCTGTTCCTTGCAGTAACACACTGAAATCAGCGCCATCTATTCAGCGACTAATGAAGAGTTGAAAAAGAAAATCCCTCATTACAATCATTCGCGTGGTTGTTAGAATTCTCAATACTCAATTGGATCACTTGACAAACATCAAATTTTTGACATGTTGCTACTTTACACAAACAAGTACAAAGGTTTAAGTAATAAAAAAACATATTTTACAATTGGAAATATTCTATTTCTCTCGGAATAACAATTATCGGTCCTGCATGAATATTTAACTGCAAAGCTCTTAATTCCGACTCGTATTTCTCTACAGTGGCCATACAAGGAAGTTTGAAAGACGTGCGGTGTTTTTGTATAAGTCTCCTAACAACTGATAAGTTAAATCCTTCTAAATTTTGTACGAAGCACAATAAAAGTCTTCCGTAATTTTGTTGCAAGCACAATATAGACTGTACAATTCTAAATTCGAATGTATGTATTGGAAAATACTGTCGTTTTTCTGACATTTTTTAAAAATAACGTATAGCACAGGTAAATTATGATCAAATTGTTCTGGCGTCAACTGTAATTCTGTTACAATTTTCATTAACTTCGTGGTGTCGGTCTCATTTAAAGTCTCCACATAATCTAGTAAAATATTATTTGCAAGTTCAGTGTCTAAAAACATTGCTTCGATAGTCATATTAAAATGAACGGGGTAGGCTTTACTGGCCTTTATCAGCAAATGCAGTGAGGCCCACGAATACAATCTTTTGAAGTAGACTCGAAAGAAATACTGGTAAAAGAGCTTAACAAATTCTTCATCAATACCTTTTCTTGTAAAAATATTGTCGCAGAGTTTTTCGATGGCTCTTGCTGATAAGTAAAGAGCCATCCCTGGAATCAGGACCAGAGATTCGATTGATTCCTTTTCTATGTAATTGAAGCTTCTTATAGGATCTTCTTCTATGGTGTCGTATAAGGTCCTCTCCGATGCTTGAGGGGCTGGACATATGAGTGATCCATGATAAGCATGGTCCTGTTCCAAGATTCTTCCTTCTTCATTTTTGAGATAGTTGAGGTTTATATATCTGTGGCCTATTCTGACCAGCCAATCATCTCTCGGGGCTATGGCTTCGATGCAGCAGTGTCTTGATTCATCATTTGAATGTTCCATGTTTCGATTTGCTGTTCCACACTTTGTAAAACTTTTATTTTAACTTTCACTTTATTCTTCTTTGACTCTTTAAATTTATTTTAAGCACACACAATATCGCGAAGTATTTTCGTCACAGGAAATAACTTTAGTTCTACGTCACAAAATTTAGTACAACAAGTAATTTTGGAACTACCTTTCACAACGATGGTTCGGAATATACTAAATTAATATCCTCTCCAGATACTACTACATAAGTCTCTCTACCTGCTTCTTTTGTTTTGAACGCCCATTGTCTACTCGTGGTATTTTCAATTAACTAATCGACAGTATAAGGGATTAAATTATTTCATGTTCCATTCATTAAATATTAGTTAATTAAAAACAATTAGAAAATTACCGGGTAATGAGCCTACCCTTTATTATTTCCTACAATTAGATGAGGAACTTCGGAGATAGGCAACGGAACTCCTTAATAAATGATAGCAATCCATTTTCATTTCAGCAATCCATTTTGGATTGCTGATAAAGTTTCTTTATTTTTATTTGTTTAAATATTTGAATTTGGTCATTCACTTACTAAAAGAGAATATGGTGGCAACATTTTGGAAAGCTAATGAGACAAAGAAGTCGTTTCTGTATGTTGTACGTTAAAAGTCGTACATTTATTTCGAGTAATCTGCCTTGAAAAAGTAGTGACATAGATAAAACACATTAAAACTCGGGGGGCTCGTGACGTCAGAACTCACTAAAAAATATACCAAGGCGTGAGGTATTAGGAATTTTAAAAGCGTCGTATATTCGTCAATTTTGGTTTACGTAACGAAAGAAAAAGTACGGGTCAAATATTTTTTGATAATCTGAATGACAGACCAATAGATTTTTTTTTGTCGTGTACATATTATACGAATTGATTGTCAAATTCAATTCTAAATCAACGCGAGTCAAGTCGCGGTCAAAAGTTAGTTTATATACAGGGTGTAAACAACCTCATCACGAAGCCGTCAACCAAGCATTCTGTACATCAAACTAAGTAACTTACGCAAAAATTATTGCTGGGAAACTACTTTTTTTTTGGGGGTAAAGAATCACGCTTTGTGGTAGAACTCAGTGTAACGCACTCAAAACATTGTGCTGATGGATGGATTGAATAGTACAGGATTCATGAAAGTATTTAAAGTTAATAAAAATCATTTAAACTTGTGAAAAAGTTGTAACATTGACCCCCAATATCTCCGTAACTAGAAGTTTCCCAGGTATGGTGTAAAACAAAAAAAAAATATCGGTTTGACGGAGGAGGACAATAGTGCTTATTGGCATTGTTAAGAAGTGTTTCACCCTATATGTATGTATGTTTGTGTGTAATTGTAGATATGTTCATTTCTATCATCGTTTGTGAAGCTAAAGCTGTGTTGTTTAATTATTACACTGGGTTAATATTAGGTCGTTCTGGAACCGAAAGCCATAAATTCGATCGTCGAACTCAATTCGATTGGGACTATTTTTTTTTTAATATAAAAAAATAAGTACTTATAATTTTTGTTCTAAAAAAAACACTCGGTTCGGACCCAGCACGGTGTAGCGTGCGTCATCCTTTAATCATTAAAGTCTCTAATATTAAGAAATTCTTAGTACTCTTTTGTAGTATAAACAAACAAGAATTTTCGAAGGTAAAACATATTTCTTGGAAGGATTACCACTCTTTTGTTTTAATGGATTTTATGATACTATTGAAAACTATACTATACTATACTATTGATCCGCCTTTGTACAGTTTTTACTTGTGCATAAAGTTTTAATAAATAAATAAATAAATATGTTTTACTACACATTTTTTTTACTTAAGAAGGCAGTTACATTTATTCTTATTCTGGTTCCAAAAGTAACATTTCTCATAGAAAAATATTATTGTTTTAAAGGAAACTATAAAACAGTTTTATATTGTAATTTGTCAGTCCCTTGTCGCCTCAGCGCGCAGCGTAATAAATAGACGTAGATTTACAAGTTGTTTCATAAATCACAGTACATGTTGACTTTTGATGCCTGATTTTGTATTTTATTTGGGTTTCTGTGGTAAGGTGGTAGTTAAGTATGACAAATGTATTATCATGAATATCATAAATCTTGGGATGAAACGAATTTGTATAAATTATTACTTTTTTTTTCGAGAAAGGTGAGGAGGGGTTATGAATGGCAAACTATATTGCGTTGCGAGGGTGTCAGATGTCATAGTGGATGATAAGTTTGTAAATATTTGTGTTTTTATGGTTCCGTAACTCAGTCGGCAAAAACGGAACCCTTATAGGATAATTTTGTTGTCCGATTGGCACAAGCCTTTTTCTGAGGAACCCGTGGAGGTATCAAACTAAAATTAATATCAAATACTCAGATATGCGACCCCTTCTTGGAGCAAAATTGAAAACCGAACATGGAAGTTAACGCAATCAAACAAAATTACCATTTATATAAACAAAAATGTCCTCAACTCATTCTTACTAGTTATGAGATATACAATGAAACCTAATCAAACAAAAATAATAACATATTTATCACACAAGAAACCATATTTCAGCACAACACAGTTAATAAAGAATTTCATTATCCTTTATGAGCCCACGTGGCTTCCTATAGGGCAACACATTATGACCTCATTAACACTTTTATTGAGCTCAAACCGTGTGTCCTTACTGTTATTAGCAGATAAACAACGCCATTAGAAGGTTATATGACTACTTTTTTTGTTATATTTATGTCAGTTTGGCTGTGACTTCTAAGCAGCAGTGGCCCAGTGGTGGCGGCGCCGACTTCCGAATAAGTCGAATAAGTCGTGGGTTCGAAGCCAGGCAGGCGCATTAGTTTGTGTAATTTATTCCATCACCACTGCTCTCAAAAAGGTGAAGGAAAACGTCGTGAGAAAACCGGTATGTCCTCGAACCAAAAATCCGAAGACAGTGGCATCTACCAATCCGCACTGGGCCATCGTGGTGGATTACAGTCCATTCTCTCTCATAGAGAGGAGGCCTATGTCCCAACAGTGGGAACATTAATAGGCTGGTGATGATGATGACTAAGTTATGGATCTAGTGACAGGATATTATCAAATCTTGGTTGTATGAACGTATTCATGACTAATTATCATCAACATCTAGTATTTTTCCAACTATGTTGGTCGGCTTCCAGTCTAACTGGACGCAGCTGAATACCAGTATTTTACATGGAGGAACCACCGTTTGATGACAGTAGCCTCACACCTTTTACAGGGTACTTAAACATAAGTGTCGAAATGTCGGTATTACTGTTAGGTACAGCAGCTCAGATGAGGAGCTCGTAGCTAACTAATATCAGCCGCTCGGGTCGATCTTTAGGTTAAGCCATGCTTGCCTAGGTTGGTCTGTGGATGGGTGACCACCCTTACAAACTGAGTTTCCTCCGTGCCTCGGAAAGCACGTTAAGCTGTTGGTCCCGGCTGTCATTTGTCCATCTTTGACAGTCGTTACAGGTGGTATCGTACCAGTGGTATCAGCAGTCGTACCAAGAGGTATCGTATTTCCCAGTATAAACTGGGTTGTGGAGGTCAGATAGGCAGTCGCTACATGTAAAATACTGGTATTCAGCTGCATCCGGTTAGACTGGAAGCCGACCAACATAGTTGGGATAAGGCTAGGCAGATGATGATGATTGTTAGGTACAGTTCTGCCTAACTCTTCAAGGATTACAGGCATCGTGCAGAAACGCAGACCATATAATCATAACCATCATCATTTCAGCCGAAAGACGTCTACTACTGGAAATAGGTCTCCCCCATGTGTCGCCACACTGACCGGTCTAGTGCGACTCACATCCAACGGATTCCCACAGACCATTTACCTTCTAAAATTCATGTGGGGCAATCTTTGGGGACTTTCGATTGAAGGGAAAAGCAATCAGCTACGGCTACACGTAGCGCTACGGCGTACGTGATGGTCACACGAGTTCCATGATTTTTGTTTACTCAAAAAGCGCTCAACGCACCGAAAGAAGTTTTCACTTCAGAAATCATTGTACTAGCGACGAACGTAGCACTTTTCCAGCATACTGCGTACAGCTCTAATAAGGAAGAGGAGTGTTTTTAATTAACACTTTCTTCATTCGTATTCTAATGAAGTTTTCATTCGAAAAAGAGAGCGCCAGCTAATATCGTACGTTTTATTATATTTTTTTGCGTTTTTTATTCAATCGACTCCGATAGGTTTTTCTTTTAGCGAATGAATTAAGTTATGAAAATGGGTGAAGCTATTTTTTAACCCCCAAAACGACGTGGTGTTATAAGTTTGACGTGTCTGTGTGTGTGTGTCTGTCTGTGGCATCGTAGCTCTCGAACGCCGATTTTGATTTTTTTGTTTGAAAGGTGAATTAGTCGGAAGTGTTCTTAGCTATGTTTGATAAAAATCAGTCCAAGATGGACGGATTACATATTTATTCAACAACTCCCTCAATATGCGTATCAAATGAAAGAGATCGATTAGTAGAATACTATACGCTATAATATATTTAAAATCCAAGATGGCCGCCACCACAAAATCGTGATTTACATTTTTTTTTCACAACTCACTCAATACGGGTATCAAATGAAAGGGCTTGACTAGTAGAATCATATACCTGAAATTATGACCCCATGTGTCGGCGGCTTTTTAAATATTACATTTTATGTAACTTGTTAGAGTCCTTCAACGCGAACAATCTTCAAAATAGTGGTATTATGTTTATGAAAAAATACATTACCTGTCGGGTTCAAATATTGGAAACCGACCTGGGGAAGGGCTAGGCATACGATGATGTTGGACGAAAGTCGATAAAAACTGTGTTATGGCTGTTAGTCGCTTAACACATTTAATGTACGTTTACAAAAAAAATCTAGCTCCATCTCCTGTCCTGCCCTCTAGCCCAAAAACATGCAGCCGAAGTGACCTCTGCGCTGCCTAAGACCACGCTGTGGATGTGGTGAAGTTCTGGGTTAACAAAATATAAAAATTGTCGTGGCGGCGACAAGAAGAAGATGTAAGTAAACTAATTTAATAGAAAACTATACTTCGTTTCATATTGTTTACATTAGCGAACTCTTGAACTTACAATGTTACGATTATATTAGCTAATTAATCTTTGTCTACTAAGGGCCGTTCTCTTTAACTTACTTACGTATTGTATTGTACAACGGGCTGGTGTCCGCAACTCCACGTCAAAGCGCGTATTTTGCGTATTCAGAGCTACTTATAATCCACCACGCGGGCCCAGTGCGGGTTGGTAGATGTCACATGTCTTCGAATTTTTGGTTCTAGGACATGCCGGTTTCCTCACGATGTTTTCCTTCACCGTTTTGAGAGCAGTGGTGATGAAATAAATTACACAAAGTAATGCGCCTGTCTGGGTTCGAACCCACGACTAAACTGTTCGTCAGTCTAACTGGGCCACTGGGTTCACTGGGCCACCGCTGCTCTAAAATCTTGAAATATCCTGTTTGCATTACAAAAATCAAACAACTTTTTCAGTGACGTTCTGTTTCTTACGGTCGGTTAAGGTCAAACAAACAGATAGTAACCTTCCGTTATCTGTTAGTTAGTTATTGAAAATGACCGTCAGTCGGTACGTAGGTTGAGGTGGCAAGAACGTGCTAGGTATCTTATGTAGAAAGAAAACTTGTTTTCTTTAAATAATTTTCTAAGTATTTTTATCCCTTGATCATATTCATCTATCTTGATCGATTCTAATCTCGCTGAAATATTCCTTCTTTTCATACTCTTCAGCACATTTATGTTAAAATCTACTTTATCCTCCATTACCATGTTAAAATGTAGAAAAAATACGTGACGTACATTAGCGTCACGTCAAGATGTCGGTTTGTTTTGATTGATCTAACTCGTTCTAAGTATTACTGAGTTCACTGACGGTCTGCCAGTTTTCACCCTAATGCCCTATAAAATAAGGTTGAACTCGGTAGTACTTTAATGATGTAAAGACTAAAGAAGTATGGTTAGGTACCGTAATTTAATCTGGTTTTCATAATAAATAAAATATCGCTGGACATTAACACGCAGCGCCATCTAGTGCAACACTAAGTAAGGCTTGTAATAATCTTAGTGTAACGTTCAGTAAGATTTTTGTAAGTTAGTTTTTTGGATTTTTTTCACTGTTTTACTTGATGATTTCTTGGTTTTTTGACAATCAATAAAGATACGTATTTCAAACATTTTTTTTTTATTCAGCGTAAAGCGTAAATGCATGGCTTAATTTGGTTTAACAACACAAACAAACATTTTTATTAATGCTTATGACTTATTTTAAGCAGTTGTTTTGGTAGCTGGTATCTAACATAAATAAAGAGGTAAAATTTAACTGTTAGTTTGCATGTAAGAGGTAATCTTCGGAATGACTGATCCGATCTAAAAATTCCCTCACTTATAAAACGTTCCCATGGGTTAATTTCCGTACATAACAGGAGCCGCGGGTAAAAGTTAGTATATCATAATCCTGAAAACTGTACAGTAAGAAAGCAACAAACGTTTAGATGAGCATCTAGCACTTTCTACAGTTGACATATTACAAAATCCTTAATATCCGGCCTAGCTTAGAATTTCAGTACAAACAAACCGCTATTTTAAGCAAAGTACGAAACAATGACCCAGAAAAAAGTATTCGTCGCGACAGACAAATGGTTTCGTCTTCCAATTTTCAAAGACTTCATTCTTCCCTCCATTTTATACATTAGCCGCGTTAAAAACAATTTTTCTTCTTAAACGAGACTTTATAGTTAGTGATACTCAGTGAATGGGCTCGATTGCCAAGAGTTTGGCCGTGAAATATCGAAAAACCATCAATTTGCATAGCTATTGGCCTCAATGGGCTCAACTTGGCTGTTTTGAGGTCTGCCAACTAATTTGGGAACAAAAGGCTGCAGTGTATTTACATTTGACGATCCCTTTTTGTTGTTTTCTGTAAAGGAGATGAGATCGGAAATCTTGTGTTGTGGTATTTAACTTTTATCAGGCTGCGGATACACGCATAAACTTATTAACACAAAATTCAAAACTGTTTTGCTTCCGTCTCGTCCCAAGAGATTATAAGAAGAACCGTAGAGCGGACATAAGGACTTTTTTCGTACAAAAATTTTGATTCAGAACATTTTAACCCCCGACGCAAAAACGACGGGGTGTCATAAGTTTGACGTGTCTGTGTGTGTGTGTGTCTGTCTGTGGCACCGTAGCGCCCGAACGGATGAACCGATTTTGATTTTGTTTCTTTTTTATGTTTGAAAGGTGAATTAGTTGGAAGTGTTCTTAGCTATGTTTGATAAAATCAGTCCAAGATGGCCGCCGCCACAAAATGGCGGATTACATATTTATTCAACAACTCCCTCAATATGTATATCAAATGAAAGGGCTTGACTAGTAGAATACTATACACTATGATAAATTAAAAATCCAAGATTGCCGCCACCACAAAATGGCGAATTAACAAATTATTATCTATTTAACTTTTAGTACAATGTGTCGGGGTTTTTTTTTTAATTTTTAATTTAATTTTGATTTTGACGCACGAATGCTTTTTAACAAACGCGCGTTTGACAACAGAAAATAGTACATTTTGATACAAGTGGAGAAAGTTTGTTATTGTAGTTCGAGGCGGAATTATTTTTGAGCCGAGAACTGCAATAACAAATGTCCACGTGTATCAAACGACGTTTTTCAATACACTTTTGAAGAAATAAAATAAAAGAATGAAAAATATTATAAGTAGCCTAAGTATAGGCATAGGAAAAAATGACAAAAAACGCACGTGTGTGAAATACACTGCATTTTGAACCTAATCGTAGTGCGAAAAGAACCAGTTTTCGAGGAAGTGTATTGAAAAACGATTTGTTATTAAGTGGTAACTAGTATAAGATTACGATTTTCTTCGACTTCTCCCGTCTATCACTCGTAAATATTTGAATACTACTCGTGGCTTCTGCCAGCGGCTACGCCCGCGTGAAGTTTGATAATTGTCCCATAGGATCTTACTACCTGGATAATAAGTATCCTAGGTGTTAATACAGGTCATTATCTGTGTGCAAAATTTCATCCAAATCCATTCACTGGTTTTTGCGTGAGAGAGCAACAAACATCCATACATCCATCCATACTCACAAACTTTCGCATTTATAATATTAGTAGGATAAGATATTTTGATTTGTTCCTAACTGGGTCAGATATGGCAGTCGCTCCATGTAAAATATTGGTATTCAGGTGCATCCGGTTAGACTGGAAGCCGACCCCAACATGGTAGGGAAAAGGCTAGGTATAAATGATGGTGCTCGTAAATTTTTGATCGTCTTCGGTGTTGTCACTTTCTCAGGTTTTTCGTTATTATGTTTTTGTGGCATGTGCCAAATAAACGTGTTTCCCTAATTCTGCTTTCATATTACTTAAGTCAATGACTCAACCAGTGCAGTACATAAGTCGTAACTTAATTGCAAAACATAAGAGCAATTAATTAATTATTTTTTTAATTCCATTCTAGTTTGGGATTTGCGAATGTATTTGGATCGTACCTCTTTCTCTTAGATAGGTCAAAGGTTTACGCTGAAACATTTGAAGCATTTATTTAATTAGGAACAAAGTTGCTTTACAAGAAAAAAAAAACGTAATTAAAAATATTCTTAAACTTTCCTTTTTCTTGGCAAGGCGTAGCGTAGCGTCTACAACGACTTTTTCAATTTTTTTTCTTTGTTTTTTAATACTTTAATAAGCCTCTTTGTTCAGCCATGAAAAGGCTTCCATTCAGTAATTTTGAAACACGTGCGGTGTGCCGGTTAATTGTGCCAGTTTCAAGAAATCACTCAACCAAACCAAATATTATAAAATGCAAAGAATCAAGGCTTTCAAAAATTCTATGGAAGTCGAAGTTTCTTACCAAATTAAAAGTTCGAGCTTAAAAAAGTGACCAGTAACTAATAGGCATGACGATATTATCAAAAAATTGCAAATCTATTTAGTGCGTCAGTTCTGTTTTTGTAAATCAATAAATTTTAACAATGATAAAACGCATGAAAACTCGGGAGTGGGGGCTCGTGACGTCAGAACTCACTAAAAATTATACCAAGGCGTGACGCCAGTGAGAAGGACAAACATATATTGCTGCGTCTGCACATCGTCCATATAGTGCTCTCTTCCACTGGTGTCGTACCGAAATCTCTTATGCAAAGCTTGAACACTTTACACATGCCGCCCCACACACTTCATCTGCTCCAAAAAGCCACAATTCATTACCCGGAAATTTTTAACTTCTTGTGCAATAACATCAACATTCTCCATTTAAATTTCCCCCTATAAACTTGGCTCTGGCCATGGGTAAGTTTTTGTACCCACCGAGAGAAAAAAATGAAAGAACAAGAAATAATAATTATAATCGTTTATAATATTTATTTTATGAAGAAATATTTTAAAGTGTAATTTATAATTATGTAAAGAAATGAATCAAGGAAATACTCGTAATCATTTTATTATCAGGCAACTAAGGCCCATAGATAAAATACACACAGTAATATTTATAATAACAACTTTAATAAACGAATACAGATTGTAAACCATAAGAATCTAAAACTATTCACGTAACGTTGACGACGCCGGCGGCGCGACGGCGTCTTGTTTCGATGCGTGGTGTCGGTAACCGTCCTCGGAAACGTCGGTATACGACACCCTTCGGCCAAAAGTCCTCCTTCATGCAGGTCTGTAGATGGTAGGTTGGAACTCGTACCACGAATGACTTTGTTGTGGCGCGATTCCAAACTTTCAACCTCAGAGTCCAGTTGGTCTTGGTCTTCACTTTGACATACTGCACTACTTCCTCAGTTGTAGTGGAGTGATACAGACGCGAAATGTACAGCTGCGTGGTAGGCACAGCAGGACGCAGCAGCATGTTGGATCCACTCGGTGCGGTACCGCACAGGTTATGAGAACAGGGCATCTTCTTCTTCTTTTCTACTTTAGTGAAGCCCTCCTCATCAACTTGGCTCATTCTTGGCGCGGAGCTATGGACCGCAGTCAGAGCAGGTTGAGTACCCACTTTCCGTTTTTCCCCTTTTCTGATTTGTCGCTTAGGCTGCGACGCATCAGATTTGCCGCTGGTGAGGATAGAAACATAGCCCAGGGACATTTTGTGGTCGACTTACCTACGTGTGACGTTTCCGCAGCCGGTATTGCGGCGCGGGTGATGACGGCGGCGGGCGACGCTTGCTCAGCGTTATCGGCAGCTGGTGATGCACTTGTGTTCGCCGATTCAAAACTGCCGACGGTTGCAATTTGCCTGACGTGACGTGAACTTTGAGGCTTCAGGTGATAATGCTATTTCTGCACGTAGTTCAGTATTGTTTTTTTTTTTCTGACCTCCATTCTGGACTGCATGCTGATGGTCATCATCGCTTTCAAAGAACTGATGTATTTAATTAGCAGCCGTATAGAATAGATGTATGAACGTGGACAAGGCGAAAGGAGTATGTAAAGATCGGTTTGCATTTTGAAGTTACTGCCCACCCTCACGGGAAAATGTCACGGGTATATGAATATATGGACTATTTTAAAATATCAAATGATTCCCACAGACCTCGGAATGGACAATTTGGGAATCAATAAAACGCAAATTGGAAAAGTATTAAAATAATTACGCGCCATTAAAACTGTTAATTTGTTAAGTTAAAATTAAATGGAGGATGAAACGAGCTTTTAATTGGAAAAGGTACCATGTGTTCGATAATTCGATTAGTGGTTGAAATCATTATCGCTTTGGTCGAATTTTCTACTCGGGTTCTCATAGTTATATGACTAACTAGCTTCTGCCCGCGACTTCGTACGCGGATCCTGTTGCTTATGCCAGCACCAACGGGGTCGTCAAAATCGAAGAACTGAAACGTCTGATGTCGAATGAATACTAAGAGCCTGGGGAAGGGAAAAGCGGATTTTTCCCATCTGAGCAACACATACCGTTTGTTTCTTTTCGCCATTTAACAGCTTCACAAAAAGTACAATTTTGAACCATAATATGTGGCGTATTCAATCATAGGAGTATATACATAAATGCACCCCGTTCCTTATCAACCCAAGGAAGGTCGCCATGCCCTACGGCTATATCTTGAGACACATCCGATTCTTCAGATGATATCGACATTCTGTTCAGACAATGTCGAATTCGATCAGAATTCAAACGTTCGTTGCGCTCTTCATCTGTCTCTTCATGCCGTACTCAAGCAATTCTTTCTCTCTCACTTTCTAACTGATTACGAATATTTTGTTGTGTGCGTGTTCGGGGCAATGTACGAGTATGATAATCTCGAGCAGCAGTTAGTCGCGCATCACGTTCATCACTCGTTTCAAAAGACCTGTTAGTAGATGTGCGAATACACTGAGAACTCAAGCGTGATTCTGTATCGGTAAACGTTTCCGACTCGCGAGACAATGCATGACGTACACGATCAGCCAGTCGCGCATCTATTCTTCACTGGTCTCTAGAGATCTGGATGTAGATGCGTAAATACGCTAAGAACGCAGGCGTGCTTCGCGATCCGAAGAGGTTTCCACGGAGCAAGTTGCAGCCTGGTGTTCTCGAACAGCATCAAGTCTCTCCTGACGCTCTTCGGTAGATTATTGGGATCTTATGATCCTCAATCTTGTAGCTCCTTTGGAACATTGGGAAAGATTTGACCACTTTCTAGGCATGGTTATAGTTTTGTTGTGAAGATATCTAATCAATTAAAATCTAATTGACTGCTCCCCTGCGTTACCGGGTAGGCTACCGAGTCACGAAGATAAATGGAAACGGAAATTCAATACTCAAATAACATAAACCCGAAGACATATTTATTCGATAAAATTAAATAATAAATGGGAGTTTTGGCCAGTCGAGTCAAATTTTCATTGATATACAATCGTCATCGAAAATCAGTCCTAAACTGTTACAGCCGCGCAACCGCGTGGAGATACTCCCAGTTTATGTTGAATTTTTGTGAGAATAATGCATGAGTCCTGTGTTAAATAAATTATATGTTTAAATAGTGTAATTGGCTCCGGCCGTTCTATTTAAGTAAGTAAATAAATAAATAAATGTTATATATATACAGTGAAATTAGTGATAGCTTTGCAATAATTTTCACATCAAATGTTTCTGACCTTCGATTTTTTCTAAGTCAACAGGAAATGCCCATCAGACCGAACAACTTTTGCTAAGACGTCATTCCTATATGTGTTATGGTGTAGCTGGGCTATTGGAGTTCCACAACAGGTGTCCCAGATCTTCGATTTTTATAAGTCAACAGAGAGTGCTCATCAGATTGAACAACTTTTGCTAAGACGTCATTCCTATATGTGTTATGGTGTAGCTGGGCTCTTGGAGTTCCACATCAGGTGTTCCAGATCTTTAAATTTATTCTCTCAGCAGAAAATGCTCATCACGTGGAACAATTTTTGCTATGGTGTCATATTTGTATCTCTTATAGTTTAGCTGGTCTGTTGCGGTTCTGCATCAGGTGTTCAAGTTCCCAAGATAAATTATAGCTTATAGCTGACCAACGCAACTTCGTCTGCGTCACATAAATAAGAGAGAGAAACGAAAGGAAAAAAAAAACCCGTTTTTGCAACATTTTTCATTCCTGCTCCGCTCCTAATTGTCGTAGCGTGATGTTATATAGCCTAAAGCCTTCCTCGATAAATGTGCTATCCAACACAAAAAGAATTTTTCAATTTGAACCAGTAGTTCCTGAGATTAGCGCGTTCAACCAAACAAACAAACAAACTCTTCTGCTTTATAATATTAGTATAGATGTTTCGGAAGTGTCCTTTATTATGTTGAAGGTAAAACAAACGAAATGAAAATGAGGTTAGTGATTATCCGTCCATCCGGATAATTCTCTGAAAATTTTGCATGTTCAAATTACTTTATGAAGTTAACTGTTTGAATCTCAGTCACCGTTATTTCTCTATACAGGGTGTAAACAACTTCATCACGAATCCGTAAACCAAGCATTCCGTACATCAAATTAAGTCATCATCATCATCATCATTTCAGCCGAAAGACGTCTACTGCTGGATATAGGCCTTCCCCAAGTGTCGCCACATTGACCGGTCCCGCGCGACTCGCATCCAAAGGATTCCAGCGACCTTCACCAGTTCATCGGTCCACCTAGCGGGAGGTCTTCCAACGCATCGTAAATTAAGTAACTTTACACAAAAACTTTTGATGGGAAACCACTTTTTTTCGGATGAAAAATCATGTTTTGTGGTAGAACTCAAAGTAACGAACTCTAAAATTGTGCTGATGGATGAATTGGATAGAACAGGGGCCGTGGACGTGTTTATAGTAAAAATTTTGCAATACAAACTTGTATAAAAAAAAAACTTGTCAAAAAGTTGGACCCCCAAAGCTCCGTAACATGACGGTTCCCAGGTATAGTGTAAAACAAAAAAAAAACGCGATGACGAGGAGAACAAGTGCCTTTTGGCTTCGTTAAGAGATTTTGTACACCCTTTATAATAAAACAATTTAATTTTGTATTAAGAAAAAGACGGTGAAAACGTTGAACTTCAATATCTCCGTAACTAGAAGGTTCCCAGGTATGCTCCAGAGAAAAACTAGGGTTTTTGTTCAGTAACAGGACTTCAGGGGTAAAAAACGTATTGCTCGGCAATGGTTTTTTCTTAGATTTTAGTCGCTATTTTATTTTTAGGTAACATATAAAATAAACTCTCCAAACTAATTAAACATAAAAATCGTTTTCTTCATAAATAAGTCTTTCATTCTTACTTTAACTTTGACTTTTCCAAACAAAAAAGAGCAAAAATAATAATGTATTCCAAAAAACGCTACTGATCCAGACATTTTTCATGGAACAACTATATTTTTAGAGAGGTTGAAAAAATTTAATCTTCACTATTAAAATACTTTCATCAAGAGTCTAAATCAAATTACGTTTAACAAGATAAACGTTACTTCTCATAAAAGTTGTTTGAGTATTACATTTTGAAGTTTCATATGACTTTTGGCGTTCCAAGTAACGTAGATTAAACGGTCAGTGGATACGAAACTAGGCACTATTTTTTTACTGTGACCAATTTCGACTCGGCTAGCGCGTAGTTGGTCACAGTTCTAACCTAACCATCCTATGTGGTTGGAGTGAACGGAATCCCTTCCCCATTGTTTTTTACGACAAACGGTTAGTTGGAGACAAACAACACCACTAGACACTTTTAAGCTTATATTAAGGTGTTATTTATACAGGGTGTAAACCACCTCATCACAAAGCCGTTAACCAAGTATTCTGTACATCAAATTAAGTAACTTTACGCAAAAAATATTACTGGGAAACAACTTTTTTTTTTGAGGTTATAAATCATGTTTTGTGGTAGATCTCAATGTAACGCACTTAAAACATTGTTTTGATGGATGGATTGAATAGTACGGGGGTCGTGGAGGTGTTAAAAGTTAAAATCTTACAAAAAAAACTTGTAGGTATTTAAAAAAAAACTTGTCAAAAAGTTGTAACTTTGACCCCCATATCTCCGTAACTAGAAGGTTCCCAGGTATGGTGTAGAACAAAAGAATGATCGCAATGACGGGGAGAACAAGTGCCTTTCGGCTTCCTGAAGAGCTGTTTTACACCCTTTATACGATAGAATTGAGAAAATAAATGATTTGCGAAAATAGCACATAATTGGCTAATATTTTGTCTTTTTTTTCTGTGCCCCGTTACGACACTCTAACCAAACATTCCTCAAAAACAGTGTTTCCTGTTTTATCGACACATTGACGCAGTGGTTGAGCAATTGGCTGCTACACTGCGTGTTGCTGGTTCGATCCCAGCACCGAACACAATTATTTATATGACCTACAGGTAGTTGTTCTGGGTCTGGTTGTTTGTTTAAGCGAGCTTATTCATTTGTAAACTTACCTACGATACACCAGAAATTCCTAGTGAGGGGCAAAGTTTAAAAAAAAAAACTAGTAAGAATCCCACAAAGACTAAATTAAGCTCCGACAAAACGTTAATAAAGAGCCTCTATCTAAGTTTTAATCTCGTTCTACCCACTGCAATGTTGCACATTGTATTATACGATCCACAAGCTCGCTTTCTTCCTGCTCATATAAAAATGCATTGCATATTCCCGGCTTTTATGTAAAACAGTTTCTGAACTTAAGCCTTTTTACCGCGGAAAAGAGAAAAAATGTTTCAACGGAGAAATCTCGTTCTTACTTTATACTAGGATTTGTACGTTTCCTTGATTTCGCCTGTTCATTGCTATAGTCGTTTTGGCGGGGGAATTCTTGGCAAGCGCGGTTGGAGCCTCGGGTATAATAGTGCCGGTTGAATTTCAAACAGTTCCAACGTTTCGAGTTCCTTGGCTGTGTTCTTAATGTTTTAAATTTATTTTTTGTTCTAATTTGGAACGTGTGTTCTGTAATGTTACTGGCAGTTTAGATCACGTTTGTATTTATTTATTTGCAGTTAGGTGCGGCATCCGTAAACAATGATGGCGTATGATTTTCAGGTCATCCTGTTCTGACACAGGCCGTTCGGCAACTTTGAATTTATAAAGGGTATAAACGTTATAACATTTATAACAAGTTATAACATTTAAAACTTTATTTTAAGAACGTGTGTGAAAAAGTTTCCGAAACCACTAGTTACGGAAATTTTGGTTCAGTTAGGTTCCTAGGTATGGTCCAGAACAAAAAATAAAAAAAAATATCACAATGACGGGATGAACAAGTTCCTCTCAGATTCGTTAGGGTGAAAGCGTTTACACAATTATAATCATCATCATCGGGTGACAAAGGTCGAGGAACGATTTTGACCTTGAAAAAGTCGTTCCTCGACCTTTGTGAACTTGGAGGATTTTATTGATGATTTTGATGGTTATAATTCTGTAACTACATACGTCTTACAGTCGCAAGCAATATTTTCATTAATATACAACCTACCACTGGCCTGCAAATTGCAAATAACGTAAGAAAATTTGAATTTCGCAGGCTACCCTGGAGCATCAGCGTTAAGGGTGTTTTTCTACCCTTTATTAAGCCGTCTGAAAGTGGTGAAAAGTTGTGTGGTAATCGGCTATCGTGGTGCGGACATGTGATGCGGAGGAGTGAGGAAAATATGGGGTAAGAATATAGATGGCTATAAAAGTAGAGGAAGACCAAAGAAACGATTGATAGACTGTGTGAAAGATGATATGATTAGAGATGACTGGGCTTATTCCATTCCTCGAATCCCCCTAAAAGTCCCCCCAACGGGGAAAAGTGGAATCTAAAAAGAAAAGTTTAGAATTCCCCCTGATAATCCCCCTTAGGGGGGAAAACTGGAATGTAAAAAACAAGAGGTCTAAAATTCCCCCCTGAGGTCCCGAAGCCTTAATTTGGATGACAAGTGATAGACAAAATTGGATGTAAAGACGCAAATAAATTGGGATAAGGGAAAGAGAATGGTGATAATGGTGATTTAGCCGTTCGGTTATGCCAAAAATACCAACCCAGACATGTGTGTTGCGTCTTTAATTATATCATGTTTTTTACCACTGAACAAAAGTTATTGCATAAGGAAATACTCAACATAGACTATATACTATAAACTGAATACTCAACACCAAAAAGCGCAATTCCACAAGCTGGTACACCCACCACCTGTCGTCGTATAAGTTTCATGTGTACGTGTACGACATCCCGATATGAACGTCTACGGTGCTCCAATAAATGTAACTGTTTCATAACAGAGGTGAGTATGGAGAGATACAACATACATTTTTAAATTGTTAGGGTGTGTATTTCAAAATGATAAAATTTTGAGGCACTTTGTTCACCACACGGTGATAGTAAACATTTTTTTTTAGTAACAGTACAGATACAATTCGTCACCCGAACTGACTCTTTGACTGATCTACTTATGAAATTCGGTTATTGCTTAATTAACATGCTCTCCGAGGCGCATAAGGTACTCGGTATTGTAATTTTTGTTTTTTTACATGGGTTTTATACTTACATTTTTATTTACATTAACCTGAAATTTAAGCATTCGTCCTCGCCAGGTAGCTGCATGATCATTACCTGGAGGTTTAGCATTACTAATACGCTGAAATTGGTTCTATTAAGGCTTTCATGTAAATTATGTATCTCTCTTGAATCTTTATTTACGTTTGTAATAGTGACAGGCCTAGTTTTATTTTTAATTTAATGCTGGAGCTAGTTGTAGGTCGTATAGGTAAATCATATATCGATCTCATTATCTTTTCTTTTTGTTATGTTCTAGAAATTAATTCCAATTTATAAAAAGTCAATCATCTGACGATGCGGCAGCCAGGTGGTAAAAAATTCTGGCTGCTTTTGGTGCTGGTACCGACAAAAAGCTTGGCAGTGCTCTCAGCTTATTATGTGGTCGCTAAGCCAGCGATGCTTAGCTCGGGCGTTAGTCTGAAGCCCTGATGCAAGAAGTTTTCTACTTCGAACCTGGATACTGACGGCGGGTAACCCTCAGTCCTCTGGTAGCACCCTACCCCCCGAGGTTGGCGACTTCAGCGAGCCTGACACTCTGACAGCGGGTAACCCTCAGCCCTCCTCTGCAATCTGCGAGCCTTGGACCCGGAACGTTCATTTTACATTTGAAGAAACTCTTGGACTCTCACTTCATTTGATCATCAACTATCTTACCTCGGCTTCCCTAAAATAAAAATAGTATTGTCATCTCATCCCTTGCCATTTTTCATTTAAACCGAACCTAGTGACTTTACATTTTCCTCATCCTAGGATGTTAAACGTTACAGTATGTAATGGATAAGAGTAAGTGTTAAACGTTACAGTATGTAATGGATGTTAAACGTTACAGTATGTAATGGATAAGAGTGCGGTTATTTATTATTGAGCCACGAGCCAAAACAGTTTCATTTGTTCTAAACTCGCAATAAACGTTTGCAAGCACTTACTTCGCTTTAATCCAAATCCCGCTGCTATACCAATTTAACACAAAATAGAGCGTTACATAAGGTATTCCCAAACACCCGTCCCCCACACTAGGGAATCGAGTTTAGCGTGCATTCTGCAGCATAGTGCATGCTAATGATGTTTGTTCGCCGCTAATTAGCTCGGGACCGAACTGACCCGAACGAACGTGCGACAATCACATGTTCGACACAAACTAATTTAAAAGTTAGGTTGCTACGAAAATTTTTAGCGGAAAGGATTACGTTGCTACGGTGCTACGGCGTAGTTGTAAACTGACGTCACATTTGTATCTTGCTACGCTGTCGTAGCAAATATTTGCTACATTACACTTATAGTAATTATTACTTACATTTTGATTTGTAGTGTTTTTTTTCTGTATTTTTTTTTGTAGTGTGGGATATCTAAGAACATATTGGTACGGTGCTACGGCGTAGCTCATAAGATGACTTCATATTCATATCTGGCTACGCCATCTTAACTCGTATTTGTCTTCTGCGGGCCTAAAATCGCCGCTTTAGCAGAATTATAATGTTAATCACGAAAAAAAAAATGAATTCTTAAAATGGACTTTATAATCTTTTTTTCTTTAAGTAAGTTAAAGAATTTTATTTTTTTAAAGTGATTCATATTATGATTCTCCTAAAGCGGCCATTTTAGTCCCCCTGTGCTCTACTCCTCTTAATTATTAACCCTTTTTAACACAGTAGAATAAAAATTTCAATTAATAGAAGAAAAAGGTAAAAAGAGGTTAATAAATAGAAAATCATTTATTAGCTCGTGGTTAAATAATAACAGCCGAACGGATCGATCTTCAAGGTCAAGTCTCATTGCCAAGGTCGATCTGTGGATGGGTGACCATCATTATATAAGTCAAAGTCAAAACATTTATTGTGAACCAAGTGTACAATGTGGTGTTATGATATGGTAGTACTCATGACTTAGCGGCCTTTTATAAGCAAAGCAATTTCTCATTCGCCTGCCCTTCTCATTTTAAATTAGCATGCATTCAAAATTTGTTATTACGTAATTATTATTTCATTTTATATTAGTGTATCGTAGTACAATTCACGAAATAATATTTATGTCAAGATTAAATGTCAATAATAAACCTCAGTGCATTAGAAACCACGTTGAGCCGCTCCCGGCTGTCATTTGTAGATCTTTGATAGTCGTTACAGATGGTCAGTGGCTCGAAAGTCTGACAACCAGTCTTCCCATGGGGTACTGTATTACCTAGTACTAGCTGGGTTAGGGAGGTCAGATACGGACTGCCTATCTGACCTCCACAACCGGATGCAGCTAAATAGCGGTGTCGTGCGCGAAAAACGAATAAGAAAGAGGGTAGACCGTTTCGTCTGCTCATAAACATCCACCCGCAATAACTTCAGTTCATCCGTGACCATGGCGCTTGTAACAGTGCCGAAATATCGGAAACTCAAAACATACAATAAACATGGTAAATATCCCGTTCTTAATTCTAATGTTTGTGTTAGTGACCATGTCAGTCTAAAAACTCATACCAGTCATTTACATTTGTGTAAAATACGATTGTTTAATGGAAATTACGAATGTTTCTACTCCTCCGCTATACTTTTCTGATTTATTTTGTAGTGGGATCCAAGACAGTTAAATTCATTCTCTGGAACTTCGTCGAGCTTCATTGTCTCGGCGCTTTTCTGGTGGTCACCAATGTTGTTTTTGGCTTTCAGGAGTTACAGTGGTTTGGGAATAGTGTGGCGGGCTTGTCCCATGAAATGTGTAAAGTACTGGTATTCAGCTGCATCCGATAACACTGAAAGCCAACTCCTAACGTCCTATTATTTGGTAAAGGCTTGGCAGAAGATTATGAAAGTGAATTTCTAACTATTGCAGTAAGATCAAGATACCAGCTTCCATACCAAATAGGCACATCTACAGTAAGGCTCATAGGCAAGATTACAATACATTTAGCTACAAAGGGCCCACATGAATATTCATGGAGAATATTGCATGTCAATATGCAGTTTAGTACAGCATTAATGATGTTAGCTTGCCATGAATAAGTTACCTCTTGCAGGTAACAAGAGAGATATGAACAAACAGTACGTTTACATATTTTGGCAAAGATGATGTTTTGAAAGACTAAACGAAATACTACATTACAAAACATATAAACAGAGGTGTATCTAATAGGATGTCCACATTTCGTCAGTTCAGTTTAAGTCTCATACAATAGGGGCAAAAAAAACTGGCCAAGTGCAAGTTGGACTCGCGCGCCAAGGGTTCCGTATAAACTTGTAGGTATTTTGTTATTAAACTACATATTATTTCCGGTTTCCAGATTTCTTCCTTTACATGTGCTGTGAGACCTGCTTTTTGCCAAATTTCGTGATTCTAAGTCAACGGGAACTATCTTAAAGGTTTTCGACCCAAAACCTATAGAGTACTTCCGGAAGTACTCTAAATTTCAACTTACTAGGTCCATCAGTTCCGGAGAAGATCGGTGGACGGACAGACAGACGGACAGACAGACGGACAGACAGACGGACAGACAGACGGACAAACAGACGGACAGACAGACGGACAGACAGACGGACAGACAGACGGACAGACAGACGGACAGACAGACGGACAGAAAGACGGACAGACAGACGGACAGCAAGACAAGAGAGTGATCATAAAAGGGTTCCTTTTTTACCTTTAGAGTTACGAAACCAAAAAAACTAGAAATTCATGCTCACTTACGTTAGTTAATTATAAAATGAATGGCATACGCAACAGATAACGGCAACTAGACACCGGACACCCGTTGGTAGCTGTTAATTAGACAATAAGCTAAGTTTTGAACAGCAGCATTCAGGCTAAATTATACAACCAATGCTGGTAATTGGCCTGTTGCATACACATCCTTTTGTTTAGTTTTATGATCGCTTAAAATAAAAGTTTTGTTTATGTTTTGCAGAGAGTTTTCATTCATTCACTATCATTTTCATTTCAGCCCGAAATAAGCCATGGGTATATCCCTTTTGGCAATACATATTTAAAATCTGGCAAGATTGCCTTGATTTAAAATATTGCCAAAATCTAGTAAACAGAAATATTTTCAAAAACCTATATCTGGAACTTTCTTGATTTTTGTGACAGCGTGTAGGGTGCTCATACTTTTTTGTAGCCTTTTGTACCGCAATAAGTATAAGTTTTCGTCCCGACAAATCAGTTTTTCCTGCCTGTATCCCCAATTTTTTTGGGGTCGGCGCATCATGTGTTCTTCCATATCCATATCTCTATTACTCATCACTTCAGCAGATCTCAGCTGATCTACAGTCAGTGCAAACCACATAGGTGTAATACCTCTTTCGTTCAACCTCACTATTCGATAGGCCGACAATCGACATGATCTGGGGTATTAGCGCGGGATCAACGGCTTTACGAACTTCCCGAGGCATGGAGGTGTTGGGGTTGTCACACCACGAACTTCCGAACTCCGGACAGCTACTGGGAAACTCCAAAAACAAAAACCGAGGAGCACGTTGTCCGACATGGGATTCGAAACTAGGACCCCTTCGCTCAATAATGACACGAGACCAACAGTGTAGTCGCGTAATAAAAATATAAATAAATAAATAAATATCGCTGGACATAAACACACAGCGCCATCTAGCGCCACACTAAGCCAGGCTTGTGTCGTGGACACCAGATAGTTGATACTCGTATATACATAGATACTTTTTGTTTGTAAATACATACTTATTATACATATAAACATCCATGACTCTGAAACAAATGTCCAAGCTCATCACACACAACACACAACAACACAATATTAAAGACCATGGTGCATGGAACTCAGGGTACGAGCCTCACTGCGGGACTGTTCGAAAGAGATACCGTGGCCCCGGAACACAAAGGGCGAGAAAGGAACATGGATGGGTTTTTTGTCAGAAAAGTTCAGACTTTTCATCAAATGAATGAATCAATTCAAATGATGTCAGCATCATTTGATGATTTCCCACCCGAAGAAAAAAGGGTACGAGCCTCTTTTAAAACAAAATCTATCAAAAAGGAGCTATTGTAACACCAATGTTCGAGAGCTGTTTGCCTCTTATAGAGCCAGCAGACCAAAGCCAACAAACGCACACGGTCCACATGTGGGCCACTTGACAACTAAACGCGTACGTAAGCTGTTTTGTATGTAGGCTCCATACATCTTAAATACGAATTACTCTCTTTTAACCAGCTTCCGTCAAGCAGTAATGTCATTAGAAAAAGTATAGGGATTATTCTAAATGATTCCTTACAGCGACTTCAATCCCTCTTTTCTAGTATTACTCACATTAAATGAATTTTCTTCGTTCCGACTCGGCGGAGTAATCCTTCTTAACAAAAATATCTTAATAAAATGTGGAAATGAGAGAATTACGGCGCGTTATGAGATTAATTCGGGGTATAGAAAAGAAGGCTTGGCATAAAAATGGTATTTAATTAACAGGTTTATAATAGGGTTCTTGTAGAAACCTTGCAAACCTGTGAAATTTCATTTTTAATTTAAATATGGCTTCGTTTATACTAGGTACTTTTATGAACCACGCACAAAAATAAACAAACAAAAGCGTTGTCAGGTAAAAATCAAACATTTTTGTCTTTTCATAATAAACTAGCCGATGCCCGCGGCTTCGCCCGTGTAAAATAATACACAAAAACCTTCCTTTGAATCACTCTATCTATAAAAAAAAAGGCCAAGTGCGAGTCGGAAAAATTTTTTTGACTTTCAGTTCCAAGTATGAAAAAAAAACAGTATGGACAAAAATTATGGAAATTTATTGTTTTTTTCTATTTTTGTGTGAAAATCTTAATGCGGTTCACAGAATACATCTACTTACCAAGTTTCAACAGCATAGTTCTTATAGTTTCGGAAAAAAAGTGGCTGTGACATACGGACGGACAGACAGACAGACAGACAGACATGACGAATCTATAAGGGTTCCGTTTTTGCCATTTGGCTACGGAACCCTAAAAACCGCAACAAAATCCGTTGCGTAGTTTTAAAGATCTACGCATACATAGGGACAGACAGACGCGGCGGGAGACTGTTCTACGAGTATAATATGGAGTGATGATAGTGATATGGTTCTGTGTGAATATAAGTGGGAAAAGTTTTGATTTCTAAAAGAGTAGACGAAGACTAAAGAAACGATGGATGGACTGTGTGATGGATGATATGGTAAGAAGGGAGGTGTCTGCTGAGATGACGAGTAATAAAGGGTGTAAAACACCTCTTCACGAAGCCGAAAGGCACTTGTTCTCCCAATCATTGCGATCATTTTTTTGTTCTACACCCTACCTAGGAACTTTCTAGTTACGGAGATATGGGGGGTCAAAGTTACAACTTTTTGACAAGTTTTTTTTTTTTAATCCAATTTTTTTTTGTAAGATTTTGACTTTTAACACCTCCACGACCCCCGTACTATTCAATCCATCCATCAGCACAATGTTATAAGTGCGTTACATTGAGTTCTACTACGAAACATGATTTATAACCTCAAAAAAAAAAGTTGTTTCCTAGCAATAATTTTTGCGTAAAGTAATTACTTAGTTTGATGTACAGAATGCTTGTTTGACGGCTTTGTGATGAGGTGGTTAACACCCTATAGATAATTATGGAAGAAGAAGACATGTCTCTTAACGTGCCTCGGAAACCACGTTGAGCTGTTGGTCCCGGCTGCCATTTGTCCATCTTTGGCAGTCGTTACAGGTAGTCAGTGGCCCAAAACCTCTAACAACCAGTCCTACCAAGTGGTATCGTATTACCCAGTAGTAACTGGGTTGTGGAGGTCAGATAGGCAGTCGCTCCATGTAATACTGGTATTCAGCTACATCCGGTTAGACTGGAAGCCGACCTTAACATAGTTGGGAAAAGGCTAGCAGATGATGATGATGAAAAAAAGAAATGCTGCGCCGACGTCATATAAATTGGGTTAAGGGCGATAGAATAATTATGATGATGATGAATAAGTATTATTCATCATAATTATATCGTTTCAAAACCATAATTATAATTAATTATGGTTTTTAACTATCATTTATGCATTTAAAACATACAAAACTGAAAATCGCTTTTGAATCTTACGTCAGTGTTTATTTATGCTTGGGACTGCCATCGTTATTCATCAAATTCACCTGTAAGCCACATTCAATTAAAAAGCATTAAAAAAAATAAGACAGTAGGTACCCTAAAAGAGCACCTGCCGTTTCACAAAAAAAAAAAACTAAATAGCGTATCCCACGCAATAACTCGTACTGTCAATACCCATTGCCCGTTTCCAGCATCTCCTATAAAAACTTTAGTAACCTTTTCCAGAAACGAGAGCCTTTTTTATCGAAAAGGTTTTGAAGAAAACTGTTATGGCCGCCAAACGGACACCTGTGACTTCTAAAGAGAGGCTACGAGGTAATTTGGGATTATAAACGTGATTCTGTCCGTGTTTGATGGAACATTTACGTTATACCTACGTGTTTCTGTTGTGTTGGCTAGCTGAAATAGGTACTACGGTACCTAATCTAGATTCTGGGTACACGACGTTTTATGTTTCATTTATTATTCATTGGAATTGTTTGGTACGGTCTGATAAATTCGTGTCTATTATTATGTTTTGTTTTTGCACGAGTTCTCTAGTTTTATTTACACTTGCTTAGGTTTAGGTTCGGTAAAACGGTTCTGGACAAACTGCGGTCGCGGTACCGTACACGGACACTTCGATTAAATCTGTCAGTGAGTATATTCAGTTCCGGTTTCACCGTTCTAGTTCGAATAATGACGATGCATCTTTCTATTAGGCTGTACTGTTCCACTGCTGGGCAAAGACCTTCCCCAATTCCATTCTTGAGCACATTTACGTGCTCCCTCGAAATAGCCCTCGCGCTACGCGTCCCGATCTTCTCGCCACCCGTTACATTAGTTAAGTTTTATTTCAAAAAGGGCTATCTACTTCAAAACTCAAGAAAAAGCTTTTAAGATCTAAGTTTAACTTCTGCCTAACCCTCATTCATTCCATTTTTATTTATAAGTCATTCATACTTTCTCCGCAACCTAGTGAAATTATAGATTTATTTATTCATGGACTCGTCTCCGATCGGTGGGGACAGAATACGGAACACATCATCTTGACGTAAAACACAAGTTTCCTCTGATAGTAGGTACCTACTATGTACTTGAATTACGTGACCCTTGATTTCCGCAATGTACAGTCGACCAAAGCTGCATCTGCGCGACGTCATTTTTAAAACAAAACCCCATGCATGACGATGACCACATCTGTTTACCGTGCTGCAAAACCAAAAAAGATCCTCATTTTGTGCCCATAGTAGTACTCGTAGACAGAAAAATATAAGAGCTTTTTTATAATAGATATTAAATATATTATTTCTGTTTAAAAAATCTCATACTCAATGATTGTAAATTTTTGAGCACCCTCATTCGACCAATAGGATGAAACAAAAAAAAAACTTGCTTTGTTTTGCTCACCTAACGCTTCGTAGCACTCACACAAGATGTTGTGTGAGTGCTACGAAGCGTTAGGTGACGGTCACGCAAGTTCCATGATTTTTGTTAACTCAAAAAGTGCTCACCGTGCCAAAAGAAGTTTTCACTTCAAAAAGGACCAAGGAAGAGAAAGGTTTTAAGTGTTTATGCAGAAGCAGGGTGCTGCAAGCAAGAATGATCCCTACGGTAGTTAGAAGCAAGTTTTGGTGACTGTACATTTTCTATACATTATGTATGTCAGGGTCAAGGAAGGGTCTCATCAGTTATGTGAGGAATGTTGCAGATAGTGAATAGTCACATGCAAAATACCCCAACTCAAATAGCTTGCAGAAACCAGGGTTATCAAGCTATTTGGTGTATTGAATGGAATTGTATTTGAGTTATTTTTCTTAATGGACGACCTTTTGAAGTATCTTTGGGATAAAACTTACGTATTTTCTCCATATTATTACGATTTATTGATGAGGTTCTTTATAAAGGTCAGATAGTGAGTGAATGACCCGATGTTTGAACGTGGACGCGGCAATTATAGGAGTCCGTAAGAATCGTAGCAGGTGGCCTTCTGTGGGTTCTGCCTACACTCATGGGATAAAGGGTGAGTTTATGTATGTAAATAATATATTATGTATGTTTCGGCTTCAAATAATTATACTGTGATAATACCATAAACCATGACATTTACATTGCAAGCATGGTGGTAACGGGACTATCTTCCAAACGTGCGCAAGTATCATGACTTGTAGATGATCTTGCACCTTTTTTGTATCAGTTATTAGTAGTTAGTAGTCAGTTATTCAAAATCGCATCATCTCTAACACACTGGTTCAGATTTACGGACTTCTAACCACCCCTAACGACTGTCCAAGATCTATAAATGACAGCCGGGACCAACCATTTCACGTGCTTTCAGAGGCAAAATATTAATGCGTCACGGATGATCACTCAAGTACGGACCGATTTTGACAAGCGGAGCTTCACCATTGATCGAGTTCTGCGGCTGTTACTATTGAGCCACCTCTCCAAATATTTATCTCTAAGCTACCCTTTGATAAGACGGGTTGTTGAACTATCTGGGTACTGCCCACCCGTTACGACTGTCCAATGACAGCCGGGGCCAACTATTTCACGTGTTTTCCGAGGCAAGATCTAAATACGTCTCGAATGATCACCCAAGTACGGATCGACTTAGACAGGCGAAGCTTCACCATTGATCGACTTCTGCGGCTGTTACAATTTTGGCAGGAATCTCTCCAAAAATGTATATCCCATTTAATCCCCAGCCCCCAATCCAAAACGATCCACGTGTTTTACCCAAATCCAAAACTATGTTACAACAAGGTGCGATATTCATACAATATTCATTTAAAGGTCAAGTGAGAGGCGAATAATTGATGAGGCATTTACCGGATAGTATGGAATGTAGCAGATATTCTCAGGTATTTAGATAACCGCTTGATCGGATTTGTAGGTAATATACGAACTAATAATAGATGTAGTGTAAAATAACCGTGATCAGGATTTGAAGAGTTGATTATTTTAAGATGACAAAGCAGGGGTTTTCCGTCACACAAAGCGTCTGGCAGTGGAGGAGGTGAATCATCATAGTAGCCCAGATTTAGTACAAATAAAGGGTTTAAATACACCCAAAGCGAAGCCGAAAGGCACTTGCTTTCCCCGTCATCGTCATTGCGATCAGTTTTTTGTTCAGGATCATACCTGGGAACCTTCTAGTTACGGAGATATTGGAGGTCAAATTTCAAATAAGCACTATGTTTTCAGTTGAGTGAGTTACATTGAGTGTAAGTATGAATGTTATTTTGTACAAACCTGCACCCCTCAACATAAAAAAAGCCAGGCAGATGATAGCAAAGGGCTTGGAAGATGGGAATAAATTATTGTATGAACCGTGGCCGGATTAACTTCCGCCATTTTGATTATTTTTCAAAGTAGCGGCCGGGCTGCCACGCATTCGACCTTTATATATATACAGGGTGTAAACCACCTCATCACGAAGCCGTCACCCAAGCATTCTGTACATCAAACTAAGTAACTTTATGCAAAAATTATTGCTGGGAAACAACTTTTTTTTGGGGTGAAAAATCACGTTTTTTGGTATAACTCAATATAACGCACTCAACACATTGTGCTGACGGATGGATTGAATAGTACGGGGTTAGAGGAGGTATTTAAAGTCTTACGATAAAAACATTTGTACTCGTTTAAAAAAAAGCTTGTGAAAAAGTTGTAACTTTGACCCCCAATATCTCCGTAACTAGAAGGTTCCCAGGTATGGTGTGGAACAAAAAAATTATCGCATTAACGGGGAAAACAAGTGCCTTTCGGCTTCGTGAAGTGGTGTTTTACACCCTTTATATATCAATAGCTGATATAATACGAACAAGTTTTGCATGAGGCTAAATTGTTCTAGTGTCACGTTTCCGAGATATGAGCTATCAAAGTTTAAGTCCATTCACTAATGTGCATCTTTAGCACAACTTTAATTTAATCAAACATGCATAAAGCGTGTTTCAATCGAAGGTTGGTAAGTGTAAAACGTGATTTCTTGGCCCCAAAAAAAGTCGTTTCCAGCAATATTTTTTTGCGTAGTTACTCAACCAACATGCAAAGAATGCTTGGTTGACGGTTTCATGAAGAGTCTGTTTACACCATGTTTAGCAAAAGAATATAATATCAATTCTGTGGATATAGATATGCATTTGCTCATCCTAAAGTGATGGCACTTTCTAAATGGCTGCCGGAACTTGTCAGTGTCAGTATGTTTAGATAGGATATGGGTTGAATAAACATGAGGCAAGTACCAATACATTACAAGAGTTTTTAAGACGCCTGCGGAGCATGTGTATTTCATACAAACGTAATACCAAAATAATTTGTAAATTAAACATGTTCCTAAGGTAGTGTGTATTTATTTCGATTGAATTACAAAATATCTAGGTTCCCAAATATATATTTTGATTGGACACTAATTTTAACAAGAGTTATAAGAAAAATAAGTTTTCTATAGAAATTTTAAATTCCTCATAATAAATCTCGTCTTTGTATCATTGTCCTCTAAAAAATATATATTTGGGAACATAGATATTCTGTAATCCAATCGAAATAAATACACACTACCTTAAGAATATGTTTGATTTACAAATAATTTTGGTATTACGTTTGTATGAAACACGCATGCTCCGCCGGCCCCTTAAGGATAATAATATGTAGACACATTTAAACTTTGCCTAGCCCTTCTCAGCGGTAACAACCAACAGATCCGTTTATGAAAAAACCCACGTGGTAATATCCCACGGGATCGCATTTCCGGGATAAAAAAGTATCCTATGTGTTAATCCTATGTGTTGATTAACACATAGGATACTTTTTCATTTCATTCAAATCTGGTCGTTAGTTTTTGCGTAGAAGAGTAACAAACATCCATCCATTAATCCTCACAAACTTTGGCATTTGCAGTATTAGTAGGATTTATTATAATATGACAACATCTGCGCAGCCTTTTCGCAACTATGTTGGGGTCAGCTCCCAGTCAAAATCAAAATCAAAGCAATTATTTCAAGTGGGCCACACAGGCACTTTTGAATTGTCAAAACAAAGATGAAAATTAAATGTAGCTACAGTCCCAGTCACAAGACATAAAAACTGTGAAAGTACTGTAGTTGCCCATTCCCTAGCGTAGATCTCTATGGAGAAGAACGGGCAAGAAACTCCATGCACACTCTTTTAAATAAAATTTTTGTTACAAAATCTTGGTTACATCATTCATGTTGAGATGGTATATTTATTATTTGAGAACAATGTAGCAAGATGTGTACGTTTAAAGTGTCCATAGAAAAACCAAAAATAATTCATTGAGAACAGTCTAACCGGATGCAGCTGAATACCAGTATTTTACATGGAGCGACTGCCTATCTGATCTTAACCCAGTTAGTACTGGGTAATACGATACCCCTTGATAAGACTGGTTGTCTGACTTTTTGGGCCACTGACTACCTGTAACGACTGTCAAAGATCTACAAATGACAGCCGGAACCAACAGCTTAACGTGCTTTCCGAGGCACGGAGGAAACTCGGTATGTAATAGGTGGTCACCCATCCACAGATCAACCTAGGCAAGCGCCGCTTAACCTAAAGATCGACCCGAGTGGGTGGTTTTATAAAGCCACGAGCTCATCGACAAATAAAACAACCTAAAGGTGGTAATTTTAATAAAGCAAATCTTCTTCATCAGGAACAAGAACAAAAACACCACCGTAAGCTATAAACTGAAACATATTATCACTGTTCTGTATTAAAAAGCTAAACTAACTCCTACACAAGTGTATTCGCAGCTTAGACTAGGTATATAAATTTGTCTTATCAGGCAGCAAGTTTATTAGGAAGCTGGACTACTCTCTGCTACTTTATACAGGATCAATAGGTAAATGAAGAACATAGATAGGTACTGAAGAATTCATAATCATAAAAGGTGTCACTTTGCAACCTGCTCAGATTCAAGGAGGTATCTATGCTAATGATTCTTGACTTTTAACCCCCGACGCAAAAACGACGGAGTGTTTTAAGTTTGACGTGTCTGTGTGTGTGTCTGTGGTATCGTAGCGCCCGAACGGATTTGAAACGATTTGGATTTGTTTTTTTTTTTGTTAGAAAGGTGAATTAGTCGAGAGTGTTCTTAGCTATGTTTGATAAAAATCAGTCTAAGATGGCCGCCGGCACAAAATGGCGGATTACATATTTATTCCACAACTCCCTCAATATGGGCATCAAATGAAAGGGCTTGACTAGTAGAATTATACAGTATGATAAATTAAAAATCCAAGATGGCCGCCTCCACAAAATGGCAAGTTAAGGAATTATTTTCTATTTAACTTTTATTACATTGTGCCGGGGGCTTTTTAAATTTTAATTTAATTTTACTTGTTTACGGGAATCGGTAAGTGTGAACCATATCGACGCTGGAAAGGAAAAGTTGTCTAAGCGACAGTTTTGGCCATATTGAGTTATATACCTTGTTGGAATCGCCTGATTTTTCTGCGTCGTTTGGTCCTACTCACGTCTTTCTACGACGACTTTTGATGTCGCTTCGACATTATGGAGTTGGCAAGATTTCACTTTTTCTTCCTTACTAACCGACTAAATTTTTGAGCATTTTTGAAAATTTGGTGGTTGTCGTAATTGTGAAATGATAAATCTGCCTTTGGTCAAGTTTTACATTTCTGTTCGTATCGTAATTACTCCACTTGGTTAATTTTTCCAGTATCTGGCAATATAGTGTTAGGCGCATAGTATATTTTTTCCTCACAAAGGATTTGTTTTTTTATCACTTAAGTAATTTTGCCTTATTTGGTTTTTTTCCTACATGGCGTTTAGTTAAATTTGGCAGTTTTCTTTTTTTAATATTCATCTGGTTCAGCAAATATTACCTGCCTAAAAATACAACTGATTGTCGGTTAGTCAATTTTTACCTGCCGTTTTCAAGTATTATTTTGTTATTTAGGCAACTTTTACTTGAACTTGTACGATTATCCAATGTTGGTTATATCCTATGGTAATGTCACGCGCAGGCGCAAAGTGTATTTTTACCCATAATAATTCACATAAAAAACGTCGGTTACACCTACGAACAACGCGTGAGCAGTCGCTTGAGCATGCAGTGAAGATAGTTTCAACGTAGCTAAGATACTTCGGTGCGCGGCCGGTCGTCGCTTGGGAGACACGCGCACGCGCTGTTGTCAACTGAGGTCTCGCTTACGCTTAACTTATGTACGACAAACATAAAAACTGTAAGTTGAATTAACAAATAAATTCGTTTTATAATGCTGTTTTCGCGTTACTACATGGTGTACCTTTATTTCAGAACAATGGACCGAAGAAAACGTGGACATAATCTTTTGGAAAAGGCTCTTAATAAATCGGGAATCTCTTTTAAAACCAAGGACGACTTACAGTCGGTATGTATGAACCTACTTAACATTAATTTTCTTTGCATCTCTCATTGTTGTTTAGTATTATTTGTTATGTTTATGTATATTAGATTTCTATTTTGTTATCATAGATAAGGGCTCTCTTTAGCTTGTTACTCATTGAAGGTCACGTCTCGTCACAGGCGCTAGCTATATACCTACTACGGCCAAAGCCGAGTGTATTGAAGTAATATTGGTGCTGCTAATAATTGCCTTTTAGACTATTATCTCATGTTTATAAAAAGTGAGCGCTAGGTTAGAGGAAAGTACCTACATAGGTGATACGGCCTCTGTAGCGCAGTGGTTGAGTGTTCGTCTCAAGTTACGGAGGTCCCGGGTTTGAATCCCGGTGGGACAATATAGTGATTTTTCACTTTGTGAGTGTCTTCCAGTTTGGTTAGGACATTGCATTCTGAATCACCTAATTGTCCGAAAAGAAACATGATTCCGTGCTTCGGAAGGCACGTTAACCCGTCGGTCCCGGTTGCTGTCTATGATCACTTAGACGGCGGCGGTCGCTACATAACTATGTCAGAGACCTACTCGTAGTAGTTTAGGGTTCATCGGGTCGTTCGTTGACTCTGTGTCCCACACGATGAGAAGAGAAACTTAATCATTAAATCTTGGCCATATGGTTATTTCATGATTTTAGATAAAATGAATTAAAGAAGCTACTTCATTTATTTCAGAATGAAACGCTGCGTCAGTGCTCTTCAACTGCGCCTGTAATATCACGACGTATTACTGAAGATGAAGAGAACTATGACCCCGAGGAAGTTTTCCCAGCTCTTACAGATACCATTCAACATATCCACAGTACGGACTTACCTTTGAATGACGATGCTGCATCAGGATTCTCTCACATTATGAACAGATCTTCGATTAATGATACCGTTCAAGATGATTGGCAGGTTTATCTCGGTCCTTCGCAGACTGAAAGAACAAGCCCTCACAGTATTGACTTACCTTCACTTAATGGTGTTTCTCTAGAATACGCTCGCAGATTGCACTTACCTTCGATTGAAGATCCAGCTGCAGAAGTACCTCGCAACATGGGCTTACCTTTGATTGACAATCCAGCTGCAGAAGTACCTCGCAACATGCACTTACCTTTGATTGACGATCCAGCTGCAGAAGTACCTCGCAACATTCACTTACCTTCGATTGACGATCCAGCTGCAAAAGTACCTCGCAATATGGACTTACCTTCGATTGACGATGCAGCTGCAGAAGTACCTCGCAACATGCACTCACCTTCGATTGACGATCCAGCTGCAGAAGTACCTCGCAATATGGACTTACCTTCGATTGACGATCCAGCTGCAGAAGTACCTCGCAATATGGACTTACCTTCGATTGACGATCCAGCTGCAGAAGTACCTCGCAACATGGACTTACCTTCGATTGACGATCCAGCTGCAGAAGTACCTCGCAACATGGATTTACCTTCGATTGACAAGCTCCAGGAGTCTCTCGCAGTATGGACTTACCTTCAAATGATGATCCTCCTGCAGGAGTCTCTCACAATAAGGAGTTACCTCCAAAGGACAAGGCTGCTCTAGGTGTAAGTGCTCGTAAACGAAAAGCCAAAACAAATATCCGATATGTTGATTACATGTCTGATGAAGATTTTTGCACTTTATTCTGTCCTGGTGAAGAGAATGGCGAAGTTGATTCTGACGAATGGGTAGAATCTGACACGATAAACAGTGATGAAGAAGAAGACCAGTCGAAAAAGAAAAAAACAAGAAAGAATAAGAAAAAGAAGCGGAAAGAGTTAAGTAAGAATAAAAACAGTGAGTTGCTGGAAAATAATACTGAAGAAAATTTAGATACAGAAAACGAGAACGTAGGACAAAAAGGTTTAAAATTGTTACTTCATATTATAATGAAGATGAAGACTGACAATATTACTAGCTGTAAGTTGTTTTCGCACAGTAATGGTTCCCTGACGGCTGTTATTTTCCTTTTATCTTGTCATTTCATTTAGTTTCTTATCGGGTTACCTGCTGCCAGAAGAACCATACTAGAATTGATAGAGTATCGTTGATATGATAGAATTTGAATTTAAGTTCGTTTTATAGAAGTTTTCTATTTGTTACGTATAGTTTTCTGAATGCCTATGAGGTAAATTTGATTTTAAGTGTTACTGAGCATCGAGCTGTGACTGAAATGTTACTAGTTTTGTAAACATAATTATTCACATTTTGTACTGATCTCAATGATTAATAGGTCTAAATACTTAAATTTGTGATCTCTATGTTCTTAATATTATTATTGTGGACACCTATCTTACTAATAATACTTGCTTTGATACATTTAATAAAACTTAAAACAGTTTAAATGCATTTTATTTACATTTTTTTAATGATATTATTAATCCAATTTTCTGTAATAAATGTCATTTATGTCAAAATTGCGGGAAAAAGATATATTAAATTAATATTAAGGTTGTTTTGCCTCGACTTCCACATGTTTTTTATTTTGGTAAGGCAACTTTTACTCTTATCTAAATTCTAAAAACAAGACATATTTTACATTTTTACCGTACCTTCCTTTTCAACGCTTGTCGGTTAGTAAATTTTTCCTGTTTCTACTTTTAGGGAAAATTTTACTAAGCGACACTAACTTCAAAACTAAGCATTATTTTTCGTAGTTACGTATACTATAATGTAGATAAAAAAATAAACAAACAAATTTCTAAGAATTACGCATTTTGGACCATTACAATAATTTACACGATTTTTTTTCTGAAAATTCAAACTTTAAACAGCTCTACTGTAAAGTTACTCTGATGTCGCTTAGACAACTTTTCCTTTCCAGCGTCGATATTAAAGCGCAGCCCATCTGTAACTAGCTCTATAACCGCGCCTTCACACACACAAATAAATGCACACAGAGGCATGTCGCGCGGTGGGTGATTCTTCTATTACTTTCGTGTTATTCTGAAATACTGTCAAAATTAAACTATTTAAGTAGCAGGTTTATTAATGAAGTGTTATTTGGTATCGTAATTTTAATTGATTATTTATGTCTTTTGTGACAAGCACCTGCATTTTGATTATGTTGCAAAACTACACCTTGTATAATTATGCTAATCAAGTAACGATTAAAAATAAATACATAAAATAAATATCGCTGGACATTAACACACAGCGCCATCTAGTGCCACACTAAGCAAGGCTTGTGTCGTGGATATCAGATAGTTGATATACTACATAGATATACTTTTTTTGTTTGTAAATACATACTTATCATACATATAAACATCCATGATTCGGAAAAAAATATGACCCTGCTGCTTCGTTGGTTTAGTGATCACAAGCACGACTGCTGAGCATGAGGTCCTGGGTTCGATTCCCGGATCGAGCAAAGGGTCAGTGTGTTTTTCCATCAGGAATTTTTCAGTAGCAGCCACTGAGTCTGGATTTGGGCCTGGTTGATTTGGGCCCGGTTGATTTGGGCCCGGTTGATTTGGGCCCGGTTGATTTGGGCCCGGTTGATGGCAATAGGCTCGCCCCCTATTACATAGGACATAAACATAACTAGCAAAATGTAGGTTTACTCATCATCTGCCTAGCTTTTTCCCAACTATGTTGGGGTCGGCTTCCAGTCTATCCCCTACACCATACAAAGTAGTTGTTTTCTTTTGGAATTCATTGAAAATTATGAACAAGACTACCGTTTTTTCGTATCCAAAGAAAAAGTTTCCCTAAAAGCAAACCAGTGTCTTATGTTGTTATTCTAGTTCCAAAAAATCTTTTAAATGATTCTTTGAACTGCAAATAGGTTTCTAACTTTCTAGACTAGAACAAACTATTGTTTATGTGAGCTGTTTAACGAAACCTATATCCGACATTGAGGTCAGCTATTGCTAAACAAACTAGATAAGTTTGTCGATGAACCTAATTTTGTTCTCCATCGTGGGTCCCTACCACAAATTCTCGAAGGAATATACAGGGTGGTCCAGGCCAGATGGATATAAAAATTTTGTACCTGCCAGGAAAAAAATCGCTGTTTCAATTTTTATAAGAGTTTACGAAAAAACTGTCAATTTCAAGGAAAGTAATTATTCATGCATTGATATCAAATTAAATGCACTTCAAATTTGCAGATCAGTCTGATTTTTTTTCTGAGAGAGTGCAATGTCTAAGTAAGAACCTAAAATAAAAAAAAAATAATAGAATTTTTCTTTTTAAAAGTGAATTAAGAATCATGAAAACATTAAAAGTGGTGATATTTCGAAAAAAAAACATATCTTGTAACGGGTCACAAGCGATTTTTTTCCTGGCGGGTACAAATAGGTTCCTAAGCCAACTACTTAAAAAAAAAATTATATCCATCTGGCCTGGACCACCCTGTATTTGGAAGTATTTATTCCGGTCCATTTTTTTCCCTCTCATAGTGAGGAGGCCTGTGTCCTAGCTATTAATAAGCTGATTATGATGTTTTTTTTAGCGTGAACTGATGTAATTAAAAAATAATGTTACCAAACTTTATCTTTTGAAAATTTAATTTAAATAAAATATCAAAGTTTTCTGCAGACCTCGAAGAAGATGGTGGGACTCTGAAAAAAACCAACTACCAGTAGTCTGAAAAAGCCCTGGATATAAACAACTGGAAGTCATGACGAGTGGGGATGCCGCAGGCTAGCAATATCAGTATCAAAGTTTTCTAAGAAAATACGTATATTTTCTTATTTTATAAAAGGTATAAAAAGACTAAACAAAGCCGAAAGGCACTTGATCTCTCCATCATATTCTAGACCATACCTGAGAACCTTCTAGTTACGGAGATATTGGGGTTCCAAGTTCCAACTTTTTCATAAGTCTTTTTTTAAATACATGTTTTGTTTATGGAAGAACTTTACTTCAAAAACCGCCAAGACCCCCACACTAGTCAATCTATCTACCAGCACAATGTTTTGAGTGCGATACAGTGATTTTTCCCCACAAAAATAATAATAATAATATTCCACAACTATCACACAACGCCATCTAGTCCCAAGCTAAGCAGAGCTTGTGTTATGGGTACTAGACAACTGATAAACATACTTATATATTTCTAAATACATACATGTTATAGATAAATTACACCCAGACACAGAACAAATGATCGTGCTCATCACACAAACATTTGTCCTGGGTGGGAATCGAACCCACGACCTCCGGCATAGCAGTCAGGGTCACTAACCACTAGACCAACAGGCCTGTCAAAAAGAAAAGTCATTTACCAGCAATAATTTCTGCGTACCCTACGCAGAAATTTTTGCTCGGGAAAATGACTCTTACTCTACTCTACTTAGTCTTTACTTTACTGTACTTGATGTACAGAATGCTTTGTTAACGGCTTCTTAAAGAGTCTGTTTACAACCTGTATGTTATCAACAATAATTGACATACGAAAGATTAGGTACGATACTTGGAACCCGCGTCCATGTGCGGCTAGACGTATGAACATAGACAAAGCGAAAAGAGTACATAAGGATCATAGCTGGCCGGGGTTGCAGGAGTCACGTCGCGTTGGGCTGTATGAAATCGCTGAAGCCTAACACTGGTAAACGGTATAGTAATTATCATGATAAGTATCACTTCTAACCGTACTAAACTCAAAACGCTAGTCCCTTTGATTGTAGGGTCTTTCTTTGTTCCGTGTGGTTAGTGCGCCTAACCTGGTGTCAGAGTTTTTATACCGCCCAATGGGCCTCTTGAGTAGCTTTTACATGCCTTTTAGAAATATCGCCCAGCCATGCAGGTTTCCTCAAGATGTTTTGATTCACCGAAGCAAGTGAGATTTTTTACCATACGTACATAAGTTATTAGGGTACCCAAAACTTTACATTCAAAAATTCAAGTGCTCAAATGAACTTTTTGCTCAAAAAGATCTATCCCAGTTTCATTCCATCGCCACAGACATATAACACTTTTGTTCACACCGTACAATATTTTCCAACCAAAAAAAAAGTGTTAGTCTGGAACGCAATATCGCAAACCAGTAGTAACTGTCTGGCAGTATGAAAGGCACAAAAGTGTGCTCTCTGCTGGCAGGTACTCCACTATCTAATGGGCTTAACTTCACACGAGACCTTGTTTCTATAAAGTATTAACACCTAATAGCTTTGCGACCAAGCTGGGGATAAAGGTACGATTTATGACAAAGTAGAGAGGGTTGGTTTTTTAGTTATTTACGGTGAAAGCGTCAGGGTGGCCCGCGAAATTCAAATTTTCTTACGTTTTTTGCAATTCACAGGCCAGTGCTAAGTTGTATGTTGTTGGGGTTGTAGGGTTGTTGGTAATTCTGTAAATACATACGTCTTACAGCCGCGACCGATATTTTCATCAACATACAACTTAGCACTGCCCTGCAAATTGCAAAAAACGTAAGAAAATTTGAATTTCGCGGGCTACCTTGGAGCATCAGCCTAAAGACAATTGCTTTTGGAAAGATATGTTTTTTCTTTCTAATCTGTTAAACGGAGAAAACGCTAAATCTATTTTTTTCGTGACCAATTGTTTGAAGAAGACCAGAAACCAATTAAAGGCAATTTTAATGTTGAAAATTTTTAGTTAAAATAATTTTTTTTTTCAGACTGTAATAGTTTTGCTAGTATTTTAGTGATAGTAACAATGGTGCTTAAGTATTTAAGTTTATTAGTGTAAGTTAACAATTTTATTATTTATTTAGACCGTCCCCACCCAGTGTCTCTGGAATACGTTTTGGAAGCAATCATCTTCAAAATACGGTTGTCACTACCATGCAGGCGCTGTAGTAAAAAGTTCTCTTTCTTTCACATATTTAGAATAATTATATTTCATTCTTTATACCTTAGAAATGCGTCGTGCTTGTCTGCCTGACCCTTTAGACTAGTAACCTAGTTATGGCCTAACCTAGTATCTACGTAATCTGATCGATTTCAACCTACCTAGACTGGGTCAATGCTAAAATCTATATCTCACTCACAAAAAGAGGAATAACATGTATTATTAACTTTGTTGACAGCGTAACCCACAAAACGGCCAGCGTCCAGCAAAAAGGAAGCAAGCCCTGAAAAATTACGTACGTTTTAATAAAAGCACGTTTTTCCGTATACAGGGTTATGCGGTAATGTGACGGCAATGCAAGCTGGACACGTGGGCCCGTAACGACCGGCCCGGTACGTGTATATGTCGTACGTGAGAACCGGATGGCTTTATGCTAAAAAACTTTTTGTATTTTATTTTTGGTGTTTCCCTTGATGTTTTTTTGATAAAAGGTTTAATAATACGTGTGGGTGCCGTTGAGATTTTATGGTAATCGGGAGATTAAACTGCGTGGAAATTATGTTAATGGGTAATATTTTGTTTGCCGTCCGTTTCCGGATGTCAGATCATAAACTTACATTGTTGTATTGCAGCTCCTGAGTGTATTTAGTGTTTTAAAACATCTATCGTCACCTTTTCATATTGTGACGCCACAAAATATGAATCGAAGTGCTGTGAGCGTTGTGGAAATATCGATTTTGCCTTAATTATGCATATTGAAATACACTGCTCGAGTAAAACGCTGGAAAGAGGTTAGAAATTACATCACAGAATTTGCACCTCGACCATAGACAAGATTAATAGTAACGGTGACATCTATCTCTGTGTTGCCAACCTAAGAAAATAAAAACTACTACTGATCACGTTCCATTATACGCAGATTTAATTCGAAAAGAAAAATGGAAGATCAATTTGTGCTTTTATTTGACAAAATGAAAAATGAATTGCAAAAACATACAATGGAACTAAAGAAGAGAATGGATGAAAAACAACAACCTATCGCAGAAGAAAATAAAAACTTAAAGACAAAATTTGAAAACCTGGAGAAAGAGATAGTTATCCTGAAAAAAGAGTTATTAGGTCTGAAAAGGAGAAAGACAAATAATGATTTAATCATTTACGGAGTCAAAGAAGACGAAAAATCTACCCAAGAACTAATACAGAAAGTGAAAAAAATCTTTAAAACTGATTTGGACGTAGACTTTGAAGAATACGAGGTAAATAAAATATATCGAATTGAATGGGAGAATTTAAGTGACAAACCGAGGCCTATCCTTTTTTCTTTTACGAACGAATGGAAGAAGAATGAAGTCATCAAAAAGAAGAAGAAATGTTCAAAATGCAAAAGGCTATACTAAGGAAGTTTAGAGAGGAGAGAAAGACGACATGCATGGGGCATGGGGTCTGATTTACGGTTACAATAAATTTCTCATAGCATGTTAAAATAAGAACACCAATAAAAGCTTTTATTATTATCACAATAATATATTTTTTCTTCACACGCTGTTTACATTAATAAAACAAATGAACTTAAAATAATATTTTAAGTTCATTATTATTCAGAAATATAAAAATGGATGGCTCACCGGCATCGGGAACAAGGCTGCCAGGCTGCCAGTGGTCAGGGTTTAAGATAGAGGAACCTCCTCAAAATCAGCAAAACAATATCAGATGTTATCGAGTTGCAATAAAGCATTCTTATCAATACCTGAAGGCTGCTCTGATTGTGAAAACATTATATGGTCTGGGATTGAGCAGCCTTGTACTAGACTACAAAATCATCTCAGGTCAAAAATAACCCGTCTTTCTTATGACCAAGTTAGTTACCAAACTTTCACTGTCTGTTGTGTCCAATTGGCAGTGTTCAAGTGTTTAGTGAAGCTGATGGTTACAGTGGGCACGGACAGTGGTGTAAATCAATCGGATAGTAGCGAATGAACTGTGAATATCAAGGTTTAGTGTTCAAGTGTTTAGTGAAGCTGGTGGTTACAGTGGGCACGGACAGTGGTGTAAATCGATCGGACAGTAGCGAATGAACTGTGAATATCAAGGTTTTTGCGACTAGCCACTGTACTTGCTACGATAGGGAATGGGCAACTACAGTACTTTCAAAGTTTTTATATCTTGTGACTGGGACTGTAGCTACATTTAATTTTCATCTTTGTTTTGACAATTCAAAAGCGCCTGTAACTGGCCTACTTAAAATAAATGCTTCGATTTTGATTTTGACTTATTGTAGCTACTCGCCACTGTCCTTGACCAATGTATCGGGCTTCAGAAATGAATCTGTGTACATAATTTCATTGTGTGTGCGTGTTACAGTATTGTTATTGAAAATTAAGATAGACTGGTAGAATGAGCCGAAACCTACGAGTTCTGAGGTTGAAGGTTCAAACATTACTTGGTTTATTGATCTCATAATCAAGAAAAACATCGGCACAAAATGTGTCCTAGACCCGAAAGTTCCAAGACATGGACCTCGAGGGCCCAGTGTGTGTTATTGGGTTGCAATAACCGCATCGGGCCCGAATGGTGGATTATACCCCGCTCCCTCATGTAGTGAGGAAGCCTGTGTCCCATGAGTGGGAACATTATAGGCTGAACATGCTGGCTATAAGAATAGAGGGAGACCAAAAAAGCAGCATGGAAATGGTATGGCTAGAAAAGAGACCTGCTGAGAAAACGAGTAATAAGGAAGTATGGAAAAAGAAGACGTGCTGCTCCGACCCAAATAAATTGAGATAAGAGCCGAGGAAAAATGATAATGCTACTGTTCACTATTTTAAAAAATGCTTGAAAATTACAACCAGTTTTTAAGATAAAAATGAACTGTTCGCTGCGCAGAATAACCTATGAAAGTATCT